>CM047817.1:82493599-82959327 GCA_026214975.1 Gentiana macrophylla
ATAGCTTGTTCATAACAACCTTCTGGGTCATATGAAAGTGCAGTTAGCTGGGTTGGGAGCTTTTGAAGTAGTGACATCTTGTCTGACTACTATTCGAGACTCCGTAAGTTTATCCAAAAATATTTGGAGGAAATCTCATTTCACTCGCAGATAGTATATTCCATACCGTAAATAGGTTATTGGCGTAGTCTTCGAATCGATGCTCGCCCGCTTCCCAAAGGAAATGTTTTCACCTAAGTGGATACACCATAAATTTGCCTTATATTGGTATTGATGTGCCACGACATCTATTAACTCATTTAAGATATTAGTTGCAAAATAACGTGTTTACGCTGAAATGAACAACCGGAAGTCTACCTAGAAGATGCTACACATTTGTGGATACGGCGAATTCGGCCCACCCCACTTCCACAAATATAGACATTTTTAGCACTCTAGTGCTTGAAGGAGGACTGAAATTTTATGCATATCGCTCGTGAGCGTGAAATATCTTAATACATTGAGTAAAGGTTGATTATAAAACTCGTGAAATCGTGAGAATGATGGTTATACTCACAAACACGGTCCGATAGAGTCTATAAATCACAGCTTTGATCTTGAAGTATTTGTACTGGCGGTGTTACTAATCGATTTGTTCAAATTAATATCCAACACCGGTAGTTGGTGATAACACTAATAAAAACTACTTTAAACTAGATCAAGATATCAAACCACCCCGAACGCAGCTGGGAGTATGGTTTGTCCATTACCCATTGCAGACTCCTTTACGGCCTATGTGGTAGATTGATGACCTATAGTCTTTCGTAATGTCGATAGATCCCCATCATATATGCTGGTTTAAAAGCCATAACCCCGTGAATGGAGTTTGATACTCGCAGTTCCTGAAACTCAGTAGAACCACCGAGTATCTCAAAGCCCAGCGGGAGTAATTGGAACTACACCGAGAAGATTCAATGAATAGGAAAGTTTAACTTTCAACGCAAAGTCGAGTAATTTGTGTAAGTGATTCCCTAAAAGGTAAAGAAGGTTAACCGTGACCGCGATCTCTTTACCACTCGGGCCTTACTTGATTTAATCGTAAAGTAGGAAATACGGGTGATTCCCAAGACTTCCTTTGTCGAACAACGGGAATCAACTCATTCGCACTGTATGGGTTTTAGCAAAGAACAAATAACGGATTCACTACATAGCGTAAAAAGGGGTGATTCCTAAGACCTTTTTGCTAGACTAACAAAGATCTTAATTTATTCAGATAGAACATTTGGTAGGTTACCTCGCTATAGCTTATATCCTTCGAGGATTAAAGCAAACCTCTAGTCATTTCAAAGTCATATATTTTAAATATATGGACTTGAATTAATATTGATAAGTCTTTCGTAGATCGGGCTTCGATATTAGTAAAGTAGTATGTAGATTAGTGTTTGTGAAAGGTAACAATCAAAACAAATGGAAACAAATACGGTGTGTTATCTCAAGTTAGAGTCCGACATGCCATCGAGATTTAATCCACTTGCCTTTCGCAGGCAAGTGGGAGATTGTTAGGTAGTGTAGTGCTCCAAAGACAATTATATAATTATTTTATGACAGAATTAATAATTCATCTTATTATATGCATGTATGCTCATAATTAGCACACTAATCAAAACCCTAAGTACTCGCTTACGTAATCACGCAACTCAAAATTGCATGGCTATGCCACAAGAGGATCGAAAGTTAGTGAGATGTACTTAAAAATTAACTTAGTCCGTAGCGCTTATTAATCTAAGTACGGGTCTCAAGATTAATTTGCTAATAATGCGCTCTAACACTTTGTGTGTGACAGTTTTATCCGGATCGCTGCATAATAGGTAAGTACTGGCTGGGCATTTATATATGATGATAATCATATGTATCGGACTGATTTGATTTGAGTTCTCGATATAATTCCGCGATCGGAAGTCTTATCAATCATAAGATGATCATATATGGATTAATCTCAACTCGAGGTGATCAAAGATGACCGCTTAGGACTAAGTAGTAGTTTGCTGATGTTAGTAAAGGATCACTTCAGAAAGTGTGGTCCAACACTCTCGCTGGCTCTATTCTAACGAATGAGTGAGTAACAAGCGCTATCACATATATGGAATCCATTCATTCCTCGTGAAGTAGACAGATGGGCCTCCTTTATTTGTTAATCCTAGAAACTCGATCGATGGCACCGGGCTCATAAAATATTAGTTATGTAAACTAATTGATCACTGTGGGTTAATGGTAAATAATGATAAGATGTTTCGAGAAGTATTCATGGAGATATCCCTAATCGAAATGAACAATACGAGGATTATCCGTATTTAATGATTATATCAATGGACACCTTATAACTCATAAACGAGTGTAAGTTATCTATATTCGGCGGTAGTTCGGGCCCAGTTTATGGTACAATGTGTAATCCCGGAATTAATAGATTGAATATAATTGTTCGACCGACAAATAATTTTATTTAATTTATCAGTATTAATCGAATATGGTCCATCCAATCCCCCCGACGCGACTCCTAACATGCATATTTTTTTCTCGCCGTTTTACTCAATTATAATTAAATAGTTGGATTGACTATTTAATCGATATGTGGATTAATTGTTTAGTTGACTAGATAATTAAATACATTGAAAGAAATTTTTCGCGACTCGCCTTATGTGTGAAATGCATATGGATGACCTAATATATTAGTGGTATTGGCGTATTTTTGGATTATTATTTAATTAGAGAGAAATTAGTTTTCTTGGATAATTATTTAATATATGATTTAATCATTTATTTGTTAAGTGATAAATCATGGAATATTAGATAATATATTTATTTATCCTAATTTGTTTGGGATATATATTATTTTATCTTATATTTAAAATAAGGATTAATCTAATAATTATCTCTTAATTATTAAATCCTTTATGACAAAGGATTATTCTCCTATATAAAGAGTCTCCCAAGCCAAATCACACATGACAAATTTTGAATTATTGGGAGTATTTAGCCTAGAATTTTCGGCTATAATACTTAGTTTCGAAGTTGGGATAACTTCGGGATTATTCCGGAAGATATCGGCGAGGTCCATGGCTTAAAACACCAGTGGATTGAAACACCTGCGTGGATGTCGAGATGAGACTCCGCTAATAAGACACCACGCGGACTCAAGCGATGGGAATGAAATTTATGCATGAGGTAATATTCATGTATTCCATTTAATAACATGCATTTAAGATTATGTCAATAGCATGATTAAAGATTCTTTAAATGTGTTGATTGTTTTTTTTTCTACGTGTCGGAATGAATAATGGTATGGTGGCCAAGAACGGAGAAGTAGTATTACTTATGTCGGCCGGGCTATCTCAAGAGCAAATTTCACCTCCCCACGTGTTTTCCAAAACCTCCCCAATGTGCCGCCCAAAGAACTCCTCTCACGGCTCGAGGCCCCTGCGCCACGAGAAGCGTAAATGGGATAAATCTTCTCGTGACATGATGATCATGGGTACTAGTCGATCCAATGTTCCTCGTGTTGACCATAATGATGCACTGCTTGAAGTAGCTCTTAAAGACAATTTATGTAATTGTTTTTATAATTAATAAATGACAGATTTATTCTCATATTATTATTTGCTTTGTGCTTATATTTAATACAATCGTTGAAACTTAAGTCGTGATTACATGTAGCCATATAACTTTAGTGTGTGTCACACTTGATGATTAAGTTTATGGTGATACACTTGAACTAGAAATTCATGGTGAACTTAATCAAAGTATGTGGTCATTGATTAAACCACAATTAATGCGCCGTAACACTTTGTGGTGTGACCGCCTTATCCAGACCGCCGATATTGGTTATCTAAGTGGGGCATTTATATATGATGTAGTCATATAGACTCGAACCGATTTAATTTGCATTTCTCATATAATTCCGTGATTGAGAAATCTTATTAAATCACAAGATGATCATATATGGATTAACCTTAATCCTCAAGTGATTGCATACTCCTACTTGTTTCGGGATAGGGTTTGATGTGTTCGCATGATCGCTAAGAGGCGTGGTCCCAATCACTTTCACGCTGGCAATATTTTGGAATGAAAGAGGAGCGTGTGTCTCACATATATGAATCCATTCCTTCTACGGGAAGTAGAAAGACAATCCTTTATTTGTTAATTTTGGAAACCGATCGATACCGGAGTTCAGATTGGTTATGAACTAATTGATCACTAGTAGGTTAATGGTAAATAAGGATGAGATGTAATGAAGAGGGTTTACTAAAATATTCTCGCTTCATTACGATAGTCTATGGAGGGTTAGTCTCAGATGTAATGATTATATCAATGGACACTTATCGACTGACGCTTTGAGAATAAGTTATATCTATAATCGATGAGTTCGGGCCAGATTTATGGGTATGCACTTGAATTAATACAGTGAGTAGAATATTCTCGTATGATGAATATTTTATTCAATTTATTGTAAATTTACGGTTATAGTGCTCATGGTCCTCGGTTTGGCTCCTAACACGCGAGTGTTTTCATTTTATGGAACTGAGAATAAATTAAATAGTTGGTCTATTTAATGAATATGCAATATTATTTATTTAGTAAATAATATGTAAATAGAAAAGACATTTTCTATTAAAAATGATGATAAAGGTGGCGCCCCATATTGTGATAAAGTTGGGAAAAGAAATTTTCTAGATTATGTCACATGTGTAATTAATTAATTATCTATTTATTGAATAATTAATGAAAAAATAAGAGATTGATTTTTGCGAATTATCTCTTATTTTATGGCAAATATCTTTTCCTTATAGAATAGTGTAATTCGCGATGAAAACGATAACTCTCTCGACTAGCTTATTTTTCTATATAAAGAGAATCCATCCTAACACAATACACAACCAAAATGGCGCCACTTAATAAATAAAAGGAAGAAAATTAGTTTCTTGCCTTTATTATTAAGAGAAGAAAACTCAGGTTTTTCTTGTGCATAATCGAGGAGGTTCTACTGGCGAGGATCGACGCCCACCCGCCGTCACCAAAGCGATACAATCCAGTAAGACTGTGGCTTCTCCTTTTGTCGACTATTTCATCCTCTCCGCTTAGGTAAATATTCAACCTTCTAATAGTTATATTAATTATTTATGCAAATCAAATCGCGGGTATAATCGCACGCGAATTTATTCAGCTTTCCGTCACAGCATGATCGAGCCGCCTCGATCGGGTGTCGTGGAATCGAATCCGACGATCCAATTATGGATCGATCCGATTCGGTTTCTATATATCCAAGATGTGGTATCGTGAGCCAGGTTAAAATGATTTGCGATCTTGATTGCATAATTAATTAATAAGGAGTGAAATTCAATAAATATTGCATCTTTTATATTTTTTAATAAATAAACGCGTGATTGAATGATTTGGTTGACGATGGATTGACGTATGCAGACTGCATCTGTTAGATCTATTGTAAAACCCAAATTTTTTTTTCTCGGTTATAAGAAATTACGTAATTTATTTTGTTGTAATTTAATTTCCTAGTAGCTAGAAAATATTATTTGAAAAAAAGGGGCCGAGTTGTTTTTAATTCTTTTTTTGGAAGAAGATCAAGAACTTCAAGCAATATCATGGTGGTTAAGGCACTGAATCACAAAGCTGTTGACACGAGTTCAAATCCCCTTGATCAAAATTCAGGAGATTTTTTTTTATTTTTCTGAACAAAAAAAATAAAAATAAAATCTGTTCGAAAAAAAAAGGTAAAACCGATTTTTTTTTGAACAAAAAACGCGCTGGGCGGGGGATCGAACTCGGTGATGAAGATGGAGGACTAAAGAGCTTTACTAACTCGGCTGTGGCAATTCTTGCACACAAGATGAAGCACTATAATGATATACCTGATGGCGGCTGAAGACAAAAGTGGATTAATATTTTTTTCTAAGCTTAGGGTTTATTTAATTTATAGATTGATTGGGGATAATTTATCAACGGTCCGCCTTAGTGGTTTATTTTTCGCATTTATTTTCTTTTTTATGATTATTTATGTGATATAACCATGCTACGCATCATATTCATTAATTCCACTTAAGATACGATACATGTATAAAATTAATTTTGGAATTAATTAAACATGTATGAAAACGATAATTAATTTAGATTAATAATAAATTAAATTAATTAAAGGAAACGGAATTTTATCGTGATATAAAATTCACATGATAAACTTAATTTGAGATTATTAATCCTTCGGGGTTTTATTTATGTAGTGACTACATAAATTAGAATTTTGATAATCAAAATTGGAAAATCGTGAAAAAATAGGACACTAACTAGACGGTATTTGGAACCGATACGTTGGTGATTGCTTTTCATGATTTATTGTTTTCGATTATTAGAAAAAATTTGAGATCCTAAATTTTTATCATGACAATATTAGGACTTTAAAATTTAGTGAATTTTAATTGCTTAATGTCTACATACGCTGATTTCTATCGAAAAAAAAATTGGAAAATCATGAATATATTGTCGCTTAGTTAGACGTTATTTGGAACCGATAAACTAGTGAGGAGTTTTAAATTTTGTGATTTATTGTTTATCGAATTATTGAAAAATCATAAGTCCTAATATATTAGGATTATAAAAAATTTGTGAATTTTATAAATCCAAAAATTTTGGTGAATTTTATAAATCCAAAATTGGAAAGTCGTGGATAAGTGACACTAGTTAGACGGTATTTGGAACCGGCGAACTAGTGTGAGGATTAATTTAAATATTCTTGATTTATTGTTTTTCTGATTGTAAATAAATTCAAAATCCTAATAAGACTAACTAATTTCCAAAATAACGAGTGGGAGCGGAATGTGACAACCGAATTCCCACGGCCTCATCAATTGACACAAGCACGTGAGAGAATGGTGACGCTGCGTCGCATTGATTTCGCCCCTACGGATGGCTTTCACCTCTATCAAAATTCAAGGCTTGGTTTCCGAAAGGATAGGATTTTGAGTACTGTCGGGTCACCGACCTACCCTACGACAACATACTCAAGGTGTACTTAAAATCTAAAACAAGAGGGTCACACTCACAAGGATATTCTAGAAATATCTTGGCTGAAAAAGGAAGGTAATCAACAATTAAATAGAGGTGTTCGATTCTTAAATGGTTTAATTGTTGAGAGAGATTGTCTCAATTTAATCGTCACATCTTTGACCTACCCTACGGCAGCACTGAGGTGTGAGATTAAATCATTGGAATGGTAGGATAAACTGCATGCATGACATCACATTCATAATTCCTAAAATTATTATATGTTGTGGTATATGATTTGATTTATAATTCTGTCATAAGTTATTTTTGCAACTACATATCATCTCAAGGTATCTAAATTGCTAAACACGATAAATCGACTAATGATGACTTCGTAAAAGTGGAAAAGTAACAAGAACGTTGAACTCAATAATAAAAAATGCAAATTAATTTTTCAAAAGAGGATGTTCCTCTTAAGCCTTCAAACTTAAGTGACATTGATAAGAATGTCACTGCTGTCACTTGTGTTGAACGGGAGACAAAACAAAATTAGTTCAAAGATGACGAGAATAATTTGGTATCAATCTCACTAGACATCCCACAGTTTACAAGTAGTGTCTACTCAAATGAACTGCTAGTTCACGGCCATTTACTTTATAGAAAGCCAAGAATAGGAAGGTAAATGTCTACAAGTGCATGTCATCTAAACTAAATAAGTTAAAGGCTAAACCGAAATATTAATAAGAGAAATATAGATAAGGAAAGTGATTTCGGATCACTAACCTATGAATCCTGTAGACTTTCTTAACCGAGTAATTTGATCGAGAAGCTAAAGTTCTTTGTAAGAACAACGTAGTCGGGCTTTCATGATGAAGAGTAGACAACGGGCGCTTATTTCAACTAAGAAAGTGGGAGTGATATAAGGAAACAAATTTTTGATTTTAACCTTGAATATCGCAGTAAATTTTATTTCTTTTTTCGGATTCGTTGAACTAATGATTCACTTTCAAATCGATAATATAGTTGCCTCAAAGAAAGTGAATATGACATTTGTATACGATTCTAAGACTCGAATTTTGTCTCGATAAAATCAAAACCACTCAAGAATGTTTAAAAGGTATATGTAACACATCATAAGCTATTAAGACAAATGGTTTCGCCTTTAGATAAACGATTCTTCAACATCTATTAATTAGTGCATATATCCTAAAAGATAAGATCTCAAGACTCGGCTAAGGGTGATTCCTATCTCCCGCCTAAGAACACTATCTCAAAGGAAAATGACTAAGTTACTGCTCAATTAGGAAAATGTAATAGAGTCAAGAAGTATCACAACTTGTTCATATTGACCTTCTGGGGTCTTGTGGAAGGATACAAGCTAGTGGGAGCTTTTGAGTAAGGGACAATTTGTCCGATAGCTACTCGAAACACCTATTAGTTTATCTAAATATTTGGAGGAATCTCTGATATTACCAGAGAAACGAGTATTCCATGCCCAGATATAGGCTATAGCATAGTATTTGGATCTGATGCTCGGCCTACCTCCGAGTGAAATGATTTCACTGAAAGGATAAACCATGTTTTGTCTTGTATAGTTATTGATATGCTACATTACACTGTTTAACTCAATTAAGATATTACTTTCAAAATAATGGTTTACATTATTATGTAATACCAAGAAGTCTACCTAGAAGATGCTTATGAATTTATGGATAAGGAGTGAACTACATTTACTCCACTTCCGTAAATAGAGGCGTTTAGCACTTGGTGCTTGAAGGTAGGACTGGAGATTTTGCATACACGTTCAGATGGTGACTGTTCATGAAATATCTTAATGCAATGAGTAAAGGTTGGTTATAATATTCTTAAGATTGGATAGTGACGGTTACACTATTACATCCTTTCTAAAAGAATGTTTAGATAACAACCTTAGACCTTGAAGTATAGTTACTCATGAGTTACTATCTGATTTAATCGCACTCACATCCAACATTGATTGTTGGGGATTACGCCGACTAATACTACCGAACAAGATCGTAATATCAATCCACCCAATTGCAAGTGGGAGTATGGTTTATCCATTGACTCGGCAGGATTATGCAGACTTTACAGCCTACTAGGGGTGATTGATAACCTATGGTCTTTTGGAAGGATCAGATAGGATTCTCGATAAAAGGAGGTTGGTTTAATGCCATAAACCCGAAAATGGAGTTTTGGTACTCCAATTATGTTCACAAACTTGTAGAACCACCGATTGTCTCAGCCCAAGTGGGAGAAATTGATCTACATAAAGAAGAGTCGAACTAATGAGAAATTTTATCTTTCTAAGAAAAGCCAAGTGGTCTAGAGATAATTCCCTGAGAAGTATATAGTTCAATAGGGGTATTGCCCTTGAAATTTCTCACCACTCACTTTGCTTGACTCCATGGAAAGCAGAAAGATTAACAGGGGTGATGCCCTGAAACTTTCTTGCCGTACAACGGAGCTTGAATTCATTCGGAACTGAAGGGTTTTAGCTTAAAGCAAATGGAAGATCGACTACCTATACTTATATCCATTGGAGGGTTAAAGAAAACCCTTAGGTCATTAAAAGTCAGATGTTTTAAATATATGGACTTGACCATTATATTGATAAGTCTTTCGTAGACAGAGTATCATTGTTGGTAAAGTAGTGCATAATGGTGTTTCAGAACGATAACATCAAAACAGCTTGTAAATAACACGGGTGTGTTATTTGAAGTCAAGAACTGACTAGCCAAACTTCATTTAATTAGAGAAGTGAACTATATTCTTAGAATTTGATTCGGTCGAATTCATGAGAATTTTTTTTTGGCAGTATCCCATCCATCTTATTGTTTAAGATGATAATTCATTTTCGTGATGCAAAATTCAACGAGAGGTTTCTACCTAACCCTCACGGAATAATTCTCTCGCTTTTGGATAAAGAGAGAATGGGATAAATTCTCTCCGTGGATAGAGAATTTCGGGATTATTAAAAGTCAATTGTAGTCGAATATTGATTCAAGCATTGGATAGCAAGATAAGGCATCCTCAAGTACCTTTAGAGGATGAGAAGTTGTATGTTTGTATGTTCAGTGCAAACCCGAGTATTGATTACACCGATTCGACTTTTGTTAGATTAAGGATGATCGATAATCGATCTCGACTCAATGTTTACTCATTGTAATGGAGCTATAGCCCGAGCAATCCAAAGACCGCCAATTTGATTTTGTTAGTCGAATACATAGCAAGCCTTTCGAGCAACTAAAGAGGCAAAGGTGGCTTTGAGAAGTTCTTTTTTGATTGGGAAGTGATTCCATGTCTCGATAAGCCAATACCATTTTACTGCGGAAAGCAGCTATGTGAGGTAGCTCATGCAAAGGATCTTCGCAATCACAAGAGGTCAAAAGCATATTGAAAGTAAGTACCACCCGGTCGACAGATCAGGCAAACAAAGCGACATATCGTCCTTAAGATCGCTTCGAGCCGAAAACCTAGCCGATCAATTTACCAAGTTATGTGGCATCTAATGTCACCGATAAGCGCTTGGTGGGTATGAAATTGGGAGATATGTCTCATCCGCTTTTAGAGCAAGTGGGACAATGTCAGGATAGAAAGAATAAGTGGTACGGTGCTCTAAAAACAATTGTTGCTTGTCTTTACGGGAAAGTGGGAGATTGTTAGATGTAAGGCCCTAAAGGCAATTGTTGCTTGTCCTTACGGGCAAGTGGGAGATTATTGGAAGTAGCAACCGAAAGACAATTTATGTAATTGTTTTTATAATTAATAAATGACAGATTTAGTCTCATCTTATTATTTGCTTTGTGCTTATATTTAATACACTACTGAAAACCCCAAGTCGTATCATATGTAGCCATATAACTAAGTGTGTGTCACACATGAGGATTAAGTTTTTGGTGATACACTTGAACTAGTAGTCCGTGGTGAAATTAATCAAAGTATGGGATCTATTGATTAAACCACCATTAATGCACCTAACACTCTGGCCGATATTGGTTATCTATGTGAGCATTTATATATGATGTAGTCATATAGACTCGACCGATTTAATCAAGGCTTTCATATAATTTCGTGATTGAGAAATCTTATTAAATCACAAGATGATCATATATGGATTAACCTTAATCATGAAGTCATTGCATACTCCTACTTGTTTCAGATAGCGCTTGATGTGTTCGTTAAGGATCGCCAAGAGGCGCGGTCCGAATCACTTTTACGCTGGCACTATTCTCGAATAAGTGAGGAGTGTGTGTCTCATGTGATACGAATCCATTCCTTCCTACGGGAAGAAGAAAGACAATCCCCTTATTTGTTAATCCTAGAAACCGATCGATCCCGGAGTTCAGATTGGTTATGAACTAATTGATCACCAGTGGTTAATGGTAAATAAGGCTAAGATGTAATGAAGAAGGTTTATGGAAATATTCCCGCTTCTGCTACGGATAGTCTATGGAGGTTAGTCTCAGATGTAATGATTATATCAATGGACACTTATCGACTGACGCTTTGAGAATAAGTTATATCGATAATCGATAGAGTTCGCTGGATTTATGGTATGAATTCGAAATTATAAGTTGAGTAGAATATTCTCAGCATTTATGAATATTTTATTCAATTTATTGTAGCTACTGGTTATAGTCCATGGTCCCCTGGTTGGCTCCTAACACGTGAGTGTTTTCTCGCTTTTATGGAACTCGAGAATAAATTAAATAGTTAGTCTATTTAATGAATATGCAATTTCATTTATTTAGTAAATAATATGTAAAATAGAAAAGATATTTTTATTAAAAATGATGATAAAGGTGGCGTCCCATATTGTGATAAAGTTGGGAAAATAAATTTTTCCAGATTATGTCACATGTGTAATTAATTAATTATCTATTTGTTGGATAATTAATGGAAAAATAAGAGATTGATTTTTTGGGAATTATCTCTTATTTTATGGCAAATATCTTTTCCTTATGAGAATAAGTAATTATGGTATGAACATGATAACTCTCTCTTGACTAGTTATCTTTCTATATATAAAGAAAGAGCAAAAGCTCAAGCAAGGATACACGTCCACTGTTTTTTAGCCTTTTATTTCGTGTGGGTTTTTTTTTTAATGTTTGGATGTCCACTCTATTTAATTGGCCAGTTGGTGTCTGGCCCTTAGTTCTCATTAGGTTTTCTAATTTCCATTTTGCAATTCATTTGGCATTTGGCATTTGGCAATAATCTAAAAATTAAAAAGTCAGACAAAATATCGGGCGGTGGAGTGTGTGGGCGGCAGGGGTGCCGGAATCTTCTAGCTCTTCCAATTCTCCAGCTGTTTCTGGTGTTTGCCGGTGGAGATCCTTGTTTCGAATGACGTCTGGCCGCCGTAGTACTGATGCAGACGTCTTTGCCGTACTCGATTTGACAGAAAAGGCGACGGCTTTACGGTTTCTCGAGGATCCTGCGTCATCGACTCTAGATAATCATCGGCCTCAGATTGACAGATAAGAGATATACGACTTACTCTTCTTCTTTTCAAAGTTAAATTTGGTCTTAGATGTATTTCTTTTAAAGAAAGTCTATAGATTTCTTTAAAATTAGATTTATTCATACACATTTATGTGGGTCATTCATAGGTGTTCGTGAAAGGAAAAGCTTTTACACAATGGATTATACTCAACTTTCATACATCCGGTTATTAAAATGTTGCATGCTTAGATCTCGATGAGTAAAAACACTTTGTTTTGCAAATATATACTGCTTGGGTGCTCACTCGCTTTAGACACATTAACAACTACTTTTTTTCTTGCTTTCAACTAGGTGAGATGCTTTTAATATCTCAGATTCTGTGTAATAAATTTGTCGCTCTAGGGTCGCTTGATGGGCTACCATTTATTATGCATTACATTTTTATCCCTCGCAGCTTTTTCTTAGTAGTAGGTTGAAGAATTTTTTCCTGCTCGTTGGTCAAACTTTATTTTGACATGATTATGTAGCTTTTTTAGTATGAGAGGAATATACATCTTGATTTACCTCCGTGTTTGATTCTTTTGTGCCGCAAGTATGATTTATCGTGGTTAATTTTAGTGAAAAAGGCCTGAATGAGTTTGGGTTTGTACCTGTGTTATTAATATGAGAATAAAGGTCTTGTTTCTGTGACAATGTTTTGAGCTTAACTTCTTTGTCGATCGCTTTGTTTAAGGCGCTTATTTTATGAACTTCTTTAAACTTGTGGGTTTTTCCCGATTAAATCTTCATGCTTTCTTCTTATGCAAATTTTTGTTGTTTAGATCCATTGTGGGTCGATTTTGGGGTCCATTGATCAATTTCACTACATGTATGATGTTTTATTCACCCAAGAATTTGTCTTCCCGCTTTATTTAGCATAAGGTTTTTTCGCTTGTATGTTTCTTTAAAATCTTGAAGGTTAAATATACTTGCTTCTCTTTGCTTTTCCGAAACATTTTTTTGTTATTAAGCTTGTTTAAAACTTTTATATGTAGGATTATTAAAGTTTTAAAATCTTCAAAGTTAAGTATACTTGCTTATGTATTTCAAATTCCAAGGTTTTTCGCTTCAATGAGTTTTGGTTTGTTCTCCGTGTTATTAACATGAAAATAAAGGTCTTGTTTCTTATGACAATGTTTTGATCTTAACTTCTAATGATCGCTTTGTTTTATGCACTTATTTTATGAACTCCTTTTAAACTTTACTTTTCTCGATGATTTTACTTGCTTTGTTGTGAGCTTAACTTCTCTCAAGGTTTTACTTCTTTTCTGCTTGTATGTTTCTTTAAAATCTTCAAGGTTAAAGAAAGTTGGTTCTCTTAGCTTTTCCTGAAACATTTTTTTTTATGAAGCTTATATTTAAAACCTTTACATGTAGGATTATTAATGTTTATTTCTTTCTTATAGGTAAAAAGAGGGTTGTCCTTTCGCTTAGTTTAGCCTGAGGTAGACTTAAAGTAGTGAATCACATAAGATGAGAACTAAAGGTAAGGCAAGACCTAGGCCTGGTTCACTTGTTCTAGGCTATGTCTTTCCGGGGCCTCTAACCTAGGTTGTGAAGCCAGAGACTCTAAAAATGCAAAGAAAAGAATGTTGACTCGAATCTTCAGATGCTCCCGCTAAACTAAAAACAAAATTAGTCAAATCTTCCACAGATAATCACCATGTGGTTCAGAAACACACCGCATCAAACATTGCATTGGCAGCAGCAACCAGATAAGGTTGCTTTTGTTGCTTCGATGTGCCGACCTTGCTAACTCATACCGAATACAAGGCTATGGTCGTGTTGAGGCTTAGACGTAAACGTAAGATAGGTAGATTCAATCTCGCTAATGCAATAAAGGATGGTCTATTCTTCCTTCTAAGAAAAAATTAAATTCACTAATGGTGTTCAACATTTGCATGTGCATACCGAGTCTTATGTTATACAAGAACCTATACCTAATTGCAAACACTATCTTGCCATAAAGTTTATCCATGACTTTAAAAATAGGTGCTCCAATCATCTTGTTATGTAATCTTAATCCATCCAAGGCTTATGCAACGGAACACGATTAGTTTGCAAAAATCTTAGTCAAATGTCATACAAGCCGAGATTTCTTTAGAGACTTTGCAGAAATCAGTTTTCTTACACGTAATCCCACTTCAACCTCCAACAAATGAAATGTATCCGTACCTTACAAACGTAAACAATTTCCAATAAGACTGCTTTGCAATGACAATAAACAAAGGTCAAGGTCAAACATTGATGCGTGTTGGTATTTATTTAAAGGAACCCGTGTTTTCTCATGGACAACTTTATGTTGCATTGTCACGCAAAAAATCTTCATCTATAACAATACTTTTAGAAAGCCTCTAACGACAAAACATCAAGACTTACAACCAAAAATATTGTGTACAAGGAAGTGCTTAAACATTCATAGAGTATTTATCATACTGTGATGGTAAATTAGCACTACAAATCTTATTTCATTTGCTTGTTGTTTTTTTAGAGTTCCTTTTTTGACCTTTCTTTTACTCTCTCTGGTTAAATTGTACTCTATGTTTATTGTTTTAAGTATGCAAGATCATCTTTTGGTTGTAATATTTAGCCTATTTTTCGTGTAGAGTAAATATTGATCAATCAATTACATGCTCTTTCATACAAAGTTGAAGCAAGATGGCGCTTGTACCAAGTAGAAAAATGTTTGATGTCTTGCAAATAAACCGAGAAAGTCAGGACTGGACTGTTAGAGTACAGGTAGTTGAACGCCACCGTGAACAAACTAGGAAAGACAATTATATTGACTGTGTGAAAAAGATATAGTGTTACGTATTGGTTGATGAAAAGGAATTTATAGTTTTTGTGTGACGCTCATCCCCATCTTTTACACTAAATTATATTTTATTCTTATAATAAATGTGTTTTTCTTCTTATATAAATAAACAGGAACCAAAGTTTCAGTGGATCGTGGTATGAAAATGATATTCGCTATTTTGAGCGCACTTCATCGCCATTTAAACGCTACAATGTTTCCAATGTCGGGCTTACTTGATGTCAGATCTTTCTTCAAACTGGGCCTTATGCATTCACATGGGTTTTTGACTACAACAAATTGATTGAACATGTCGATTTAACAAATTGCCCCAATGTCGCCAAAGGACATACCCTACTAAAGATTTTACTGACTTCTTTAGGCATGCAGATGTAAAGCTATTTCAAAGAAGAAATCTTCGTGTTTAATAAATCTTCATATTTCTTCATTGCATAATCTTATATAATGTGCGCCACATTGTTCTTAAATGTCAAGGCTCTTGTGATTCATGCAATGCCCATGTAGGCAAGTAAATAAGAATTCATCTCGGTAGCGAGATAGTTATTATCGACCAAAGGTAATTCACGTTAACATATTTTAAACGTTGTTAATCTTTTTTAAATATGTTGTTCATACAAATGAATAAGTTTTATTTCACACATCCATCGAACCATGCATACATACCTATTTAAATGCATATTTTCTATAGATTATCATATAATATTGTTGGTCCTAAAGAAGGGTGAAACTATAGTCGAGTGGGGAGGGTGAATGACTATAGTGGAGTTTCAAAACTTTTCTTATGTTTAAAAGCTTTTGGGCAAATGGATAAATCCCTTCTTACTATGATGTTTTCAAATCGGTTTAGACAATCACAGATATAAGTTATGTTCTAGGCAATTTAAATAAATGTCAGAAAGGAAATTGCGTAAAGTAAATTGACACAAGGCTTATAATGGTTCTGTGTGGTGGTGTAATCCCTTAATCCACTCTTCTCCCCGTGATGATTGGAGGAATTCACTATTGTTTTCACAGATACAATAGTATGATTGTCCTTGGCTTCCCAAGCTTCACAATCTACAAGACTATCACTCCTTGATCGCAATAACCTTCAAGTGATTCGCCTCTTTCACCGCTTCCTTGAGATCAAAATCCTTCAAAGAGCCTATCACAAACACAACTCCTTCTCAGATTGCTTTTGATTCAGTTGCTTCAGTTTGATGTGAATGAGATTCACAAACTTGCTTGATCAATCTCAGTGCTGGATATAAAGTTGTAGTTCTGATGTCTGAGTTGATCTCTAGATAAGTCCTAGTAAGTTCAGAGAAGGCTTTGCAAATTGACAGAGTTTCTGTTTTTTTTTTTTTTTTCAGATCGTTGTTTGTTTTTCTGTCAATGCCTTCTATTTATAGCCTTGAATAACCTTAATTTTGAAATTCGTCCGCTGGTGTTGGGAGATTTTGCATCATTAAAACAAAAGAAAATTTATAAACCTATACTACCATGCAAAACTACCTCCTAACCGGCCGAATACCGGTAGTTGCTAGTAAAGTTGGATAAGTACGGGTATCGATCCTCGTGGAAAAGGGATGTTGAATCTAATCTAATTAATTCTTCTTTATTAACTAAACCTAAACCTAAACTAACGGAAAATAATCTGGACGGAGGATTGTTAATCCAAAGCCGGAAATATAGTTGCGGACAAAATAAATAAAACTACATCTACTAAAAAAACAAGAAACTAACTAATAACCGAACAAACATAAATGCACTCATGATCAACCTATTCCCAACAACCATCACCCCACCGAAATCATCAGATAGACAAACATTCATTCATTAGTTATCTTGGATTATTATCTTTCTAATGAAGCGCTTCCTCTTCCGATTTATCACGCCATTAATTAGTTTACCTTCCGGTCTTGACTAATATCGATACAAATCAAAGATATGGATTGAATCCTAACCTAACAACATTATCCCTCTACTCCGCTTGTTGGAATAATTATTGTCAATCTCCCTCACGATAATCTAGTTGAATCTATTAACTTCCGTTATCTAAATTCGATTAACATAAAGCATACAAAACATGAAAGAGAACAAGAACAACGAATGAAATAAACACATGAACAATCTCATCTTTCCGGTAACGGTGATATCCCTCAATTCCAATCTAAGATAATCTTGCAATGAATTAATCAAATTGTGATCCTCTCGTAAACCTAGATATTTAACCTACGAACTTCCGTTATGTATAGATTAAAAATCTAATCTTTCCTATGGTGATCTAAACTACACCGACTTCCGTCATACGGTAGCATCAAATCATACAATCATCTTTCGATATAAAATTGCACGATACAAATAAACACTGGAAAAGAAACAATTATAATTAAAACTTACAAAATCATCCATGAATCGAAATTAAAGTGCTGCAGAAATGGACTCCATGGCTGCTCCATGGATGAAAGATCCAAGCCCTCATCATAATTCGAACAAGAAAAGAAAACGAAACTAAAAATAAAACCTAATCTAACCCCGATCACCCGAGCACAAGGCTCGGGTGATCCGCCTTGGAAGCCTCGTAAAATAAGGTGTTCTTATGGCGGCTGTGTGTAAAATTCGATATGGTATGATATTAGTGTTGAAAAGCTGCTGCTATTTATAGAAAATCGAGGCGGTTGTTACAAGACTGGTGCCGGACGCCCGCCCATAAGGTCGGACGCCCGTTCACTATTTTCAGCAACAGCATCCAAACTTGTAACGCTCATATCTCGGGCCTCGTAAGTCGGAATGGAGTGATTCAAAATCCTGTAGAATCCTCCCTTAAAGCCCTACAACTCTTCTCTTGTGGTCCAGAGTCAAATCGGTTGTTATCATATCAAGAACTTCGTTGCAAGGTCGTCACTACCCGGAATCCTGATTTTCCGACATTTATCTTGCTTGATTTCTTTTCCACTCGAATTTATCTCTTTAAAATCATCCTTTCCATCAACAATGTGTATCTACAATGTAGGAAAAACATACCAAAGCGTAACACAATCCTAAAATAATATAAAATCATGATTTAAATACATAAATCGCTACGTTTTGCAATTTAACCTATTAGAAACATCATTTACTCAATTAATCGATTATAAGCTCGATTTATATGCAAATTATACAAATATGAGGGAAATCATTATAAAATATAACGTTATAAATCGTATAAAATCACCCTTAACAGTTGGCTATATTAATGAGGGAATAATCCTTGATTTTATTCTTGATTCCCCCTTAATCGCATTCTCCTTGATTTCAGTGATCGGATTTTTTTTTTCAAACGTATAGCAGAAAATCTGTCCTTGATTGATTCTCAATTGATTTTGCATTTAATGCATGATCTTCTGAATCTTCAACATATATTAAATCTGATCTGGTAAGTGTTACTTCGCCGTTTTCTGAACGGTCGAGTGATCCTTCTGACTTAGCCGTTTTGGATTTTTCTTCACCGCTTTGTCGTTATCACCGAAAGTCAAGGTACTCACCGATTCAATGTTTCCTTCTTTGCTTTAGTTTAAGGAGAATCTTTGTACTTCACTCGATCCTTGATTGGGGTGAGACTCGGTGTACACCATATTTGAATATTAAGTTTCATCATAACTTAGACTTATCCAAGGTCATCACTGCACTTCCTTGGTTATAAGTCGCACCATAATGTCTTCATCAGATCTCTGCTTTGGTGCTTATCGGCTTCACTTTGCCGAATGTCTGCTTTTACTTTGTCGCCCTACCAACTAGTACAATACTTGTCGACTCAACTTATACAACATGTCGACTTTAAGTAAAGACTTATACAGAGAATTCTAAATTATTTCAGGCTTGCTATAACAGCTAGTATGGCCATCATCAAAACACAATAAAATGTTCCTAACAATTTCCCCCTTTTTGATGCTGCCAAAACCCTCATAAGCCTGGACATAAGTAATCCAATTTTTTCATCATAAATAACAGAACAAAAACTCAACAATTTATTCATCCATCATAGGGCAATAAGATATTGCATCTTTTTGTTTAAAGACAAAGTCAAATAGGAGAAAAAAATTCAAATTAAGTGTAAGGTCTACTTCTTCACATCTTCAAACCTGATGCATTTGCCTTTGCTGCCCTTGCCCTTTTCTGTTGGGCTTGCCTTCTTTTTACTGGAGCTTTCAGGCTTAGAGCTTCCTTCCCCCTTTTTGGCAACACTAAATAATGCTTCAAGATTTGTCGGTTCTCAGGTCGTAATCGGGGAGAGGACCATACCTCCTTTCCAGTATCTTGTTGTTGGCCTCACCAACTTTGATTAGAAGGTCCAATTGCTTCCAGAATGCTCCATCACCTCATCCAGATGCTGAATTTGATGAGTGTGAGCATTGAGGGTGTCAACCAATGGCTTAAGATTGTTGTCAATCGTCGAAATGGTGAGGAATGAGTAGCTGTAAATTGCAAAGCAGGTTGCCTTGTCTCTCCATGACTTCATCTTGGATTTGATGTGGTTAATGAGGGCCTCAATCTTGTGGTTGAAGGAAGTTTCTTCACTCCTTAAGGCATTCTTCAGGTTTTGCCTACTGTAATACTGCCTTTCCATGTCCACAATGAAGGGTTGAATGTCCAGATTGAAGGTTCTCTCTGGATCAATTTCCTCTGGTGCCGTATGGACATCCTCTTCATCTCCATCATTTTCATCCTCAGCATCTTCATTTTGCTCTTTCTCATTCTCCACTTCGATTTCTCTTTCTTCCTTTTCCTCCTCTTCCTTTTCCTTTTCATCTTGTGCTTCTTCTTCTCTTTCTTCCATCTGTTCTTGTTCTTCCTCATTAGACATAGGGTCATTTAGAGATTGCTGTTGAGTGTGGACTACTGCATCCGCTACTATTCTCCCTTGTGCAATTGTGGGGGAGTTGACAAGTTCGGCTGAGTGAGCTTTATCAGCTGGCTCACATAGCTGTTCGTCAACTTTGCCAATGCTTTTGAAAAGCACTTCTTGAAGAGTCAGTTCATCATCGAGATCTCCGATTTTCTTGACTTGCTTCAAAATGATCACTCATTGAGTGTTCATCCTCCGACTCAACCTTCTTCCTCGGATGAAGTAATTTCAGATCCTTCCTCACCTTCCTCCGTAGGTGATTTCCTCTTGCTCCTTTTCTTCTGCTGTAGCTGTGTCATCACTGATTGTCACAGGTTCATTCAAGTTGCTAGAACTGGGTAGAGAGATGTTTTCTCGTGCCTTTTGAGATATGGTTCTTCGTCCTACTCCCGATGACCATCGATTTGTGTTGTTTTTTTTGCACCCAAAGAAAGGGGTTTGGGTTTCATGGATGCCTTGATGTAAGTGAACATTGTCTTGGACTTGCGTGGTGATTGCAAATTGGTGGGTTGTACTTTCAATGCGTTGAATAGGTGCCAAGAGGAATCCATATGATTTCCTCCCGTAAATCGCCTATTTCTCGCAAACCCTTGCTTGGTGCCATAATTGATAAATCATTTTCCTTCCGAACCGATCCTTCAATCGATTAAAAACAAATGTTGCCCACCAAATTAGATACCTTCATAGATGATGGCCATCGGCCCGATCCGCACTTCATTAGGTTTTCCATTGACCCATTTCGCTTTCGATATTCTTGGTGATGACTGGTGCAAATACAGCAAACGGAAGTTTGAGCATTGATCTGGGTAGATTGTATGTTTTGTTGTTCCTTCCGGGGTTCTTGGCTATTTCAGTCCAGAATTTCTTGGTGTCGATCGTCACAAACTTGACATTAGCCGGACCTATTATGGGGAGTTGCAGGTATCTGTTGAGTGTACCAGGCGTGATGACTATTTCTCTTCCAAAGATTGAGCTTTTTATGCAATCGACTTCAGTCTTCTTTGTGCTTGGCACAAACTTGGCATTTTTCCAAAATGCTAGCAGATTCCAGTTAATAGGGGGTTTAGGAAGGTCATCAGCCCCAAATTCGAACAGCAATCAACTAATCGTTGAGCTTTTGCATCATTATCACAAAACGAGAGATAGTGTTCAGGTTTGAAAAACGAACCAGTGATGATGGATTTTTCATAGTATTTCTCAGTGGGAGAGATTGTGGAGGATGAAGCCATTGATAAGTGATTGATGATTAGAAAAGAATACTTCAAGTTTTCAGAGAGAAACAACAGTAGGGTTTGTAATTTACAAGAGGATGTAAAGATTTATGAAAATCTCTAAGTATCGTTTATATAGGATGATTTGGGTAGTGTGAACGTGGTTTGAATGTGGAAGGATTTTATGACATAATGGCGTGATTTTGTGTATGTAAATCGCGATATTCGAGTGTAATGGGGGTGTGGATTGAGGTAAGTAATGATAGAGCCCGGAATCGAGGCGCTTATAATTTGAAAAATAATATGGTTACCTCCATGATCATAAGTTGATCTCCACATGTGTAATCTTCCACGCATAGTCCTCCATAATTTCTTATTCTCCACGTGTAATCAAAATTGATTTTGTTCACACTTTAATTTGTCCAAGTCTTTATTTCGTGAAGTGCATTGGTGGTCACTTAGCCGATGTAGTGAATTCTTCATCGAAGCGCCGATTTAACTGCTCCTAACAATCGCTTAAGTTAGCTTACCGATACCAAGTGCCTTACTCGCTACATCCCCTCGTAACGGCAAAGGTTTAACCAGCTTGATGAAGTCACTTAGCCGATTACTCCGCTTAGTCGCTTCTTGGTACCTAGTCAATTTCAATCATTCATAACTCAGTTCTTAACATGCTAAATCTTTCATAACTGAGTGGTTTAGTAAAGATGTCAGCCAATTGATCTTCAGTGGGTATGTATTTTAGAATGGCATCTCCCTTTTCAACATGATCTCTGATAAAGTGATGTCTCACATCAATGTGCTTTGTTCTTGAATGCAGCCCTGGATTTTTAGTAATAGATATCGCACTTGTGTTATCACACATGATTGGTATTGTCTTCTCCTCCACTCCATAATCCCTTAGCTATTGTCTAATCCAAATCACTTGTGCACAGCAACTACCTGCTGCTATATATTCTGCTTCAGCTGTTGATGTAGATATGGAGTTTTGCTTTTTACTGAACCAAAAGTCTAGTCTGGTGCCTAGCATTTGACATGTTCCAGAGGTGCTTTTTCTATCTATTTTGCATCCAGCATAGTCAGAGTCTGAATATGATATCAACTTAAATCCTCCATCTTTTGGATACCAAATTCCAACATTTATAGTGTTTTTCAAGTATTTGATTATTCTTTTGGCTGCTAGAAGATGTGATTCTTTTGGTTGAGCTTGAAATCTTGCACATACTCCTACTGCAAATGCTATATCAGGTCTACTTGCAGTTAAGTATTATAAGGATCCAATGATTCCTCTATACATTTTCTGGTCGACATCTTTTCCTGATTCATCTTTTCCAAGAATGACTCTTGCATACACTGGTGTGTCTGCTGTGCCACTTGTGTCCATCCCATACTTGTGTATTAAATCTCTTGTGTACTTGGCTTGACTAATGAAAATACCATCCTTCATTTGCTTTACTTGAAGGCCAAGGAAATAATTTAATTCTCCTATCATGCTCATCTGAAATTTGCTCTTCATCAGGTTTGCAAATTTTTCACATAGCTTTTCATTCTTAGATCCAAAGATGATGTCATCAACATAGATTTGCATTGTGCTTGTTCTTTCCTCTAGTTTGAATAGAGTCTTATTTATAGTTCCCTTGTTGAATCCATTCTTGATCAGAAATTGTGATAGTGTTTCATACCAGGCTCTAGGTGCCTGTTTGAGTCCATAGAGAGCTTTCTTGAGTTTGTATACTTTGTCTTCCTTTCCTTTGAGTTGGAAAACAGGAGGTTGTTCCACATATACTTCTTCTTCCAAAAGTCCATTTAGAAATGCACTCTTGACGTCCATCTGATAGACTTTGAAGTCTTTGTATGCAGCAAAAGCTAGGAAGAGTCTGATTGCCTCCAATCTTGCTACTGGTGCAAATGTTTCATCATAATCTATTCCTTCGCTTGAGAGTAGCCTTTGCAACTAGCCTTGCTTTGTTTTCGACTAACTTTGTTCCTTGCTCATCCATTTTGTTTCGAATACCCATTTTGCACCAATGATATTGGTTATATCCGTGCATCAACAAGTTCCTGCACTTCATTTCTTTCAAATTCATTTAGTTCTTCTTGCATGGCTGTGATACAATCTGCATTTGCATCATCTATAGTCTTGGGTTCCACTTGTGATAGAAAACATGTTAGCATGTGCTCCAGTTGTCTTCTGGTTCTAACACCTGTGTGAATATCTCCAATGACTTGTTCTTCAGGGTGATCTCTTAGCCAATTTAGATTAGGTTGAAGTTGTTCTTCACTTGGTGCTTCCATACCTTCATGTTGAGCATGAACTTCAAATTCTGGTGCTTCTTCTGATGTATTGATATGTGGCTCCTCTTGATTTTCAAAATGGCGATTCAGGATAGAAGCTGGTATGGTTGCATTTGTATAGATTTCCCTTTGTGCTGCTTCCTCTTCTTGATCTTGAAGATCTTCACCATTTGTATTTAGTTCATCAAAACTACATGTATTGATTCTTCAATCACCAAGGTTCTTTTGTTGAGTACTCAATGCTTTGCTTGTGTCCGAGTATCCCATAAAGATTGCTTCATCACCTTTTCATCAACGGTATGCAGTTGGTTCATGTTCAAAACAAAACATTCCAAACATATGAAAGTATGAGATATTAGGTTTTCTACCATTCCATATTTCATATGAGTCTTTCCATGATATTTGTTGATGATTGATCTGCTTTTGTGTATGGCATGTCAGTGTTTGTCGCTTCACCCAAAATCTCTTTGGCAAGCATGCTTCAAAGAATCATTGTTCTAATCGCTTCTTTGAGAGTTCTGCTTTTCTTTCTGCTACACCATTTTGTTGTGGAGTTCCTCAAGGTGTATAATTGATGCAAGACTCCATTTTCTTCACAATAGATTCTCGATAATTTCATTAAGAAATTCGGCCTCTATCTCGATCCGATCTTGACGATCTTCGCTTCTTTTTCATTTTGGAGTCTTCTAAGCAAATCGGCGCTTTTTGAGTGTCTTTTCTTCTTGTTCATGAATATGGTCTAGGTGTATTTTGAGAAGTCATCCACCACTACTAGAGTATATTTCTTACCACTTACACTTACTGGTATGACTGGTCCAAATAGGTCCATGTGTAGCAGATGTAGAACTCTTGTTGTAGATTGATAGGGCTTTGACTTGAATGAACTTTTGATTTGTTTTCCTTTCTGACATGCATCACATAGACTTTCTTTCTTGAATGTGATCTCTGGAAGGCCTTCAACTAACTTGTTCTTTGATAGTTTGTTGATGGTCTTGAAATTTAAGTGATTTAATCTTCTGTGCCAAATCCAGCTGGTTGATTGTTTATTTTTGACAAGCAGACATGTTTCTGCCTTGGCTGTTTTCCAATCTACCACATACATGTTATCTTGTCTTCTTCCTGCAAGAACTACTGTGTTGGTTTGGCTGTGAATCACTTTGCATCCTTCCTTATTGAAATGTACATTGTAGCCTTTGTCACAGAATTGACTGATGCTCATCAGATTGAAGTTAAGTCCTCTAACATATGCTACATTTTGAATCTTCAAATTGTTCTTGAGTAGTAGGCCTTCCCCTTAATCTTGCCAGTTTTCCTTTGCCTCCAAATGTGACTTTGGGTCCATCAAAAGCTTTGAAGTCGCTGAGCCATCTCTTGTTTCTCGTCATGTGTCCGAACATCCACCGCCTATGTACGGACATCCTACAAAACAAATTAATTAAGTTTAGGTACCCAACACTGTTTGGGTCCATATCTCATAGCTTGATCATGCCTCTCATACCAAGTGTATATCCAAAAGTTCTTCTTTTGGATAATTGAAGTCATCAACTTCATATGTATAAGGCATGGCGTAATAGCTTCTAATATTTTTATCAAGATATTTTGATGGTTTTCTACCTTTGGTGCATGTGCATCCTTCTTCACTTTCCAATATGCAAGAGGAAACACCGTGTTGTTTCATGTGTCTAGGAACATATCTAGATTGATTTTTCTTAAACATATGATGCATATCACTCAGTGGTTTCTTCTTGTATTTTGGAGGTTCAACATTCCAATCATCCTCTGAAGGATAAAGTCTACCTTTACCTTTCAGAAAGTTTTTGTTTTTGGTTGACTGGAATGAGGATTTAGTCTGTTGTTTCACTACACTGGGTTTTGACTTCACCGGTGTAGGATGATTTGTTGGAACTATGGTCTGTCCCTTTATAAATTTTGGTCCATTGTTGATCCTGAATTTAGAATTGTGTTGACCATTGTTCCTACTCTCATCCCGACTGTTGTAGCCAAAACCAGATCTAGATCCAAACCTTTTTTAGGGTTTGTAAGCTGGTGCATTTGGTGGTGCAGTGGTTACCTTTACTGGTGGGGAGATTTTCTTAATCGATCCACAATAATGTATGTATGATCGTCGCTTTTGTTGATCATTTAGGTAGTCTCCTTACTAGTTAATTCAAACTTTTGCTTTATCCAGCTTCTTTCTTTAATCTTTTGTTTTCCTTTCTTAGATCCTTGCATTCCTTCTCCGAATTTCATGATTCATTTCAATTTCATCAAATTTAGTCATGAGATTTTGACTAGGTCCGTTGTATCTAATAGTGGAATCGAAGATTGTGCAAAGGTCGATGTGGATGCATTAGATGAAGAGTGAGAGCTAGATGTTACCTCGCCATTTGATTCTTTGGTCATTAGACATAAATAGTGTCTGAGCTGTCATCTTCATCCTCATATAATTCCTTGGTCATGAGACATAGACATGCTTTTTCATTGTCTGAGTTGTCATCTTCATCACTATCATCTGAGTCATTATCAGATGATTCTTCATTCTTTTCACTGCTGGATTCAGCCTTGAGTGCTTTCTTGCCTTCCCTCTTCTCAAATGTTTTATATTTCTTCTTTTCATCATTTTTATCATTGTCTTCAGGACAATCAGCCTTAAAATGACCTTTCTTGTTGCAGTTGAAGCATCTGTATTCATCATCTTTCTTCTTCATGTCTTTTTTTGAGCTTGACCTCTTGTTTGATGATGAGTTTCCTTTGAATGGCTTCTTTTGCTAAACTCACAAAACGCTTAACTAATAAGCTACATGTTCTTTGAGTTCTTGTGTCTCTCTTTGTCGATACAATCGGCAAAGTTACTTGTCTGGGTGCTATCAGTAAGTGGCTCTTTGTGTCTCTCGTCGAGCACCATCTTCACCGCTCAATTCAAATTCATGAGCTTTTAATTGAGACATCGTGGTCGAGTGTCTCGTGTTTGCAAGATTTGTTGTTCCTCCGACATCGATGTTATGATCTTCCATCTTTCGTAAGCCTCTTAAGATCTTTAAACATACTTCTTTCTAGGAATATGTGTGTCCAAGCTGTTGCAGTTCACTGATGATGCTAGAGAATCTGTTATCCATTTGATCAATGGATTCACCAGTCTTCATTTTGAAATTTTCAAATTTCTATTTTGCAACAGATGATTTGTTTTCTTTAACTGCTTCAGATCCTTCATTTATCAAAGCTAGCTTGTCCCACATCTCTTTTGTTGCTTTTGCGTCTTTGATTCTCATGAACATGTTGCTATCTAGTGGTCTTCAAAATCATGTCTTTGCAACAAAGTCTAGATTTGCTCTTCTCCCCGTCATCCTTGGTCCAATCTTTCTTAGGTTTTTTATCTCCTTTCCTTGATCTCGCTCCTCGTGGATACCACGGTCATGATCATGATTGGTCCATCATTGATTACGCCCAAAGATCTCTCATGAGTTGTTTGCAAGATGAGACAAAGATTCTTATTTTATATTCATCAAAATTATTAACATTGAAAACAGTACTTTTGACATAAAGTTTGAGGAATCCATAAGCACAAGTAATAGATTTATATGTGAATGAATAAAAACTCAGATTTGAAAACTACTTTGAAAATATGTGATCTCTTTGTTACTGTAAATTAGATCTCAACAGTGTTCGACATTTGGAACACCGCTCCGATACCAATTGTTGGTCCAGAGAAGGTGAAACTATAGTCGAGAGGGGTGAATGACTATAGTGGAGTTTCAAAACTTTTCTTATGTTTAAAAGCTTTTGGGCAGAGGATAAGTCCCTTCTTACTATGTTGTTTTCAAATCAGTTTAGACAATCACAGATATAAGTTATGTTCTAGGCAATTTAAATAAATACTGTAAAGTAAATTGCAGAAAGTAAATTGACACAAGGCTTATAGTGGTTCAGGGTGGTGTAATCCCTTAATCCACTCTTCTCCTGTGATGATTGGAGAAATTCACTATTGTTTTCACAGATACAATAGTATGATTATCCTTGGCTTCCCAAGCTTCACAATCTACAAGACTATCACTCCTTGATCGCGCAATGCCTTCAAGTGATTCGCCTCTTTCACTACTCCTTGAGATCAAAATCCTTCAGCAGCCTATCACAAACACAACTCCTTCTCGATTGCTTCGATTCGCTTGTTTCCACTTGATGTGAATGAGATTCACAAACTTGCTTGATCAATCTCGATCTTTGGATATAAAGTTGTAGTTCTGATGTCTGAGTTGATCTCTAGATAAGTCCATGTAAGTTCAGAGAAGGCTTTGCAAATTGACAGAGTTTCTGTTTTTTTTTCTTTTCAGATCGTTGTTTGTTTTTCTGTCAATGCCTTCTATTTATAGCCTTGAATATCCTTGATTTTGAAATTCCGTCCGTTGGCTATATTAATGAGGGAATAATCCTTGATTTTATTCTTGATTCCCCCTTAATCGCATTCTCCTTGATTTCTGTGATCGGATTTGTTTTTTCAAACGTATAGCGTAAAATCATCCTGATTGATCATCTATTGATTGTGCATTTAATGCATGATCTTTCGAATCTTCAACATATATTAAATCGATCCGTAAGTGTTACTGCTTTTTCGAACGGTCGAGTGATCCTTCCGACTTAGCCGCTTTTGGATCTTTCTTCACCGCTTTGTCGTTACTCACCGAAAGTCGTTTACTCACCGATTCATTGTTTCCTTCTTTGCTTCAGTTTAAGGAGAATCTTTGTACTTCACTGATCCTTGATTGGGGTGAGATCAGTGTACACCATATTTGAATATTAAGTTTCATCATAACTTAGACTTATCCAAGGTCATCACAGACTTCCTTGGTTATAAGTCAGACCATAATGTCTTCATTGTATCTCTGCTGGTGCTTGGCTGGCTTCACTTTGGCAAATGTCTGTTTTTACTTTGCCGTCCTACCAACTAGTACAATACTTGTCTGACTCAACTTATACAACATGTCAGACTCTAAGTAAAGACTTATACAGAGAATTCTAACTTATTTCAGGCTTGCTATAACAGCTACTATGACCATCATCAAAACATAATATAATGTTCCTAACAAATATACACTTATCACTATACAGATAAAGGTTTCTTCTGTTTTTTTCTCCCCCTTTTTCGCAAACTGTTTCATGCCAATAACAGGATGGTTCCGAGGATAATGACATTGTGGGATGATTTTGGAGATGTTGAGGGCCTTGAATTGGCACATGCATTACCTGGTATCTCCATCATTATTGCAAAGAATGTAAAAGCAACAACATTTCATAGTAATTATACACAATTGCAAATAAGTAATCTTCAGTTAGTCTATTATTTCTTATATACCACTGACTTTAAACCTGCACTTTCATAGGGCTGTCTCTATCAACCCGCAAGTACTCGTACTTCTTGATAAATCCTCCAGTGGCTGATAAGGCTGCTATGTTAGAATGGTAACTATGATCATATGCAATAAGTATGTCGTTATACTTTTCAATTATAAAAAAGAAGCTACATAACATTGTTTATGTCAGGTATCTTGAAAACATGGATGAAATCAACACAATGCTGAAAAATTAAACTTATAGAGATGCCTCTGTGTTGTACCCACCACCTGCTGAATCGGATATGATCACTGTGACTGAGGCTAAATCTGCTCTTCCATTGGTAAGTAATATATTATATAGGTTCTTTGTATTGTGTCTTCTTTTATCTCCCAGTAAAAATTTAATTGATGCAAGAAAACATTGTATTTTATTTATTTACATATATAGAGAAAGACAGCTTGGGTTATTGGAAAACCAAGGTTTATACCTACCGGCCAAAAGTACTGGATGAATGCTTGTCAGTCGTGCAAGAAAATACTCGATATTCCTATGGAATGGGTTATACAGCGTTCCAAATGCGGTCAGGCAAGTGGTGTAGAAGTCAGGTTTGTTGATATTATCACTTATCTAAATTTATGCTTTATATATTCGTAGGCTGCTTTAATGTATTCTAATCAAATTGATTTATGAGTCGAATACCAATACTCTTGACTGAAGGTGAAGATGTGCTCGCTGTGACCTTAAAGTCACTAGATGTGGAAATACTTACACATATCACTCCACAACAGCTGAAAGATTCTCAAGAATTTGTGAGTTTCTTTACATATCGTAATGTACGAATACACAAAACATTAATCGTTCTTATAGCTGCGCTAATATTTTAGGGGCTTCAAGTTGAAGAAGAACTAAAGATAGAGTTAGAGAAACTGACAATTGCGTGTTTCCTAATGAGTAGTTATAGTTTTACAATGTTTAAGTTGAGTCCTAGCGTTGAATTGTAGTAAGAATACATGTTTACGTGTTGTTGTTTTGCTTTGTTAAGCTATGGTATGTTTAGACCATGTTTTGCTGATGTTTTGTTGTGTATCTTGTTGTTAAACATGTTCGGTTTGGGTTAGAAATCATAAAAGTGCAGAAAACTGCATTTAGGGCAGTTTCAGCGCTTAATGCGTGAGCATTGTCGGACCAGAAAGTGGGAAAAAAATTCAATGGCATTTGTGCGCGAGCATTGATTGTCTAAGAAGCTCAATGCGCGAGCATTGAGACAATTTTTGGTGTTTAATGTGTTTTAAGCTCTAAGTCCAGTTTTAAATGCTATTTCTTGATCTAATAACACTAAATGAATATGAACAATACTTGATTAAGCTTCTGATGCGTTTAGTTCCGGCACCGAATGGATTCTTCATAAGAGATGAAGTTCGGGACAGTCGGAAGAGTATGACTGGCTTGTGCTTTGAAGAATTAGAATTCATCAATGTCTATGTAATTTCTAGGCCTTGTCCGTGTTTAGGAGAGAGAGTAGTAGTTGTGAGGGAGCCTTACTTGAAAACACATAGGTGGATAGTTAAACATTATTAATCAATGTACTTGTGTAGTTAAAAGATTAAACGTCATGTCGTTCTTGGTAAGGCACAGATTTACATCGGTGATGTGTGGGGCGGTTGGACTAAGTGGATAACTCTGTTGGCCTCTAAACGGCTAAATGGCAGGGGGACTTCACCGAGCGTGCATACATACCGGGGGGAACCCAGGGCTATTGGTGTAACCCACTGTAGTCGGTAAGGACATATTCAGGTGGATATACACCATGCGTAGTGCCCTTGATGACTGGTGTAACAAAGATAAGCTAAGCTAGAAACCAATAGTCACGACATGTTGATGAGCATGAAGTAAACCCTAGAGTTGTGTCGGTCACATAAAGACAACATAATTAATAATATTAAGTTTTGCATTGTAGAGCTTAGTTATTCATTAGCTTCTCTCTTTTTACTAAGAACTTTGTACTTACCTCATTTGCATGTTTGAGTTGTATGCATTGTTGGGTGAGAAGGTGATATGTTGACCATGAGTTTGTTGAGGCCTACGAGGAGGATTTTGATGATGACGCTTCTTTTCTTCTATATTTTATATATGTTGTACTTTTATTTTTAAACTTTTGTAAGACAAGTCTGTAACATTTGGACTTCGTATTTTTTAAGAATTCGTTGTTGTAAGTTCTTATTCCTATCTTTAGAATGTTTGTAGCATTTATGATTTTACCCGAGTCTTTTGGACTTCCGTTTGATTTATTTCGATACGACGACGTAGAGGCTTACGTATAAATGTTGAATTTATTTAATGTTATACGCATCGAACGTTCTTTTCCGGATAAGGGTCCCGTATCCGGAAGCGGGATGTTACACCTATTTAAATAAAACACTACAACTCTTTCCAAAAGTACATTATAACAACCTCCCTAAGACCCTCAATTTACTCTTCCTAAAAAAAATCCCTAAATTAACCCCCGTAGTTTGTTAAAATTCTTAAAGTAACCCAAAAAAAACCACACCTTAATGTTTGTAGTAGTAATTGGGGTATTTAAATAAAATAGTATTTTCGTCTAAAAAATAGTATTTGAATATTCCTTATTTTAAAAGTATGGGTTGAATTACGAATTAAATACATATGTCATATTTCTCTACTGAATTAAAAATAACTTTAATAGTAAAAATCAAATGAAAAAATATTTGAAAAGAAAAGAAAAGAGGCGAAAGGTAAAAGAAAAACACAAAATACTACAGGCCTTTCTCTCTCGGGGCTGTGACGTCCCCAAACCCCGGTGCAGTATATTAAATGAGTCATAAATGGTCCGCCAATCGCTTAGACCGCCTTGCTTGCTGGTCTAAAAAGGGCTAACCCGAGTTGACAAGACATTTATGTCTTACACTTATATTGGGGTGATCATTCTACTATTTTTCATATGTGGGACATTACATTCTCCCCCCCTTATAAGGGGATGGCGCCTCGCGCCGGGACGGCCGAGATCGTTCTCGGATCGTCCCTACCAGAGGTAACTAGAGGCCATCCTTACACCGTCTTTTCTTGTACGGTGCGGCCGCATAGTTCCGCCTCGATAGTCGGCTCGATACCATTATTCAGGACGCCCTGCACCCGGTCTGCAGTAGCGCTTAAATGAGTCATAAATGGTCCGGTCAACTGCTTAGACCGCCGTCCTCGCTTGGTCTAAAAGGGCTAACCCGAGGTGACAAGACCTTTATGGCCGAGACTGTTCCCGGATCGTCCCTACCAGAGGTAACTAGAGGCCATCCTTACACCGTCTTCTTGTACAGTGCAGCGCATAGTTCCGTCTGATAGTCGGCTCTGAATACCATTATGTAACGCCCTCAGACCCCGGGCCTGGCAGCGCTAAATGAGTCATAAATAGTCCGGTCAACTACTTAGACCGCCGTCCTCGCTTGGTCTAAAAGGGCTAACCCGAGTTGACAAGACCTTTATGTCTCACACTTATATGCGGGTGATCATTCTACTATTTTTCCTATGTGGGACATTACACCCTGCCCCTTTGAAGAAAACATCATAGGAATGGTTCCCATTGTTACTTATGGAATGGTTCCCTTTGTTACTACAATAAGATCCAACATAACTGTTGTGATTCGAACCAGATGTTCGTACTACTTGAGAAGTCATGAGCAAGTATGAAAGTAATTCTGGTAATGTCGAGGATACCCTTAAAAGTGTTAAGGATAGGTTCCTAGATTATTGAACTGGGAATCGAATAAAAGTAGATATACAGATGTATGCCCTAGATCTTATGAAGATAGTGAACCTACAATCTCGGTTTGCAGTTACTTTGATTAAAGTGATACAGTGAGCGGGAAATGTTCTTAGCGAAAGATCACTGTGAATTCTACAGCTGGGCCAAAACACAGTATTGCCTTGGAGCTGATATAGTGGTGGATGCACTGCTTGAAGCAAGGACCAGGGTCTCATCAGAGATTCATGTGTGAGTTGAGACGGTTTCTTTTGACTTGATCATTTGGAGCATTATATGAAGGTAGTCTGAGTCCCCATGGATAGGGATCCGTCAACGCTTAGGGTTGGTTACGAGTGCATGAGATTCTTGTGTTTCAACGTGATCTTGTGTGTACGAGTGATTGGTTTTAGGCCAAGTGAGAGATTGTTGAAATAGTGTTCTAAACCCAATCGGGTTGGACCAGATCCGACCGGGTCGGATCATTTCTACTATTTCTTTATGTTTATAAATATGATAAATTATTTTTTTGTTATTATATATTGCGTTTGTTTATATGAACCAATTTGTGATTGTATATATGATAACGTCCCTGGTGTTAAACTGTGAAAGAGAAATCATAATAGTGATTATGTTGATGAGATCCCGACTCACTTTATAAGGTTTGATACTTAAATGTCTCTAGTCGTATATGTTATTAAACGGGACATTAATAGTACGATTAGACTGGCACGTATTAGATGTTTTCTAACTTATTGAAGATAGGGATAGATCTCGTCTATCAAAGTGTATGGACACTTGGACTGTAAGTGGACGTGTATTGGAGAATGCATACGTTAGCTTGACCCACTTAAATTAAGTGTCGTAGTATATGGCAGTTGTGTAATTATCCGAGACCGGACTCTTCATGGCATCACGGTGTGGATTGTCATGCTTTGACACTATTGGGGTTTCCCACAGCCATGGGGCGATCATGCAGTAGTGATTGGGTGTGATACTGAAGCATGCGTAGGATTCATGTTGCACATCCGGAAATTGAGTATCCTATTATTAGGAGTAAATATCCGAAAGGGCCTCTTATAAGAAATGTCTTATTCTCGTGAATCTTTGCAAAGTGGAAGTAAATGAGTTACTTCGAGAGAGCATGATATCCAGATTACAAGATACGGTCGTTGATGTTTGACACTCAACGTACGAACGTATGGATATTGTGAAAACGATAAGATTCTATTTACACGGTAACTGTTTCACATAAAATGTAGTAGTCATTGCATTTGACTCTTCCGATGATTAGGGGATAGGACGTGTTGCTAGACGCTATCCATGATCGTTAGGTATGAAGGGCATTTTTGTAATTGCACTTTGTGCCTACGGCCAACATATTCGGAAGCCTATCGGGTCACTCACATAAGAACATCTAGCCGGATTAAAATGCGGCTATACTGATAACCAAATAAGGAAAGTTTATATCGACTATAAATTAAGTGTTATAGTGAATAAATTAATATGGTGGTATTTATTTATTATGAATAAATTAAATACAAGATATTAATTATGTTGATTAATTAAATATGCATAGTTGATGTATAAGTCGAAATTATTTGTGTATATTGATACAAATGTATTTTGCAAATTAATTAATCATAGCATTATATTTATTAAGAATATTCCGGATGCCAATACATGTATATATGTGGCGCCAATAATAGTGTATTATTATACACTTGGGTTGTGCAATTAATTAATAATATTATCATATATTAATATTAGATATTGATGACTATAGATTTGCACGCATGTGTAAATTGATTTATGGTAATGAGATAGAAATAGTCAATATTAGATATTGACAATAACTTAGAAATATTCATTATGAGATATTAAATTAAATGAGATAAATCAATCAAATATATTTTCCTTATTTTACTAGTAAAATGTTTTCTTCCTCTCTATTTTAGTAGGTGGCGCCACATACACTATAAATATAGTGTGTGTGTGTCAAACTCTTTGGTACATCATAATTCCAAGAGACTAATAGTTCTTGTGAAAGATAAGAGAGCTTCTTAGAGAGATTTTGGGAGAGAGAAAATATCGGTCTAGCAACCGAGTTTTTCTAGTAGCAATCCATGATGGGATTCCGGCGGGCTGTCCGTGTGGATCAACGGTAGAGGCCGAATACTTGGGCGGCTCCGTGCATAAACTACAAACCGTAGACAAAGCGTCGATCCAATTGGATCAACCAAGGTCTCTTGTCTACTTCTTTTATGTTTGTTGCTTAAACGAAGTCGATCTTGGGTAAAAAGGAAATAAAATTTTGAATTCCGCTGCGTTCCCGCGTAGATTTCCTAACAGAAACAAGACGAAGATCCAGTTGTTTCTGGTTACAAGTGAGTGGTTAGGATCAAACCAGCAAAGGGTTAACAAGTCAGATGAAGATGGCAACCGCTGGCACCAAATTCAGCTTGTGTCCCGAGTGTGGAAGATCTGAGGAAGAAAGTGATGAATGAAGCCCACGAGGTAGCGTTGCGGTCCATGCCGGGGCAACCAAGATGTACAAAGTGCTAGGACCGTACTGACGATGATCTTTCATGAAGATAGAGATAGAAGAGTTGCCTACAACAATAGTTACCATGTCAACATTTGAAACTCGGCATGGAGGAAAGCGTAGAACACCAGTTTTTTGGGATAAAGTGGAGCAATGACAGAATACGAGACAAGAGTTGATTCAATAACCAACGAGAAGATTAAAGTGGACCGTCACAACCTCGAGATGGCTCAAGACATGTAGAAAAGCTTGGCAGATGTTCGGAGAAAAGCCGTAGGGACTAAGTCTGGAGATAAAGTGTATCTGAAGGCTTCCCCAGTTAGAGGAGTAAGACGGTTGGGTTGACACACAACTAAGCACCACTTATGAAGGCCCTTACGTGATCTTGGCTAAAGTTGGACCTATGGCTTATCCGTTTGAAGTTATCGGAATCATTCTCACGAGTGCATGACGTCCTTTCATGTGTCAAAGATAAAGGAATGCTTAACCGACATTGATGTTGAAGCAAGCTCTGACTTTTAATGGTTAAAGAAATTTTGACATACGCAGAAGTCTCAAGTGAACTTTAGAACGGTAGATGAAGAAATTTAAGATAGAAGACGTACTACTAGTCTTGGTTTAGTGAAGCAGTCACACAACGTAGCATAGCAACAAAAACCAAAACTCGCACCAGGGCTATCGGTCTAACCCACTGTAGTCGGTAAGGACACCTTCAGGTGGATATATACCATGCGTAGTGCCTTTGAAAACTAATGTAACAAAGATAAGCTAAACTAGAAATCATTAGTCACGACATGTTGATGAGCATGAAGTGAACCCTAGAGTTGTGTCGGTCACATAGAGACAACATAATTAATAATATTAAGTTTTCCGTTGTCGAGCTTAGTTATTCATTAGCTTTTCTCTCTTTACTAAGAACTTTGTACTTACCTCCTTTGTATGTTTGAGTTGTATGTATTGTTGAGGACTACGAGGAGGATTTTGACGATGACGCTTCTTTTCTTCTGTATTTTATATATGTTGTACTTTTATTTTTAAACTTTTGTAAGACAAGTTTGTAACTTTTAGACTTCGTATTCTTTAAGGATTCGTTGTTGTAAGTTCCTATTCTTATCTTTATAATGTTTGTAACATTTATGATTTTACCTGAGTCTTTTGGATTTCCGTTTGCTTTATTTTGGTATGACGGACTTAGGGACTTGCGTATAAATGTTGAATTTATTTAATGTTATACGCGCCGAACGTTCTATTCCATAAAAGGGTCTGATATCTGGAAGCGGGACGTTACACCTATTTAAATAAAACACTACACCTCTTTCCAAAAGTACATTATAACAACCTCCTTAAGACCCTCAATTTACTCTTCCTAAATAAAAAAACCCCTAAATTAACCCCTGTAGTTTGTGATAGAATTACACCCTTAAAATTTCTTAAAGTAACCCAAAAAAAAAAAAAAAAAAAAAAAAAAAAACCACACCTTAATGTTTGTAGTAGTAATTGGGGTATTTAAATAAAAAAGTATTTTCGTCTAAAAAAATAGTATTTGAATATTCCTTATTTTAAAAGTATGGGTTGAATTACGAATTAAATACATATGTCATATTTCTCTACTGAATTAAAAATAACTTTAATAGTAAAAATCAAATGAAAAATATTTGAAAAGAAAAGAAAAGAGGCGAAAAGTAAAAGAAAAACACAAAATACTACAGGCCTTTCTCTCTCCAGTTTCCCTGCCCCTCTGAAGAAAACATCAACCCAAAAAGGGAAAAAGAAAAAAAAAAAAAAAAAAGGAATTTTTTCTCTCGCAGGAATCGCTTCGATCACTGCAGCTATTCTTACTTCCCCGAGTTCCGTGGATTTTTTATTTATTTTTTCCTTATCGGTTTCTATACGTTTATCGATGTGTGTAAATGAATTTATGATAGCGATATACAGATGATCAAGTGGGTTCATTGAGGTTTTGGGATTATAAGAAATCAAGAGGGGTTGGGTGCTCCCTGGTTAAGCGCATTTGTGGTTTTTTTTGTGAGTATTTTAGTGGGTGGGAGTTGTTTTTCCCAATTCTGTATTGTGTTCTTATGTTGATCTTCAGGGTAGGTGGAAATCTAGGGCCAGGGTTTTGGGGATTGGGGGTGAAAGTTTGAATTTTTTGGAGTTTTATGAGTTGGGTAGCTGGGCCTGAGATGATGGAAGAAGATGTTGAGCTTGAAGAAGGCGAGGCTGGTTATTTGAATAGTAATGATGACAGAAGCATTGACCCTGATGTTGCCCTCTCATATATTGTAAGAGTTCTTCTATGTATTTGCCGTGCTCAATTATACTTCTCTGCTGCTTAGAAGTAAGTTACTTGTTCATGTTCTCATTTACCAAAACAGATTTAATGGAAAGATTAGAATATAAATACACATGAATAATTAGTGGAAGGAAAAGGCATGGGGTTTACTTGATTACCACAGTTTCAGTGCCTGATCTGTACAATACTTTGTGTGAGTTTTGGTAATGTAATTGATCTTGAAAGTTGTTGCTCCACTTCAAAGTTTTGGACTTTTTTTCATTTTTCTTTTTGTATGGTGATCTGACCTTGAATGTACTTGTATTGCTATTGTAGAGTAGAAAGTGTGTATCAGTAGCTCAGAATGAAATATGGGATATTCATTTTCTTTTGCCATTTTAATGCGTAGTGTTTTTTTTTTATCTTTCACCAATAGTTGTATGCTACATATGTTTTCTTTGTAGATTAGGTTTATGGGCAAATATGCAGACATGCCTGCAAATGCTTTAGGTTTGGTTACAAACTGCTTTTCGCTTCTGAAAAGTGACGGTTTGAACTGTAGGTGTGAGTCATTGCATTTTTCAGTTGATGAAGATTATGTTAAAAGCATTTGCTTCTAACCTACTGATTATCTATACTTCATACCAGTTAAATTGGTTATATTTCCGCTTTTGAGTTCTATTTTGAATCAGTGCGGCAATAATTTGTACCTATCCTTTTGCAATTGTCTGGAAGTTCTATGACATTATTTGTCATTAATTTGTTTTCCTTTAGGATGATAAGCTTCAAAGTGTATTGGGCCATTTCCAAAAAGATTTTGAGGGAGGAGTTTCAGCTGAAAAACTGGGTGAGTACTGATTTTAGGAAAATGGATCATGCAACTGAAAATACAGGCTTGAAATCTTCTTTATACGTGGGATAATGATAGAAAGGAGCTCGTTTTCTTTTTTAGGGGCAATATATGGTGGATACGGTTCTTTCTTGCCCATGTATCAACGCTCACCTGCAATTTTGTCTCAGCAAAAGAGCCCTCAAAGAGTTCAAAGTAACATAACTCGATCCCCTGACCGTTCACATAGGGAGGTACATGGAAGATATTTGGTGTTATCCCTTTTTGATTATGTTGGGTGGAAGAAAGTTTACTTCACCTTTCCAGATACAATTTCTGTTTATTTGAAAACTGCGGTTTTTTTTTTTGGACATTACAGGGTGCTGCAAGAAGTTCATCTTCTATCCCTGACGCGACATTGCGTGAAAGGGATGGAACTACTGCACCCCATGTTGTGCATTCTCTTCATGATGAAAAAGTTAGTTTGGGGAATGGCATACATCGAAAAGAAAAAGACTTGTCTTCTGAACAAGTTGCCGAAAAGTTACCTCCAAGATATAAACCATCCCCAAATAAAGCACTCAATGTGACTGACCAAAAGTCTTTGAAGTTTCGGATCAAAGTTGGTTCCGGTAAGTCAGCCCAGAAAAATGCGATATACAGTGGCCTGGGGCTAAATTCCCCATCTTCATCGCATGGAAACAGTTCCGCAGGAAGTGGCGAGGTCCCGTGTGAATCTCGAGAGAACTGTCAGGAATCACCAACCCGCATTCTTCAGGTAACGTGTCACTCTGTTCCATGTTAGAAATGTTATACAGTTATACTTCACTGATGTTAATCTTTTGCATATCTTCTTGCTATGTATCATATGGAGCTGTGCTAATCTGTATCTCCCTTTTCCTGTGTTCTTTGGCCACATCTTGTGAAACAGATGCTGTCTACCTTAACAGATGCCTTGGGACCACTTCTCTCACCTTTGTCTGATAGATTTTTGAACTTGTTAAGGGACGTTCCCATGGAGGGGAAGTCCAGCCCGGCTTTGAAGGATAAGCTCCACCAGTCTGCCACATTTGAAGATCATTCCGATTCCAAGGTGGATGATCAAGTTATAAATAAAAGGAAGAAGATTAACACCACTGGGAAGTGTGAGCCTGTTCAGGAGGATGCTATTCTCCTTCGCTTAAAGGAAAATTCTGGAGCAGAAGCGTTAGATAGCCAGAAACCTCAATCCGACTGTGTGAATAAATCTGGTGGGTCCTTGAGGAACTCATCCAAGCAATTGGATTTGCTGAAGGGCGTTGAGAATGGTACCCAGATGAAAAATAGGAAGCTTAATAACAATAGCATCAAGGGTAGATTGTTGGGTGCTGATGTGGTTAAGGATAAGTCCTTGGATTCAGAATCTGGTCAAGATGTCACCAAGTTCAAGCGCCAGGAAGCTACAAGTAGTTCAGTGGAGAAGATTGTGGCTAAGGATCCTCCCTGTGAGATTCCAGAAAGTAGAAGGAATGAAGTTAATGGAGCGACTTTTTCTTCGAAATTGGAATCCGATTCTTTTGAGAGAGGAAGAGAAACTAAAGGAACTGATCATTCGCTGCCAAAAGGTGGCCTTAGGTCTACTTCGCATGAACAAGAGAAATCAAGAATGCCGGATCAAGGAAAGAAGATGCCACCTGAAAGCAAGAAAAAGTCTAAGCTAAGTCAAATTAATGGAAAATTACCTTCAGATTCTGTGAATTATGGTAGCGATGCTGGTCTTTCTGCTGGCAGTGAGAAAAAGAATGGTAGAAAGGATATCTCTAAGGCCCGTGACGTGTATGAAGATTTGTTTGGATACTCAGAAGGTACTGGTGGAAGTTCAGTGGATCCTGTAGAGAAACCTTCTAATAATGGGTCAAAGGGCTCGATTGATACTGTAAAAAATGAAAATGTGCACAGGGATAGATTGAAAGCAAAAACAAGGCGTAATAAAGTTAATAATCAGCAGACATCTGAATCATCAATGAAGAATCCTTTAAATTATAGCGTGCCTCCTGATAATGGACTTCCTTTGGAGGTGGAACCGACAACTCGAGCTTTAGAGACGGAACAAACAACTGCGGCTCCTGTATGGATAGAAGATTGGGTACAATGTGACAGGTGTGAGAAGTGGCGTCTTATTCCATATGGCAGAAAGCCTCAAGAGTTGCCAGATAAATGGGTCTGCACGATGCTTGATTGGCTGTAAGCACATCCCTATAGTATTTCTGTGGATTTTTATTGCACGGCTGGTTAAGTCTCTATATATAATTTATTCGATTATCTTTCCTTCTTGTAGCTAGGTAATCACTACATGTGGGGATAGTCTTGTTATTGTAATTTGTACACTCAAGAAGCCGCTAAAACTCGTGTAATAATTGTTTTCTTGGTCTTTAGGCCTGGAATGAACCGTTGTGATATCAGTGAGGAGGCGACCACAACTGCTTTGCATGCTTCATACCAGCTTCCTCTTCCTGACAACCAAAATGTCAACCAATCTCATGCTGATAGGGTTGTGACTGGAGTGGATTCTCTGGGTGGACATAACAGTTATGCGGGTAATTCCGATGTTATTTCTGGTAATGTTGCAAATGGAAGCAAGAATAAGCACAAAGTAAAAGGAACATCCCATAAAGGCAGTAATATGACAAGTGCTGCAAGGAACATTGAACAAAGTCCTGTGAGACGAGAGTCTTTGAATGATAAGAAGCAGCTTAATTCTGGAGTGAAGCCAATAAGTAATTCCTTTGGTCAACATCGTAATAGTTCACATAATGCCGTAGAAAAGCATTCGAACAACCAGAAACTCGAGCATCTCGCCCGAGGTTGGACATCCATCTATCTAGCTATGCTATCTTTTTTTCTTCTTCTCCCGTGCTTCTTAAAGTGTATTGTGTTTGTGCACAAGCATGCTGATTGTTTTCTGCTATTTGCTTATAGGTGAGGTGAAGCTGAAGAGGAAATCAAAGGAAGTAGCCGATCAGTATGAGCAATCAATTGCAAAGAAAGTCAAAACTGGCCGTACTTCAGATATTATTGAATCCCCCGTTTCTAATGGGAGCCTCGGAAGGAATGAATTTTATTCAACCCCTAGTTTGCCAGCTGTGGCATCTGTGAGTGACAAGTGGAAATCCGTTGAACATAGTCGTTCAAAAGATTCAAAGTCCGAAGTAGGAATTACCTTGCAGCCTCCTGCAAAGCAAGTGGAGGATACCCTTTTTGGGGGGTCTGTGGATGTGAAACGTTCTAGTGACAGTCATATGTCTTTAAAGAAAAGAAAACTTATAGACTGGCAAAATAGTCAAAGTAATGTAGAGGCCCTGAAAAATGATGGGCATTCTCTTACTGAAGGCAAGATACCTTTGGCTGGTGAGGACAGTGATAGTGGAGTTGGGAGAATCAAGAAACCAATGGTTTTGCAGAGCGAAGCTAATCTCTTAAGTCGGACTAAAGTTAATGATGTGGCGACACAAAAAGATACGAAGAACAGATTGCTTGCATCTGCTGTGAAAGATTCTACACTTGATAAGGATTTGGAGAAAGAAAAGCAGCTTAGAGAACACAAAATAAAAGTTGCATCGCAGCTGACCAAGGCGGATTTAGAGTCATTAAAAAAGGCTTTGACCTCTGAACAGATACCAGCAGCTGCTACTTCAAGCTCCTCTAAGGTCTCTGATTCATGCAAGACTAGAGCTCACTACTTAGAAAATAAAGGCTCGCCTGTTGAATCGGTTTCTTCATCACCTTTGAGGATCCCGACTGTAGACAAACATTCCCATAACGATGATGTCAAAGCAGGTGATTTTCCTTCTTTTAGAAGCCCTTTAAAATTTGAGAATGGTAGTTGGGATTCCCGGCAATCAGGCAAAGTCAAAGTGAGGCGACCTGCGAGTATCGGTTATCCAGAGTCTTCGAATAATCGTGAGCTAAATTTACGGGAATCAGAGGATGTAGGGAATTCGGTTGGGAATGGTCTTCCAGAGGCTAATCGCCGTGGTACCTTGGAGGGACATGGCGCTTACCTAACTGATGAACCACATTCAGAACCTTGCTATGATAAAGATCGAACTAGCAGGAAACGTTTTACTGTGTCACTTCACCAGAAATCTGGAATGACTGCTTCTATGTCGCCCATGGATAAAGAAAGGTCATCTGATCTTAATTCTAAGGAGCCACCAGAGAAAGGGTTTCCTCCTCGAGATAGACAAAAAATATCAAAACCAAAGAAACATTCTAGGGTAATAATGGAGGTTGATCAAAGTCCGGTAGCACCTTCTTCTGAGGGATTGTATGATAACAATCGCCAGAAGTCTACCTCTGGATCTGTCAAAAGTAGTAAGGTGGTCAACAAGGCATCCAAAAAGATTGTTATTGACAAGAGAGAAAACGGATTAAAAAGAGAACACCAGAACTCTGTTGTTAATCTGAAAGATTCTTGTCCTCCGGATGCAAATGTTCAAAATCATCTGTATCAGGGTTGTCAGTCTGAAAAGGTGAGGGAAACATTCCCTGTAGAAGAATGTAAAGATGAAAAACCTCAGCCGAGCCAACATACTCAAGTGAAACATGAGATTCCGTCAACCGTCATTATGGTGGCTCCTGAACATCAAAAGAAAAATCTTGCGGTTCTACCACCTCGTGATGCTTCTGGGTGTAGGGAGTCAAAAGATTTTGGAAAAGCTATTCACAAAAGTGAGTCTCTTGAAGGCTCTCCTCATTCTGTACCTGATGGTCCTGTGGCGCAGATTCCCACTGGACCAAGCTTTTCAAAAAGTAATCCCTCTGCCCAGGCTGCTTCTGTTGTACTACAAGAAGCTGAAGGTCTCAAAGATTATGCTGATCGTCTAAAGGTTCCTTTTTTTAACCCGGGCTTTTTGATACTTTTTTTTGAGTTTAATTTGTTTCTTGTGTTTATTCAAAGTAGAAACTATGGCGTATCATTCTGGTCATGATATATATTGTTTATATCTCACATGACATACTTTTTAAAATTTTTAAATGCCTAACAGGACACTGGATTTGGATTTGAATGTTACGAGACATACTTCCAAGCCGCTTTGAAGTATCTTCATGGCGCATCACTTTTGGAACGTAGTAATGGGAGTAGGAAACACGACGAAATGAATCAAACACAAATCTATATCAGTTCTGCAAAACTATGCGAGTAAGCATTTTCTTCCAATTTGTTGGCTCTATCGTTTGATTTTTGGAGTAAAATTGTTATTCACAGGTAATCATAAGAATTCATATACAAGCTAATTAATACTAGTCTTATTACAGTAAACTTCTGATACAACCCTTTTACCCGGTTGAGGCTTAAAGAATAGGCACCTAGGTTAAATAGAATTTATTATGTGCATGTGTCAAGTATTATAGGAGCTTGATCCTCTGCTGAAGCATTTATCTGTTTCATAGATGATTATTCTTTTCAACTTTGATTTCATGAAAGACTTCATCAAATTTGTAGAACATGTGCTGAGGAGTACGAGAGACGGCAAGAAATGGCTGCTGCTGCTTTGGCATATAAATGCACGGAAGTCGCATATATGAGGGTGGTTTATTGCAAAAACAATACTGTAAATAGACTTTGCCATGATTTACGATCGATTTTACAAATGGTTCCTCAAGGTATAGCTCATATCTATCATGTTTATTATTAGTCTTGGTTCCCGAACTCCCAAATTTCCATTTCTACAATTTCATATTTTGGCCTCATGTGAGCTAGGAGAGAACTTTTCTTGGGGCTCGTTTTCTTGTTTTGTGTATATATATATATATATATATATATATTTATTTATTACTATATTTTTTTTGACAATGAATACGCCCTTTGGCCCTGCTTTAGAAAGTATGTATCCTTGCCTTCATTCTATTATTTTTTGTTTTCTGGCTTTTGATTATGTGTGTTTCTTAAGAGGGTATACTGTCTATATGTTGCTGTGATACTACTACCGATTAACAGATTTCTATTTTTAATGGTCTACAATTTGTTGAACCTTTGCGTAGGTGAATCTCCTTCATCATCGGCATCTGATATTGACAACTTAAATAATCATGCATTGGTGGACAAGTCTTCCTTGTCTAAAAGTAATGGTACTCATGTGGAGAATAATCACATTCTTGCTTCGCGAAGCCGCTCAAGTTTTGCCCGGCTACTCGACTTTGTAAGTTTGTTTAACGATGTATTAGATAATAACATATATTGAAATGGCTCACAGAAGGTTATGATTGTGCTCCATTTGTACGGTCTTGTTGGTTACCACATGAACCGAGAAGGTTTTACTGTTTGTGAGTTTTCCTTGCCCGATTGATGTTTCTTGCAGCATGGCTTTGTTGAATGTGAAAGTTTTGAAGATTATGAACTTAGTGATCATCACTAGGAAATTCTATTTACATGGTTATAATTTTGCAGACGAAATACGTAAATTTAGCCATGGAGGCATCAATGAAATGCCAAAATGCTTTGGCCACTGCAAATGTAATGCTTGAGGAGGCTCAGAATAAGGATGGTATTGTTTCAGTTAAAAGGGTTATTGACTTTAGCTTCCAAGATGTGGATGAACTTGTCCATTTAGTCGGGCTCGCGAAGGAAGCCATAAACCGAAAAGCTTTCTGTGGCAGTAGGAATTGAGGAGGAACTTGTACATAAATGTGTGTGTTCCAATGTTTCATCCTTTAAAAGATTCTTAAAGTACACAACCCGTTGTATCATGTGGACGGACATTGAATGGACATGATGTAAACCATTTTTACTACCGACGAGTTGGATGCATCAGATCCTATACATACAGGACAGTAAATGCAAGATGATATCTGTCAAACCTGTGGGTTGGTTGGCTCTTTGATGATGAAGATAAAAAGGACATACGAGTAGCTGCTCGTGGGTTACCTAACTGTACAGATGATGCAACAAAAGCATATTATTGATGAAGGAAAAGGAGGATGATGATGAAATTAGCTGCCTTATTTACCTCTCTGTACATGTGTATACAGTGAGACCATATTCGGTTTACTTACTCATATAACATATTGGTTCTTTTTCGGAGTTGTCATTTTACGGGGGTATTATGGGCACACGATGCTCGAGTCCATATAGATTATTAATGGCTGGGAAATAGAAATGTATATTTAGCTCTTTAAAGGATAAAAGCAGAAGTGCAGTTTTGGTAATAAAAGGAAGGATCCATTTTTTTTTTTTTTTTTTTTTTTTTTTGAGATTAAAGACTGGACATTAGTGTTTTTGAGAAAGAGTTAGTTTTGCCGTCTGGAATGCTACTTTTTGTCTGCTGTTTTGTTGTTGAAAAGCCTAGCCTAAGTTAATATTTTCTTGAACAATTTGAATGCCTAATTGCTATATTTTTTTTTCAGTATTTAAGTATGTGTTTTTTCTTCAACAATTTTATTTGCATTTTACAATATCTTAGTCAAACTGAAATGTTTTATGCACCAAAATGTTTTAGATAGCGATTTTGAAATTTATGGCTAAAAATGGTGCATAATTTAGAGATTGTGTTTTACTGTGTATAGTTTAGATATTAGATGTTTTCTTTAAGCCTTTTGAATCCGGGATCAATCAATCCGGAGTTTGGCCCGGACCGGATCGTGTCTATAGAATTCGACTCTGATCCGGTAGAGATCAATGCTTTAGAGAGGGCTTGTAAAGGAAATGTTTTTTTTTTTTTAATACAATCGAAAGATAGAACAATACAATTATTTACAACCACACAAGAGTGGACTAACATACCACATAATGTGGGTATTTTAAAATTGTAAGTTTATTATTATTTTTTAATTTAATTTAATTTTTTTTTAATTTAAATTTTGTGAAGGGAAAATCGTAAGGTTTATATGTAAAAATTACTATGTCATTTACCAATGTTTTCAATCTGGGTATTCAAACTGTAAATAAACGACACTTTACTTAGGAACATAGGCAATAGATTTCTTTTTAGGACGTGTTTCGGCCCCCACTAAATAAGCTTTATTCTCTTATATAAAATTGCACGAATAAATGTTGGTTCAAGTTTTATAATGATTTGGTTGAGTAATCTTGGTTGTTTTGATGTTAAATTTCATGTTTTAAGTTGTTGAAGTATGAGATGCTAGAGCATGATATGGATCTGTTTTGCTGCTAAATTGCTGTCAAAAATTGTATTTTTGGGTTGGAAATCGTAAAGTGCAGAAAAATTCATGTTTTGGGCAGTTTCGACCTATTGGCGACAGTGGCAGAATGTTCAGAGTGTTTTAGCGCACGCCCAAAGTGGAACGCTGCAATTTTAGCACGCGCCAAAACTGAAGTTGAATGCTGTCAAGGTTCTGTTTGTGTTTCAGCGCGCCAAACACCCAGTTTTGCTGTTTTGAGTGTTTTAAGCTCCGGTGCGAGCTTTGGTTGTTATTTCTGGATCTAATAACCTTAAATAGACTTAACAAAGCTATGATTAAGCTTCTGATGCATTTAGTTCCGGCACCGAATGGATTCTTTCTAAGAGTTGAAGTTCGGGACCGTCGGAAGAGCATGATTGGCCTTGTGCTTTGGTGGATTAGTATTCACCAATATCTGTGTATGTGATATGCTTTGCTAATGTCTAGCTGTCTAAGTGAGGGAGTAGATGTGTAAGTGAGTATTTTCCTTGAAAACACTTAGGTGGCTAGTTAATGGTTAATAACATATATACTGATACGCCTGACCCGCAAAAGAGCCCGCGGAACCTCAATCGGGTCCGTCCGATGGCCTAAACAGTGGACAATGTTCTTGGTCCACCGAGTCCGCATTAACCTAAGCCGGATAGAGGCCAAGAACCATTCGATAAGCCTTCAATCCACCATCCCATAAGTGCGACCCGAAGCAGCCGGAGTCGATCAGTCTGCTCCTCATGTTACGAAGCCCGCTCAACTAGGCGAACATGCTACCACACGACGACTCTAAGAAAAAGACTTAGCGAAAGGCTAAGTGTTGGGTCTGCCCCTCATCAGTCCGCTATAACAGCTGTCTGGTCTAATTAGTGTCACATCACACTTTATTATGTCCTATCGTCATACTCGATAGCTTGCCTATATATATATATATATATATATATATATATATATATATATATATATATATATATATATATATATAAGGGCTCAATGTAACATTAAAGGCATCCATAATTCAATACAAGCAAATACATACTGCCAATTTGTTGACTCCGTTCTTATCATCATAAAGCTTGAGTCCGACCATCAATTCATTGTAAACACCACTGCATATTACCGGTGTAATCTCATATAAACAACCAGATATCCTCACTAAACATCAAGCTACCGCCACCGTGATAATTCTAACGTTATCAGTTGGCTCCGTTACCGGAAAAGTCAAGCTATTCAGCTCTCTCCGGCTAAAATCGCATCTCCGTAAAAGTCATCTTCACGGCGGCTCCGACAAGGAAGATCACTCCCTTTTTTGGTTTTCAGACGAGTTCCTCATTAAAAACCTCCAAAAAGCACGCCTTTTCATAGGAGACCTTCAACATATCACCATGTTGGCATAAAACTCTACAAGTTTAATACAATATCCTAGATACCGCGCTTGAACTTTCGTCTTTTTCTTGGATTTTTATCGAAACTCTATCGAAGTTCTCTCCATTTTCAACAAGGTTGTTCGACTGTGCATGCTAATATAGAAGGTTGTTCATAGAATCCTTTGAGTTTTCGTTTGATTTATCACCACTCTCTTTGGATTCCGACACATGTTCACGGAATCATCATCGGCACCACCAGAAATCTCAAGATATTTGTGTAGATATTTGTGCTGATATTTATACAAGATATTTGTGTCAAAAGATATTTGTCAAGTGTGTCAAAGGATATTTATTTCAAAGATAGTTATCAAGTCAAACATGACTGGAAGTAAGTCATTGGTGCCAGCGACACCTGGTCTGAAAGCCATTCATAAATCGACACGTACAACTGCCATGTCACCTACCGGTCGTTATGGCGGAGACAAGAGCGGGCACAAAGAATCTCGGCTATTCATTAACAAGAGAAACAACGCCCTAAATACACTCGAGGTTGTAACAATGAACAAAGGAAAAGAGATTGCGGGTCCGTCCAAACAAAGGCGAACACGTGAGTCAAATCCAATCCCAGAATAGACTATAATAATAACCCAAACACAGATGCTGCTTTGGCTTATATGGATTAAGTCGAAAGGATTGCTGAGGGGAACCAATACCTTATCTCCATTGGGTAGCCTCCAAAGCCAATCAAAAGTATGTCCACTCCAGTCATCGCCATACCAAAGGCACCAATAGCTCAACCGGCAGTCAATAATGATCCTCCTCTACGTTCTCAACGTTCGAACAAAGAGGAACGTTCTCAAAAAGAGGGGAGCGTTCATTCCTCTGATGAGTGAACACACACAAGAGGGTTGGTTTTAAATCGCCTTAGGCCAATAAATGATGATCACAACGAGCACATGTGGCACCAAGGCGAGAGGGCGGATGACGTAGTAGCTGATCTCCAAAATGTCAGAGAAAGGCGGATCAACATGCCGAATCCTGAATTCAGACGGAAAAGGAAGCTCAATCAGAGCGTGTGTCTAGACATTCCGCCGAACCATCATGGAAAAATAAGTTTGAAAGGCTCGAAAAGCGGCTTGAAGTTATGGAAAGGATAAAGCCCGACGGACAGATATGCCGACTTGGGGAACCAGCGTCCTCTCCGAAAATATTTTGAAAAAGGTGCCAAAAGGAGGCATCCACTATCCTAGTTTCCAAAACTATCACGGTACATCTTCCCCTTATGACTGGCTTACTGCTTTTCAGAGCAAAATCACATTGGAGACCCAGAATGAGTCCGCCTGGTGCATCGCCCTAGTAGGCATTATGCAAGATAGAGCGGCGACGTGGATTTGGAACTTGCCTCCTTGATCGATCCGCTCATGGAACGATCTACAATGTATGTTTGTAGAGGAGTTCAAGTCGGCAGGCAGGCCAAAGAAAGTAATCGACGACCTCTATGAGGTCCGCCAAAGAGAGAATGAAACGGCCTGAAGCTATTATGAGCATTCACTAAGGTATTTGAGCAAACCAAGGACATTAATGATAAAAGAGGTCATCACCAGTTTCCAAATGGGTTTGGTCAAGGGCGGCCATAAAACTGAATTCACATGGCGACCCGCCGTAAATCTGCAAGATCTGCTCGACAGAGCCCGGAAAGTTGGCATATCTGAGCCGGTTCCTTAATCGTCAATGGGCAGAGGAAAAACCATGTTCGATCCTAATTCACTAAGAGACGATCGGAACCCGCCAAGAGAGGATCGACATAGACATAAGGATCTCGACCTTAGAAAGCCGCGGAAATTTTGGGAGGAGGACTACACTTCCCTTAACACCTCCGCCACCCAGGTAATGCATGAAATCAAGGATCGCCTCCCGGATCCACGTCTGATGAAGGCCGACCCTAAAAGTCGCGATGAGTCTCAATATTGCAAATATCATAAAGATCACGGCCATACCACTGATGAGTGTTGATTCCTAAGGAAAAATATTGAGAGGCTGATAGCCCAAGGGTCACTGTACAGATTCAAGAAGGATGGTAGGACACCAATAGGGGAAATCCCCGGCCCCGACAATACAGAAATGAGATTCAAGTAATCCTTGAGTCTTACCCCAATAACAATCAGATAAAAAATCAGATCAATTCACTGAACTCAAGAGGTTTTGAGAAGCCGATTATATTGGGCAACTCCGAACAGGCTTTCTCATTCACCCATTGCGAGTTGGCGGGTCTTCCTAGGGCTCTGGACCTTTCCATTGTTATACAAGTGGGCATTGGCACTACAAGCATTAACCAGGTCATGGTGGACACATGGGCTTGCAAAGACAACATCTATTACGACTGTATCAAAAAGCTCGGATATGGCAAATATAGATTATAACCTTATAACGGCACCCTCAAGGGATTCTCCAACGACAAAGTTCGGGTCAATGGAACAATCATTTGGACATTGAAATCGGCGACTACGGGCCAAGCCGAATTGAAAAAGGTAACCTTTCTTGTGGTCGACCTTCAATCTCATTATAACATGATTCTAGGACTTCTGGCCCTTAAGAAATTTCGAATGATCGTCTTGGTGCCACACCAGAGGGTCAATTTTTACACTGATAATGGGATTAGGGTCACTATCAGTCGGCCACAAAAGTTGCTCAAAAATATCAGGGATTTACGGACCGACAATAAGAGGCTCGTGGCTGATCAACCTCTCGCAGCGGGTCTGAGTTGTATAGACATGGTCAGGGAGTCCGTCCCCTCAGAGGTCGAATGTGAAACATTGCAAAAGAAGGACGGATCCGGATTTCATTGCTCATGACGAGTTGATCGAGGTCGTAGTGAATGAGGCCTACCCCGAACAAAAAATCAAAATCGGAGCCTATTTGACCAAAGAGGAAAGAGAGAAGCTAATTTCTCAACTCAAAGCGAACCTAGATGCATTCTCTTGAGTTGTGACATATATGAGGGGTGTTGAACCCGAGGTCTCTATACATCATCTGGACGTTGACTCTACCTTCAAGCCAATTCAATAGCGATCTTGCCACTTCTCTCACGAGACGGAGCTCGCCATTAAGGCAGAGGTCGCAAGATCATGCAAGAGGGCATTATCAAAGAGTTCACGTATCCGACTTGGCTCGCCAACGTTGTCATGGTCAAAAATCACAAGGACAAATGGCGGATGTGCGTGGATTTCACTGATCTGAATAAAGCATGCCCTAAAGATCCCTGTGCTCTACCTAGGATCGATAGAATGGTTGATGCCATTGCGGGGTTTGAAGTATTTAGATTCCTGGATGCATACTCTAGCTATCATCAGGTCAAAATGGCAAATTGCGACAAGGAGCTAGCCGCCGGAATGGTCAACAAGGTATTTGGCTCACAGATTGGCAAAAATATGGAGGCATATATCGACGACATGGTTGTCCAGTCAGCATGCCATGGCCACTTCGTGGACCTTCAACAAACATTTGACGATGTCCGGAGACACTCCATGAAACTCAATCCGGCCAAATGTACATTTGGTGTCTAGGCATGGAAAGTTCTTGGGGTTTATATGGTCAGTCAGCAGTGAATCGAGGCCAATCCAGAAAAGATATAGGCACTTTTGAATATGGATGAGCCAACATACATCAAAGAAGTGCAAAGACTAAATGGCAGAATCATAGCTCTGAGACGATTCATATCCAAATCTGCAGATAAGTGCCTTCTTTTTTAAAACTCTGAAAGGAGACAAAACTTTTGCTTGGATTGAAGAATGCGCCCAATATTTTCAAGCTCTGAAAACCTATTTGGGAGAGCCACAACTTTTGGTTAGTCCGCTCTTTGGCGACGAGTTGTTTTTTACATGGCGGCCTCAGACATGGCTGTTTTTGCACAATCCAAGTGTATCTTTTACATTAGTGTCTGTGCCCCATAGCCATAAATTGGCATCCTGAATATTCTTTAATTAATTAATATATTGTATTTAATTTATTCATAATAAATAAATACCACCATATTAATTTAATCACTATAAAAATTTATAGTCGAGATAAACTTTCTTTTTTTGGTTATCACTATAACTGCATTTTAATTCGGCTAAATGTTCTTATGTGTGTGACCCGATAGACTTCCAAATATGTAGGCCGTAGACATAAAGTGCAAATTACAAAAATGCCCTTCATACCTAACGATCATGGAATAGCGTCTAGCAACACGCCGTGACCCCCAATTATTGGAAGAGTCAAAAGCAATGACTACTACCTTTCATGTGAAACAATTACCGTGTAAGTACAATCCTATCGCTGTAATAACTTCCATAAAATCGTGTCTCGAGTGTCAGTACATCAATGATCGTATCTCATAATCTGGATATCATACTTTCTCGGAATAACTCAATTACTCCCACTTTGCAAAGATTCACGAGAGATAGACATTCCTTATAAGAAGGCCATTTCGGATATTTACTTCTAATCATAGGATACGCGATTTCCGGATAAGCAAACATGTACCCAAGCACTACCGAATGATCACCCCATGGCTAGGGGAAACCTCAAGAGTGTCAAAGCATGACAATCCACACCGTGATGCCATGAAGACTCTGGTAGACGAGATCTATCCTATCTTCAATAAGATAGAAGAAATCCAATACGTGCTAGTCTAATCATACTATCAATGTCCATTTTGACAGCATATACGACTAGAGACTTTTAAGTATCAAACTTATCAAAGTGATTATAGATGTTATCAACCATAATCATCATCATGGTTTCCCTATCACAGTTTAATACTAAGGACATTACTATATATTCAATAACATAATTAGTTCATAAATATATTCAAAATATATAATAACAAAAGTGCTTTTATTAATCATAATAAAGTTATTACATGAACTAAATAGACTGCAAACGACCCGACCCGGTCGGATCCGGTCCAACCCGATTGGGTTTAGGACACTATTTCAACAATCTCCCACTTGGCCTAAAGCCAATCACCCATATGCCTAATTAAGCCCATGCACGTGAACATGTTTCTCATGCTTTGCTTGTGACAATGCCTTGGTTAATGGATCGGCTATGTTATCATCCGTGTGGACTTTCTCTACCTTTACATCTCCTCTATCAACTATCTCTCTAATCAAGTGATAGTGCCGTAGCACATGTTTGGACTTTTGATGAGACATTGGTTCCTTTGACTGAGCAATTGCCCCATTGTTATCACAGTATTGTGGGACTGGACCTTCAATAGAGGGAACCAATGAACTTTTTCATCCAAACCGCTTAATTTGCCGCCTCCGAGGCTGCTATATACTCAGCTTCCGTTGTAGAGTCTGTAGTAGTTTCCTGCTTGGAACTCTTCCAGCTAACCGCTCCACCGTTAAGCGTGAAAACAAATACAGATTGTCACGTCAAGTCATCATTGTCAGTTTGAAAACTGGCATCTGTGTAACCTCGTAATACCAAATCAGAGTTCTCAAAAAACCAGGAACATATCCCTAGTACGTCTCATGTACTTGAGAAGATTCTTGACCGCAATCAAGTGACCATCACCAGGATTTTCCTGGTACCCACTAGTCATACTCAGAGGGTATGAGACATCCGGTCTGGTGCACAACATAGCGTACATGATGGAATAGCCGAGGCATAAAGGATCCTACTCATATGCACCCTTTCCTCCTCAGTCTTAGGACACATTTCCTTTGACAGATAGACCACATGTGTCATGGGCAACAATCCTTTCTTGGACTGCTCCATGCTGAACCTCTTCAGCATCTTGTCTATGTAGGTGGATTGAAATAGACCAAGAAACCTCTTAGATCTATCTCTATAGATCTTGATTCCCAGAATATAAGCCGCTTCTTCCAAGTCCTTAATAGAGAAGTTCTTGGAAAACCAAACTTTAACCGACTGTGACATAAGAATATCATTCCTTATGAGCAATATGTCATCCACATGAAGCATTAAGAAAACTACGGCACTCCCATTAACCTTCTTGTTAACACATGGCTCATCTTCGTTCTTGATGAAATCAAACTGTTTGATAGTCTCATCAAAACGAATTTCCAACTCCGAGAAGCTTGCTTCAGTCCATAAATGGACCTTTGCAGTTTGCACACCATCCCGTCATCATAAGTTGTGAAACCCTCAGGTTGTGTCAAGTACACTTCCTTAGAAAGATTCCCGTTAAGGAAAGCTATTTTTATATCCATCTGCCAGATCTCATAATCATGGTATGCTGCAATAGCAAGTAGAATTCTAATGGACTTTAGCATAGCTACTAGCGAAAAGGTTTCATCATAGTCAACTCCTTGTCTTTGGTTATAACCTTTTTCCACCAACCTTGCCTTGTAGGTAACTACATTACCATCCATGTCGGTCTTTCTCTTAAAGACCCATTTACACCCTATAGGAACTATTCCTTTAGGTGGATCAACTAAGTTCCAAACTTGGTTGTCTTTCATGGACTCCATTTCAGAATTCATGGCCTCTAGCCATTTCTCTTTGTCATGCCTCATCAACATCTTCTCATAAGTTTAGGGTCCTCACCTTTCATGAGATATATGCTAGTGTACCTTTCGGGTTCATGACGTTCCCTAGTGGATCTTCGAGGTGTCTGTGTCTCTTGAGCAGGCGTTTGCACCTCATCTGTATATGGTGTTTGCTCTACTTCCATCAACTGACTGTTGTCCATAAGTGGTTCTTGAATTTCTTCAAGATCAATCTTACTCCCACTGATCTTCTCCAGAATAAACTCTTTCTCTAGAAAGTGGCCAGTCCTAGAGACAAACACCTTTTGTTCTCATGGATGGTAAAATTGGTATCCTCTAGTTTCTCTAGGATAACCCACAAATAGACATTTGTCTGATCTAGCTTCTAATTAGTCAGGCATCATCCGCTTCACATAAGTCAGACAACCCCAAGGTTTAAGATATGCCCGATTCAGTTTCTTCTTGGCCTATACTTCATATGGTGTAGAGTCCACCGTCTTTGATGGAACTCGATTAAGTGTATAAGATGCTGTTTCTAGAGCATACCCCCAAAAAGATTTTGGAAGAATTGCATAACTTATCATTGATCGCACCATGTCTAACAAAGTGCGATTTCTCCTCTCACATACGCCATTCATCTGAGGCATTCCGGGTGGAGTCCATTTAGGTATAATCCCATTTTCCTTTAAGTAATCTTGAAACTCTCCATCTAGGTATCCACCACCTCGATCAGATCGAAGTGTCTTAATCTCCTTACCCAGTTGTTTCTCCAATTCACTTCTGAATTCTTTGAACTTTTCAAAAGCTTTAGACTTATACTTCATCAAGTATATATAACCATATCGACAACGGTCATCAATGAAGGTGATAAAATAAGAGTATCCTTCTTTGGCTTGAATTGACATTGACATTGGGCCGCATACATCAGTATGTACGAGATCAAGCAATTCATTGGATATCCCTTTGCCACTAAATGGTGACTTGTCATCTTGCCAAGTAAGCAAGCTTCACATGTTTCAAATGATTCATAATCGAAGTGATCCAACAAACCATCTTTATGGAGTTTGGTAATGCGATTCTTATTTATATGGCCAAGTCTACAATGCCACAAGTATGATTCATTCAAGTCACTTGTTTTGGCTTTCTTATTGTTTATATTAAGTATATCAAGATTCGTATCTAATATGTAAAGACAATTGTCAAGTTTGCCAGTACCATAAAATATTCCATCACGTGAAAAAGAACAACATTTATTCTTAAATGTAAAAAAAGAAAATACTTCAACATCCAATACAGAAATGGAAATACTGCTCTTCGTAAGAGCAAAAACAAAATAATAGTTATTTAATTCAAGTACTAGCCCACTGGGCAATGAAAGAAAATAAACTCATACGGCTAGTGCAGCAACATTTGCTCCATTCCCAACACGCATGTCCACTTCTCCTTTGCTCAGATCTCTAGTCCTTCTTAGTCCATGTATATTCGTACAAATATGAGAACCACATCCAATATCTAATACCCAGTGGTTAGACTTAGAAGAAGCAATATTGATCTCAATCATAAACATACCTGAAGTCGAAGAATCATTATGCTTGTTCTTCTTGGAGTTCAAGAAGGCATTGCAGTTTCTCCTCCTATGGCCAGGCTGGCCACAATGGAAGCAAGCATCCTTGGATTTGTCTTTGGATATCTTAGGCTTCGGCTTGGTACCCTCCTTCACCTTCTTAGTCTTCTTTTGGGCCTTTTTCTTGCCCTTGGAAGAAGTCACGAGAAACACTTGCTTACCCTTGCCAACAGTGCCTTCAGCAGTCTTGAGCATGTTCAAGAACTCCGCAAGAGGAGGAATCAAACTTGTTCATGTGATAGTGCATCACAAACTGCGAGTAAGAGTCCAGTAGAGATTGCAGAATCAAGTCAACACTTAACTCACGCCCCATCTTATGGACAAGCTTCTCAAGCCTCTCTATGTAACTGATCATCCTTAGCACATGTGACCCAACTAAAGTACCCAGAGCCATCTTGCAACCAAAGAGTGCCTTCGAGAACTCATACCTCTCAGTGCGAGACTGGGAAGCATAGAGCTCCTTAAGATGAACCATAATGGTGTCAGCATCCATGGTATCATGCTGTTTATGAAGTTCCGGTGTCATAGAAGCAAGCATGATGCAAGTAGCCTCCAAACTATCAGAACAGTGTTTTGCATGCTTTTAACTGATTCCTCATTGGTAGCATCTTTGGGGTCCTTAGTTAAGGGTTTTTCCAACACATAGCCAATGTTTTCATGTCTCAAAACGATTTTGAGGTTTCTTTCCCAGTAGAGAAAGTTTGTTTTGTCAAGCTTGTTTTCAATGATAAAATGAAGATTCAATTTGTTCGACATTTCTACAACAATAAAGTAAAGATAATATAAGTAAAAGTTCATGCATACAAAACCATACAATTGCACTTTAAAATTTTTATTAGGTTTTGCTCCCACTAGCCAACTATTCCCAATTGGCTTTCAAGAATTTAATTATTTCTTTAGTGGAAGGAATCCAATCTAGTTGACTCGATCCCCGATGTGGGCCGATCGACCAGGTCAATTTCGAAAGGTGGGTACACTTACCGGTCTCATCTCTTGCGACTTCCATTGGTTGACTAGTCAACTCTTTGACAATTCACATCTTATGTGATAGCCAACCCCTTGTCTCTAAAATCAGGCGGTCCTGACGTGGGCTAATCACCGCAAGATTCTTGGTCGAGTTGTAACCCAAATATTCATGAGATCTCATAATGATCATATCTCGATAATAACGATATACCCGAGGTAGGTCAACTCCCTTATGTGGGCCGATCAGTTGGATCCGAATAAGGACTCTTCACCGTCATTATAATATCGGGAGACAAAATTAACTCGATTTTTGTTGTGGGAATAATTTTGAATTAATTCACTTAATTAATTTTGAATTAAATTACGGTCTCATCTAAACATGCATATTTCTACATTATCAATATAAAGTAAAACATACACCGTTCTGCACACAAAAATAACCGGTATGATCATGAACTTTTCCTAAGTGCGGTTTCGAATTCAAACTGACGAAACCATGGGTTACAATCTAAGGGTTGCTGCAATCGCCAATAGGATCTTTAATGTGCCATCTCGAATGGGATCTTTATTCGTCTTTCTTTGGTCTCCATCTTCTACTCCATTCTTGTTACATAATAACCTATCTAATAAATTAATACACCGCCGCACACGGAGGGAGGGGGGAGGCTAACGGGAATATGATAAATGCAGAAAGTAAACTAGGTCGCGTTCTTCATAACGGCCTAGGACAGTTTTGAAAAAACCAACATAAAGTAAATCATTCATACCTATCCCATATAATCACATTATATCTACAACTTCTAATTCATACAATGATAAATCTTATGAAAAAGATAAAATTTTAAATTTACCAATTTTACGTCTTATTTTGTTAAATCAATTAACATTTAATTAATTAAGAGACTATAATCAAAATAAAATTAACGATTAATTTTAAATCGATTTCAATTTTAATTTCAATCAATTGGAACTATTCAAATTAAATGAAAATTAAAATTAGGTCTCTTTAGTATATTTCCTTTTGATTCTTAATCAAATGGATGCCTTTGGTTTCCAAAACCAAAAGGCACCAACCTAGTGTTGGGAAATCTATGGAAACACAACGGAATTTAAAATTTATTTCCTTTTTAATCAGGATCGACTTTGTTTAAACAACAATCCTAAAAAAAGTAGATGAAAGAACTACCTTGGATGATCTAAAATAGATCGACGCTTTGTCTACGGTTGTAGTTTTTGCACGAAGCCGCCCAAGCGTTCGGCCTCTACCGTTTGAACAACCGCCAGTATCCACCATTGGATTGCTACCGGAAAAAGTCAGTTGCTAGGCCGCTTTTTTTCTTTCTCCAAAGACTCTTTCTCTAGAAGCTCTCTTTTTATCTCACTAAAATATTGCAAGAATATCGTGTTGTAAATGAGTTGGCACAACTCCCCTTTTATAGGAGATGAAACGCCATACGTGATTCCCAATTTGATTGGGAAGAGCTTCCTATTGGATAGAGGAGAAAGAAAATCAACTTCCAATAAAATAAGGAAAATAGATATTCTGGATTTATCTCATTAATATTCAATATCTTATATTAAATATTTTCCAAGATATATATTGTCAATATCCAATATTGAATATATCTTTATTATATTACCATAAATCAATTTACACATATATATATATATATATATATATATATATATATATATATATATATATATATATATATAGCATAATATCATGATTAACTAACTAGCAAAAAAAGACCATGTGTGTCATACACACATAGATTTTTCGGCCACATACATAACACACACACACACACACACACACACATATATATATATATATATATATATATATATATATAATTAATCAACATAATTAATATCTTGTATTATATTTATTCATAATAAATAAATACCACAATATTAATTTATCAATATAACACTTTATAGTCGAGATAAACTTTTCTTATTTGGTTATCACTATAACCGCATTTTAATCCGGCTAGATGTTCTTATGTGTGTGACCCAATAGGCTTCCGAATATGTTGGCCGTAGGCAAAAACTACATTTATAAAATACCCTTCATACCTAACGATCATGGATAGCATCTAGCAACACGTCCACGATCCCCAATCATTGGAAGAGTCAAATGCAATGACTACTACCTTTCATGTGAAACAGTTACCGTGTAAATAGAATCATATCGTTGTAATAATATCCATACGGTCGTACGTCGAGTGTCAAACATCAACGACCGTATCTTATAATTCTGGATATCCTACTCTCTCGAAGTAACATATTACTTCCGCTTTGCAAAGACTTTCGAGAATAAGACATTCCTTATAAGAAGGCCCTTTCGGATATTTACTCTTAATCATAGGATAAGTGATTTCCGAACGAGCAACATGAATCCTACGCATGCTTCAGTATCACACCCAATCACTACCGTATGATCGCCCCATGGCTAGGGGAAATCTCAATAGTCTAAAAGTATGACAATCCACACCGTGATGCAATAAAGACTCCGGTCTTAGGATAATTACACAACCGCCACTTAGTGCGACACTTAATAAAGTAAGTGGGTCAGTCTAACGTACGCATTCTCTAATACACATCCACGTACAGTCCAAGTGTCTCTACACTTCGGTAGATAAGATCTATCCCTATCTTCAAAAGACAGAAGACATCCAATACGTGCTAGTCTAATCGTACTATTAATGTCCAGTTTAATAGGACATACGACTTGATAATGTCAAAATTATCACGGTGTAAATAAATGTGTTTATGTGGTGTATATCTCACTGATTTGGGTGATTTTTCCGGCGGTCGTACGGAAGTGCTCAAGGACAAGATGGTGATCTTTAAGAGCTATATGAGGGAAATGTTGTGTTTGTGATTTTGGGGCGGAGCCTAAGTGGCTGCCTACATACCCTTTGTCAGGGATCAAGCCTAATGCGTAGTTCTTAGAAGAATGAGAGTGCCCCCTTGTAATGGAGGTGAAGGTGATATTTATAGAGGTCAGGCCAGCTGGCGAGACAGGACAGCTGGCAAGTCGGCAGGCTGAGAACCTAGCGGCCTGCTGAGAGCCCTGGCGGACTCTTTGAAGGCTTTGTGGCACCGAGAAAGACTGTTGGACGAGCTGGTAAACGGGAAAGCTAGGAAGGTGCCGAGATTGGGTTGGACTTAGAGTTCCAAGCTGGGGTCGGACATAAGGTGCCGAGCTGGAGAGTGTTGTATATGAACTTTGTTGCCTAGTTGTGCTGAACGATGGTGCTGGAGGGGTGAGTGGGTCGGCCCCCAATGCTTTGTATTGAGCTTACTGTTTGCTGCTTCATTCCCGTTACCTTGGCTAATGATGAGGATCGTGATAGCATTAGGCGGACCTGGGCCGAGGACCCTACCCGTCACTGGGCTTATGTCTCTTTTCTGGATTTGGTAGGGCCTTGCCAATTTTGGCATATCAATGGCTCCCTACTCCTTGAGCTCTTCACTGTACAAGTGAGAGTCATGGAGTAAAGTCGCAGATGACTTGATGTACCGTTTGTCGAGATAACTGTTGAAGAACGATAGAAGATTCGCTCGAGTGAAAGCTCCAAGTATGGCCGAGCTGGAGTCGGTCTTTATAGAAGGTTCGCTCGAGGGCAAGCTCTAAATATGATGCCGAGCTAGAGTCGGGCTTATAGAAGTTTTGCTCGAGGGCAAGTTCCAAATATGATGCCGAGCTAGAGTCGGGCTTATAGAAGGTTCGCTCGAGGGCGAGTTCGAAATATGATACCGAGCTGGAGTCGGGCTTATAGAAGGTTCGCTCGAGGTCAAATTCTCAATATGATTCCGAGAAAGAGTCAGGCTTATAGAAGGTTCGCTCGAGGGCGAGTTCCAAATATGATGCCAAGCTGGAGTCGGGCTTATAGAAGGTTTTCTCGAGGGCGAGTTCCAAATATGATGCCGTGCTAGAGTCGGGCTTATAGAAGGTTCGCTCGAGGGTGAGTTCCAAATATGATGCCGAGCTAGAGTCGGGCTTATAAAAGGTTCGCTTGAGGGCGAGTTCCAAATATGATGCCGAGCTAGAGTCGCGCTTATAGAAGGTTCGCTCGAGGGCGAGTTCCAAACATGATGCCGAGCTAGAGTCGGTATTATAGAAGGTTCGCTCGAGGGCGAGTTCCAAATATGATGCCGAGCTAGAGTCGGGCTTATAGAAGGTTCGCTTGAGGCGAGTTCCAAACATGATCCCGAGCTAGTGTCGGGCTTATAGAAGGTTCACTCGAGGGCTAGTTCCAAACATGATGCCGAGCTAGAGTCGGGCTTATAGAAGGTTCGCTCGAGGGCTAGTTCCAAACAGAATGCCGAGCTAGAGTCGGGCTTATAGAAGGTTTGCTCGAAGGCGAGTTCCAAATATGATGCCGAGCTAGAGTCGGGCTTAACAACTTTTAATGGCGTAGACTCGACTGGCTGTGCCATGCCATGCTTTGAAGCGTACGAGCTTAAAGTGCCACGCTATGAAGCGGACGGGCTTTGGAACCGCGCTATTAAGCGGACGGGTTTAAGCAACTTTTATGGCATAAAATGACTCGCTGCGGGGGCGCGCTATGAAGCAGACAGACCCGGATGCCGCGCTATGAAGTGGACGGGCTTTTTAGGCCGTAAGCTTCTTCGCAAGGTGGAAGCCGTAAGCCACTTTGCAAGATGGAGGCCGTAATCCGTTTTGCGGAATGAAGTGTTGGAAGTAGCGCCCGAAAGACAATTTATGTAATTGTTTTTAGAATTAATAAATGATAGATTTATTCTCATCTTATTACTTGCTTCGTGCTTATAAGTAATATACTACTGAAAACCCTAAGTCGTAACATATGTAGCCATATAACTTAGTGTGTGTCACACATGAGGATTAAGTTTATGGTGATAGACTTGAAATGTAAGTCCGTGGTGAAGTTAATCAAAGTATGGGGTCTATTGATTAAACCACCATTAATGCGCCCAGAACACTTTATGGTGTGACCGTCTTATCCGGACCGTCGACATTGGTTGTCTAAGTGGGGCATTTATATATGATAAAGGTCATATAGGACTTGACCGATTTAATCTCGAGTTTCTCATATAATTCCGTGATTGAGAAATCTAATTAAAAATCACAAGATGATCATATATGGATTAACCTTAATCCTGAAGTGATTACAGACTCCTACTTGTTTCAGGATAGGGTTTGATGTGTTCGTTAAGGATCGCTAAGAGTCGCGGTCCGAATCACTTTCACATTGGCACTATTCTGGAATGAGTGAGAAGTGTGTGTCTCACAGATATGGAATCCATTCCTTCCTGCGGGAAGTAGAAAGAAAATCCCCTTATTTGTTAGTCCTAGAAACTTATCAATCCCGGGAGTTCATATTTGTTATGAATTAATTGATCACTAGTGGGTTAATGGTAAATAATGATAAGATGTATTGAAGAAGGTTTACGGAAAAATTTTTACTTCGTTACGGATAGTCTATTGAGGGTTAGTCTGTATGTAATGATTATATCAATGGATACTTATCGACTCGATTCGACGTTTTGAGAATAAGTTATATCTATAATCAGTAGAGTTCAGTTTCGGATTTATGGTGGTGTAATTCTGGAATTAATGAATTAAGTAGAAATATTATGTTCAATGAATATCTTATTTAATTTGTTGTAAATTTACTGGTTATAGAGTCCGTGGTAAGGGTTGGCTCCTAACACGCTGAGTGTTTTTTCGTTTTATGGAACCTCGAGAATAAATTAAATAGTTGGTCTATTTAATGAATATGCAATATTATTTATTTGGTAAATAATATGTAAAATAGAAAAGACATTTTCTATTAAAAATTAATGACAGATGGCGCCACATGTGTTGATAAATTAGGAGAAGAAATTTTCTTATATAATGTCACATGTGTAATTAATTAATTATCTATTTGTTGGATAATTAATGGAAAAATTATGAGATTGATTTTTTGGGAATTATCTCTTATTTTGTAGCAAAAATATCTTTTCCTTGTGGGAATAGATTTTTGTGGTGTGAAAACGATAACTCTCTTGACTAGTTATTTTCCTATATAAAGAGAGTTCCTCCTAGCACAATAATAATAACAAATTACGCCACAAATAAATTAAAAGGAAGAAAAATTAGTTTATTGCCTAAGTCAGTGCATATTCGAGGAGGTTCTATGGCGATGATCGACGTCCACCAGTCGTCGCTTGGAGATACAATCCAGAAGATCACGGCTTCTCCTATTTGTCGATTTCTCATCTCTCTCCGGTTTGGGTAAATCTACTAACCTTCTCGTAGGATTAATTAGTTATGTCTCATATCGTACATCGCATAAGCTTCCGCTGTGCGAAGATCGAGTGTCTCGATCGGTGCAACTAATTCTAGCATGTGGTATCAGAGACAAGGTTAAATTCTTACGATATCGAGAGCAAAATTAATTAATTTAAGAGTGGAATTGCATATTAGGTTGCATATTTTATTTTATTGAATGATTGAATGTTGTGGTTGACGAGATGGATTGGGGTTGGTACTTGTTTGCCGTTAGATCTATTGTAAGCACGTTTAATTAGTATTATACGAGTGTAAGAAATATGTAATTTATTTTGCAGTTTATGTAATTTATTTTTGCCATTTAAATTTCATAGTAGTGGTATTTTTTCAGATCCGTCAGCACTTAAGAAAAGGGGCGCTGAAAAATCTTCATTGGAAAATTGGATATATGAATGTTATACATTCAATATCCTGTTGAAGAAAGGGGCACTGCGAAAAGAAAAAAAAGAAGAGGGATCCGGGCGTGAAAAAAAAAAAAAACGGCGGCTGCAACACGTATGAAGAAAAAAGAAGGAAAAGGCATCAATTTTATTATCCAAGATCAAGGTGGAAACAAAGATGAATGCTTAGAATATATTTTTTTTTTTTTGCTTTTCCTAGTTTAAGTAGGTTAGATACGGGATACCAACGGTGCATCTCAGTGGTTTAATTTTACGCATTTATTTTAATGTTCGATAATTTATGTGAAATAACCATGCCATGACATGCATCATCTTCATGAATTCAACTCCTAGCATATGCATAGATGTAGATAATTAATCATGATATTAATTAGACATGTATGAGACAAAATTAATTTAGGCAATTAATTAAATTAATTAAAACGAACGGAATTTTATCGAGATATAAAATTGACAAGATAAACTTAATTTGGGATAATAAATCCTACGGGGTTTAAGTTATGTAGTGTCTACATAAAATTTGAATTTTGATAATCAAAAGTTGGAAAATCCGGAAAAGTTGGACACCAACTAAGCAAAATGTTCGAAAATTGGTTCGGGCGGTCAACAGGGCTTCGGCTCGACTCGACTTGTCCGTCCAAGTGCGATATTAGCGTCGGGGGTCCGGCAAGGTCAAGCTATCGGCGAGCTGAGGCTCAATGGGGAAACCTTAGCCCGATTCATCCAGCAGTCGTACATGAACCAACGAAGAGAACGGGTTGGATTAGCCAATCCCGACACCGTTCGGTGAACTCGGTTAAAGCTCAACCAGGGTTTAAAACCGATTAGTTGGTGGTTGCTTTTCTTGATTTATAGTTTTTCGATTTATTCAAAAAATTCAACAATCCCAGAACTTTTATCGTGACAATATTAGGACTATAATTTTTTTTAGTGAATTTTAATCGTGTAGTGACTACACAAGAGAATTTCTAAATAATCGATAAATTGGAAGATCATGAATATAGTGTCACTAGTTAGACGGTATTTGGAACCAATAAACTAGTGGGAGCTTTAAATTTGTGATTTATTGTTTTTCGATTTGGTGGAAAATTCATAAGTCCTAATATATTAGGATTATTATAAAATTCATGGTGAATTTTAAATTGTGCAGTGCCTACACAAAGATTTTATAAATCCGTGAAATTGGAAAGTCGTGAATAAGTGACATTAGTTAGATGGTATTTGGAACCGATGAACTAGTGGGAGGATTAATTTAAATATTCATGATTTATTGTTTTTCGGATTGCAAATAAATTCTGAAAATCCTAAAAGACTACCTAATTTTCAAAATAACGAGTGGGAGCGGGGAAGGTGACAACCGACCCCTCGGCCTCTACTGTCGACACAAGCACCGTGAGAGAATGTGACGCCTCGTGCCGCTTTGATTTCGGCCCCCTTCGGATGGCCTTCACCGCTATCAAAATTCAAGGCTTGGTTTCCGAAAGGATAGGATTTTGTGTACTCGTCGGGTCACTGACCTACCCTTCGGCGGCATACTTGGGGTCTACTTAAAAATATGAAATAGTAGGTCACACTCTAAAGGGTATTTTTGGAAATATCTTGGATGAAAAAGGAAGGTAATCAACATTTAAATCGGGATGTCTGATTCTCAGTTAATTGTTGAGAGAGATTGTCTCAATTTAATCGTCACCTCTTTGAGCTACCCGTCGGCGGGACTATAGGAGTGAGATTAAATCCTTGGAATGGTAGGATAAACTGCATGCATTTTAGATACCTTGAGATGATATGTAGTTGCAAAAATAAATTATGACAGAATATAAATCAAATCATACACCACAACTTATAATAATCTTTCTAAGAAAAGCCAAGTGGTTTTGGGGGTAACTCTCTGAGAAGTAGACAGTTAAACAGGGGTGATGCCCTGAAACTTTCTCACCACTCAGCCTTGCTTGACTTATGGAAAGCAGTAATATTAACAGGGGTGATGCCCTGAAACTTTCTTGCCGTACAATGGAGCTTAGATTCATTCGGAACAAAACGGTTTTAGCTTAAAGCCAATGGCAGATTGACTGCCTATGCTTATATCCATTTGTGGATTAAAGCAAACCTCTAGGTCATTAAAATTCACATGTTTTGGAATGTGTGGGCTTGACCAGATTATTGATGAGTCTTTTGTAGATTGGAGAATCAATATTGGTAAAATAGTAGACATTAGTGTTAATAAAAGATAACACTACAACAGTTGGAAACAACATGGGTGTGTTATCTAAAGTCAAAAACTAACGAGCCAAAGCTTCTCTGAATCAGAGAAGTGGACTATATTCTTAGAATTTGATTCGGTCGAATTCATGAGAACAAGTTGTGGCAGCGTCCCATCCATCTTATTGGTAAAGATGTTGATGCATTTCTTTGCATGCTAGATTCAACGAGAGGTTTCCTACCCAACCCCTCACGGAATAATTCTCTAAATCTTCGGATATAGAGAAAATGGGATAAATTCTCTTTTGGATAGAGAAAGTCAGGTTATTAAAAGTCAAATAACAGTCGAATCTTGGATTCGGACGTTGGGCAGTAGTATAGTGCATCCTCAAGTACCTTTAGAAAACGAGGAGTTGTATGCTTGAGTATTCGGGTGCAAACCTGAGTATTGTTGACTATAGTGTTTCTGATTTTTGTCGGATTAAGGATGACCGTGAATCGATCTCAGGCTCAGTGTTTACTCATAGTGATGGAGCTATAGTCTGAAGCAATCCAGCACTGCCAGTTTGACTCTGTTAGTCGAATACATAGTAGCTAAAAATGCAGTGTGGCTTGAGAAGTTCTTTGTTGGATCGGGAAGTGATTCTAGGTCTCGATGAGCCGATATCAATTTACTGTGAAAATAGTTGAGGGGTAGCTCATGCAAATGATCTTTGCAATCACAAGAGGTCAGAAGCATATTGAAAGTAAGTACCACCTGGTCAGACTGCTAGTGCAGATAGGCGACGTTTCGGTCCTAAAGATCGCCTCGAACCGACAACCTGCTGATCAGTTTACCAAATCTTGTGGCATCTAATGTCACTGATAAGTGCTTGGCGGGTATGGGAATGGGAGATATGTCTCATCTGCTTTAGAGCAAGTGGGAGAATGTTGTGGATAGAACGAATAAGGGTGTGGTGATCGAAAAACAATCATTTCTTGTCTTTACGGGCAAGTGAGAGATTGTTAGACATAGTGTGCCCGAAAGACAATTGTTGCTTGTCCTTATGGGCAAATGGGAGATTGTTGGAAGTAGCGCCCGAAAGACAATTTATGTAATTGTTTTTATAATTAATAAATGACAGATTTATTCTTATCTTATTACGTGCTTCGTGCTTGTAAATAATACACTACTGAAAACCCTAAGTTGTATCATATGTAGCCATATAACTTAGTGTGTGTCACACATAAGGATTATGTTTATGGTGATACTTGAAATGTAAGTCCGTGGTGAAGTTAATCAAAGTATGGGGTCTATTGATTAAACCACCATTAATGCATGAGAACACTTTTTATGGTGTGACCGTCTTATCCGGACCGTCGACATTGGTTGTCTAAGTGGGGCATTTATATATGATAAGGGTCATATAGGACTGGACCGATTTAATCTGAGTTTCTCATATAATTCCGTGATTGAGAAATATTATTAAATCACAAGGTGATCATATATGGATTAACCTTAATCCTGAAGTGATTACAAACTCCTACTTGTTTCAGGATAGGGTTTGATGTGTTCGTTAAGGATCGCTAAGAGGCGCGGTCTGAATCACTTTCACGTTGGCACTATTCTGGAATGAGTGAGAAGTGTGTGTCTCACAGATATGGAATCCATTCCTTCCTGCGGGAAGTAGAAAGACAATCCTCTTATTTGTTAGTCCTAGAAACTGATCAATCCCGGGAGTTCGTATTTGTTATGAACTAATTGATCACTAGTGGGTTAATGGTAAATAAGGATAAGATGTATTGAAGAAGTTTTATAGAAATGATTATACCATAAACTAATTGTTATACCATAAACTAATTGTTATAAACTAGTGGAGTTCGTATTTGTTATGAACTAATTGATCACTACTTCATTACGGATAGTCTATGGAGGGTTAGTCTGTATGTAATGATTATATCAATGGACACTTATCGACTCGATTCGACGTTTTGAGAATAAGTTATATCTATAATCGATAAAGTTCAATTTCGGATTTATGGTGGCGTAATTCCGGAATTAATGAATTAAGTAGAAATATTATGTTCGATGAATACCTAGGGTTTTTCTTGTGCATATTTGAGGAGGTTCTATGGCGATGATCGACGTCCACCAGTCGTCGCTTGGAGATACAATCCGGAAGATCACGGCTTCTCCCTTTTGTCGATTTATGATCTCTCTCCGGTTTGGGTAAATCTACTAACCTTCTCGTAGGATTAATTAGTTATGTCTCATATCGTAAATCGCATAAGCTGCCGCTGTGCGAAGATCGAGTGTCTCGATCGGTGCTACTAATTCTAGTATGAAGGCCGTACGACACTTTGCAAGATGAAGGCCGTGATCCGTCTTGCGAGATGACGGATGTAAGCCACTTCGCAAGGTGGAGGCCGAAAGCCGTTTTGCGGAATGAAGGCCGTAAGCCATGTTGCAAGATGAAGGCCGTAAGCCATCTTACGAGATGGGCGTAAGCCGCTTCGCAAGGTGGAACCATAAGCCGTCTTGCGGGATGTAGGCCGTAAGCCGTATTGCAAAGTGGAGGCCGTAAGCCATCTTGCGGGATATAGGTCATAAGCCGTCTTGCAGGATGTAGGCCGTAAGCCGCTTCACAAGGTGGAGGCCGTAATCCGTCTTACGGGATGTAGGTCGTAAAAGCCGCTTCGCAAGGTGGAGGCCATAAGCCGTCTTGCGGGATGTAGGCCGTAAAAGCCGCTTCGCAAGGTGGAATCCATAAGCCGTCTTACGGGATGTAGGCCGTAAGCCGCTTCACAAGGTGGAGGCCGAAAGCCGTCTTGCGGGATGAAGGCCATAAGCCGCTTCGCAAGGTGGATGCCGTAAACCGTCTTGTGGAATGATGGGCAGGTAGCTTGAGAAGGTTGATAAAGTTGATTCTCCTAAGGTCAACATCCAGACGGCTGTAAGTAAGGATGGAAAGCGCATCGGTATTCGACAAAAGCGTGGTAGCCGAGAAAGCGCCTAGAGATAAAGTTGGCACTAAAGAGATAGATGAGGTCTGGTGATTCTTGATGACGGTCAAATTATACCCGTAAAAGTCATCAACATTGACCTTAAATCGAGATTAATAATACGCATTTTATATTAAATCACACGTTTATATTTAATATTTAATGTTATGTGATTTATATTATGTAAATTGGTATTTACTCGTTTTTATCCGATTTACTGTGCGATTAATGTTGATTTTCTGAGATCATTATAAATCGAGAGATTATTGTCATTCAATCAATTATCTCAAGATAAGGAAGGAAGGAAGGAAATCGGAGCATTAAATGAGAGATTAATCGGATCGACATGCAAGCGTGCGGTGGGAGCAAGGCAAGCGAAGAAAGCGTGTGAAAAGGGGCATTTTAGGTTCGGTCGGCCGAGCCTAATGCTTCGGTCGACCGAGTGAAGATCTTCGGTTGACCGAGCCTCGGGTTTGGGTCGGTTTTCGGCTTTAATTGTGTTTATCTTCTAGAACCACCCTAAGTCGGCGAAAGCCTCTATATAAGCAGCATGATACGAAATTTGTAAAGAATCCATTCATTCTTTTCTTCAATCTTACAATTCATAATACAACTTTGATACAATGTAGAATAATGTGAAGGTTTCCAGCAATTTAAAGGCTGCGATTATGTAAGCCTTTATTTTCATTCTTTTCTTTTAAGTAATTAATTCCCCAATTATGCTTTATTGTTTGAGTTAGTTAATTCATAGCTAGATGATGTAGATCTAGGTTATGTCGTTATGGATGTGGCGAAGCCTTGTCTATGAGGATCCCATAACCTACGTCATATACTTAGTATTTATTCATGAATCTGCTTAGTTTAATTAATGCGTATCTATGTTAATTTATATGATTGCTTTACAATTCTTCGTTTAATGCATTCGTATGATGAAACATTTGAGAGATATATTCTAGGATGTAATCGGGGATGAAATCGTTTGGGTGACCGAATGGAATCATTCGGTCGACCGAGTGTCTATCTTTCGGTCGACCGAGCCCCTATTTGTCTGTTAGTTAGTCCGCCACGTCTTTATGGTAGGTTTAGCTTAGTAGGATTTATTATCTCAATTAGGTATGGCCACGGCTACGTTGCTCGTCGATTTTAATTAGCGCACGATTAGGAAATACCAATATAGGGCTCCTAGGTCGGCTCATGAATGATCTTCCGGGGCTTTCAATGAGATCTAGGTAGGTTTTGTATTAGGAATTAGCGTCACCTAGTTATCGTAGTTCGTAAACTAGAATGAGACCTAAAAGGTAATTGTTAGTTGGACGAGGGCTTGAGCGATCGTTACTGAAATGCACGCCTCACCATAGGAATGTTGCACGGGCGAGGTGTACGGTTAATATCGGCATCCTTAGAAAGTCGTAGCGTGTGAGTTATATGAGATGGATCGAGGCACCAAAAGGCGAAGTCACGTAACAATACCACGGTGATCTCAGTGACTACGGTGCTAAGTCAAGTTGAAGAGGATGACTCCGTAGCCAATCTAAGATAGATACAAAGCGGATTGACAGTTAATAAGTTCATTTTTATTATATAAATTATCTAGGTCCCAAGCGATAAAGACTATAATTGGGGAGGTTAATTACGTGTGTCGAGTCGGTATCTGTACCTTTCTTGTCTTATGTTGGTCGTAGACCGCCTCTCATGTCCTTGACATGTTTAATTAATTGTTTGTATATGAAATGATCCACAATTGGTTCCTGTGGGATCGACCTTGATTCACTATAGCTATACTACGATGGGCCTAGTTCTCTTGCTAGTATTGGTTTATGGTGGTCAAGTATATTATAACTGATTGACCACGTCATCAAGTTTTTGGCGCCGTTGCCGGGAACCAACGGTCAATTTTATATATAAATAATTTTTATTCATGTCGAGTTTTCTGTTTTAGAAGTCTGTTTTACGTTTTGAGTCCCTCACGGTTATGCGCTCTGTCTCGAAAATTCACTTAAAAAAATTAAGATTATTCGTCGACCGAGAGACCTCATTCGGTCGACCGAGCACTTATAATATTTTTGTTTTGTCTGCTCGCTTTTACGGTTTACGATTTGTGTTTTTCGAGTCCGGATTTCGCGTGTGTCATTTATCCCCGTATGTTTAATCCGTAGAAGTCGATAGCGACATGGGAAACCATGTTAAAATCGATCTACGGTCTGCTTTTTGTTTTCTTACATGCGAGAAACCAGGAAGCAATAATCTGAGTCGATAATTTTTCAAGGGCGCTGAAAATAACCCGACAAACATGTGGAGCTACGAATCTAAGATGGGAAAAGCGATGGAAGCAATACCATTAAAGCACAAAGATGGCTCGAAAAAATTTTAAAGGCTTAAATTCTTCGTGGTACAATGTTGAAGGCAAGGTACTACCTTTTTGCTTATGTTTTACTACCTTTTGGTTTTTTGAGCATAAGTTAGCCTATACATAAACCTTAGTATGAATCTTGGCCCGGAGTTGGTTTGTAAGATTATTTCTATTAGTGTGGAAGGTTACGCCCCAAATCTGTCTCATCCCCAGAGGTGTAGGGAAACATGTAGTCGTTGAAAGAAGCAGTGAATAAAGAGTTCCTCGTAGTTCTGTTAAAATCTCTTTGTCCTATGCATGAAATTGCTTCTACTGGCCATGGGAGCAACAAATTGTGTAGTTTAAGCATTCAAAATCTAAAGAAGACATTGAGTTTTGAAAGAACGCAATCTTCGGCTTTCGTTGATGTTTATGGTGATGGCTTCTCGGTGAACCCACCTTAAACAAAAACGAGATTACGCTTTGGGTGACAATTTAGAAATCGAAGAATCTTTGTACATAGGTTCGGAAATGGTTTAACCATGGTTGGGCGAGTTCAAAGCGAGCCGGCTCAATCAACTCCTCCACGTGATGATATGCGTTCTAGATTCGACAAGATTTAGCATAGCCGATAAGCCTTCGGGCTAAACGGGGCTTATCTTGACGGATCGGCCTGAATTGTCACATATGTTCCAACGAATAAGACGGCATAGGCTTGCTTACATAACCGACCTTATTCGGAGTACTTTGATTCATTGTAACTTATTGTCAAGGCCAAAACCGTAATTAGTAACCGTAATTTTAACCGAGTTTCTTAGAATTCACTAATTCCTAAAACGAGAGCCGAGGTAAGAGCTTTGGATAAATAGTATGGATAAATGTCGTTTCCTAGGTCTCACAACCAAGGGAAGTGTATTACTCCGCAACAGCGATGAGCCACCTCTTATAGTGCTCAGAAGGGTCAAAGTCTGGCGATCCAAGAATGATAATTGACAAGGATACTTTTGGAAAGTCGAGCTGAGGACTTTAAACTCAGAACTACTTCTTTAAAACCCTTAGGATTTCTTTTTAGGATTATAGGTTTTGTTTTCTTTGAGTCAAATAAAAGTAACGTGACATATGTTGAGGTTTTTTATTTTGCCGTGTTCCGATGGCCATTGGGCTAAGGATGTGCAAAACTTTTTTACTCAATATAGGCCACGTGAATTAGAGTTCCGTAGGAGAGTTGAGAAATTGCTGAATAAAAGGAAATTTAGCAATCAACCTTAAGATGGAAGCATTAAGAGAGCTTGAGAATTATTGAAAATGTAACAGAGAATGATTGGTGCGAACAAGAACAATCTTGGTCAACTTCCAAAATCTTTTAGAATGGTGATCCAAGTGAAAATTCAAAGTGGTGCGCAATTCATTCTGCAACTACCCTTATCCTTTCATTTATACCTTTTCACCCTTCAACCTTTTCGATCCTCTCGCCAATCTGCCCCAACAGTTCACATTTCTAACCATTCTTTCATCGTCTCTCTTTCTTTCCATCCGTTTGTGCTTTAATGGTATTGCTTCCATCGCTTTTCCCATCGTAGAGTAGTAATTCCGCATGTTGCTGGGTTATTTTCTCAGCGCCCGTGAAAAATTATTGACTTGGATTATTGCTTCCCTGGTTTCTACAGACAGAAGAAAAACAAAACAGACCGTAGACTGATTTTAACATGGTTTCCCATGCTGCTATCAGACCTACGGATTAAACATCTGAGGATAAGCAGACACGCCGAAATTCCGGACTCGAAAAACACAAATCGAAACCGTGTAAAGCGAGCGAACAGAACAAGAAAACAAAAAAAAAAAAATTATAAATTCTCGATTCGACCGAATGAGGTCTCTCGGTCGACCGAAATTTTTTTTTTTTTTATTTTTTTTTATTTTTTTATTTTAAGAATCTGGAATTTTTAGACAGAGCAGACAACCAGAGGGACTCAAAAACGTAAAAACAGACTCTAAAACAGAAAACTTAACATGAATAAGAAAATTATTTATATATAAAATTGACCGTTGGTTCCCCGGCAACTGCGCCAAAAACTTGATCGGGGTCGATCAGGTTATAATAAAATACTCGACCACCATAAACCAATACTAGAAAGAGGACTAGGCCCATCGTAGTATAGCTATAGTGAATCAAGGTCGACCCCACAGGGAACCAATTGTGGATCATTTCATATATAAACAATTAATTAAACATGTCAAGGACATAGAGGCGGTCTACGACCAACATAAGACAAGAAAAGTAAAGACACGACTCGACACAACGTAATTAACCTCCCCAATTATAGTCTTTATCGTTTGGACCTAGATAATTTATATAATAAACTGAACTTATTAACTGTCAATCCGTTTGTATCTATCTTAGATTGCTACGGGAGTCATCCTCTTTAACTTGACTTAGCACCGGTTAGGTTGCTAGATCACTGTGCTACATTACGTGACTTCACCTTTTGGGTATCCATCTCATATAACTTGCACGCTTACGATACTAAGGATGCCGATATTAATCGTACACCTCATCTAGGCAACATTCCTATGGTTAGGCGTACTTATACTTCCTAAACGATTACTCAAGCTCTCGTCCAACTAGCAATTACCAAGTTATAGTCTCATGCTAATCTACGACGTACGTATAATCAGGTGCATGCAATTCCCAAATATAAACCTACCTAGATATTGCTGAACGTCCGTGAAGAGCAATTCATAAGCCTACCTAAGAGTTTTATATTGGTATTTCCTTTTTACACGTTTTAATTAAACTAAGCGAGTAACGTAGCCATAGCCATACCTACTGAGATAATAAATTCTATTAAGTTAACCTAACCATAAAGACATGGCTATCTAACGGATGAACAGAGGGCTCGGTCGACCGAATAGCTGGGCTCGGTCGACCGAATGGACTCATTCGGTCACCCGAATCAATTTCGTCCCCAGATTACATCCCTGAACATATCTCTCAGCGTTTCATCATACGAGCAGTTAAGCAAGAATTCGTAAAGCATTCCTATAAACTAACATAGATACACATTAATTAAACAATGCAGATTCATGGATAGAAACTAAGTATATGACGTAGGTTATGGGATCCCCATAGACAAGGTGTCGCTTTATCCCTAACGTCATAGCCTAGATCTACATCATCTAGCTATGAATTAACAAACTCAAACAATAAAGCATAATTGGGGGGAATTAATTACTTAAAAGAAAAAAAGCAGAAAATAAAGGCTTACATAATTTATGCCCTTAAAACTGAAACCTTCAAATTATTCTACATTGCTACAAGATATGAAGAGTATTCTAAGAATGAATGAATTATTGAATGAATGGATTTTTTACAATTTCTCGAAGCTGCTGCTTATATAGGAGGTTTTTCCGACTTAGGGAGGTTCTAGAAGATAGACTCGATAAAACCCTAAAACTGCCCCAAACCTGAGCCTCGGTCGACCGAGTGTGATGGCTCGGTCGACCGAACCTAAAAGTTGCCCATTCTACACGTTTTTTCATCTGTCTTGCTCCCCACTGCACGCTTGCATGTTGATCCGATTACTCTCTCATTTAATGCTCCGATTTCCTTCCTTCCTTATCTTGAGATAATTGATTGAATGACATTAATCTTCTCGATTTGTAATGATCTGTAAAATCAACATTAATCGCACAGTAAATCGGATTTTAATAATGAAAACGGCTAAATACCAAATATCATATTAATAATCACTTAACATTAAATAATAAATATAAACATGTGATTTAATATGAAATATATATTATTAATCTCGATTTAAGGTCAACGTTGATGACTTTTACGGGTATAATTTGACCGTCATCAATTGCCTCATTTGGACGGTGTAGCAGGTGTCGAGTTTTTACCGTCTACCATGTCTAACCGAGTAGATGACTTAATGGGTAAGCTAAATGGGTTGCTTAATGGCTACGTAAAGTGGGCAATGCGGGCCGAAGCTAGTTCCTAACCCAGAATCCGACGGAAATACAGGTGGTGCAACTCCTAATTTGTTGCAACAAACAGAACCTTCTTAATGTGTAAAGAGCTGAGCTGGCTAGATGCGTATACTTACCTGAAAATAGCGAGGAGCAAATGTACGAGCTATGGAGATGCCGTTGAAGATGTTCTTCAACATTGAGATGTTTTTGATGGAGAAAGGAGCAATGATCCGTAAGACCAATGATCCTTGCACCAGGTTTGTTGCTAAGGTGTTGAAAACGATGACCCCTAGGCCGTACAACCCAGAAAATAAAAGCTTTTGTTGATTTTGAAGTTGAAGATGGAGGAATGATCTCAACGGTGATGCCGTGAATACGAATTTTGCGGTGGTGTGAGCTACTGGAGTAGGCTTTTCTTGACAATTTTCCCGGTAACGGAACCAACTGATAATGTCGAAATTATCACGGTGTAAATAGAGGTGTTTATGTGGTGGATATCTGGCTGATTTGGGTGATTTTGCCGGCGGTCGTACGGCGGTGCTCAAGGACAAGATGGTGATCTTTAAGAGCTATATGAGGGAAATGTTCTGTTTGTGATTTTGGGGCTGAGCCTAAGTGGCTGCCTATGTACCCTTTGTCAGGGATCAAGCCAAATGCGTAGTTCTTAGAAGAATGAGAGTACTCCTTTGTAATGGAGGTGAATGTGATATTTATAGAGGTCATGTGCAGGCCAGCTGGCGAGAGAGGACAGATGGCAAGTCGGCGGGCTGAGAACCTAGCGGCCTGCTGAGAGCCCAGGCGGACTCGTCGAAGGCTTTGTGGCACCGAGAAAGACTATTGGACGAGCTGGTAAGCAGGAAAGCTAGGAAGGTGCTGAGCTGGGGTCGGACTTAGAGTGCCAATCTGGGGTCGGACTTAAGGTGCCGAGCTGGAGAGCGTTGTTTATGAACTTTGTTGCCTAGTTGTGCTGAAGGATGGTGAGCTGGAGGGGTGAGTGGGTCGGCCCCCCAATGCTTTGTATTGAGCTTACAGTTTGCCGCTTCATTCCCGTTACATTGGCTAATGATGAGAATCGTGATAGCGTGAGGTGGACTGGGCGAGGACCCTACCCATCACTAGGCTTATGTCTCTTTTTTGGATTTAGTAGGGCCTTTCCGATTTTGGCATATCACGACTAGAGACATTTAAGTATCAAACCTTTTAAAGTGAGTCGAGATCTCATCAACCATAATCACCATTATGATTTTCTTTCACAGTTTGACACTAGGGACGTTATCATATATAAAATATCATAATTGGTCCGTTAAACGAACAAATATATAATAACAGAAAACCATTTGATATATGTACAAACATAAAGAAATAGTCGAAATGATCCGACCCGGTCGGATCCGGTCCAACCCGATTGGGTTTAGGACACTGTTTCAACACCTACGCTCTTTCCAAAATCAAAATTTTGCAATGGGCCTAGGTCTAGGCCTTTTCCAAAATTAAATATTTTGAAAAGGTCCTAGGCCTATACCAATCAAAATTTGGAAATGCCCCTATTATTTAATGCCATATAGCATCAAATGGTTCAAACTATTTGAACCATTAGTTAGCCACATGACACCAACTAAACAAAAAGATATCAATGTACTATAAAGTAATCACAAAACAATAAAACAAAATTCGAGATCCACCATATACCACCAACTGCCGACAGCACCCTAGGGGCGTCGGCGCTACCGGCGGTTATACGGTGGTGAGCCGCCGCCACGGCCAAGCTCTTTATCCAACATTTTTTTTCTCGCGAATCTAGATCATGCATCTATCATAATTACTATGCACTTTAATTAGTTCTTATTGCTTAAGTTTGAAGCTCGCTCCGATACCACTTTTAGGAAATCAACTAGTTTAACGAGCGGAATTTATTTGATTTCCTATCCTAAAATCGACTTCGTTTAATACAATAAACACGTTAAGATAGTAGACGGTGATTACCTTGCTTGATCTACAAGATTGGCGCTTTGATCGTCTAAAGAGAGTAGTAGTGCGCGCAAGCCGTCCACGTGTCCGGCCTCTATCAATATCCACACGAGCACCTCTCCGGAATCCTCGTTGGATAGCTACTAGAAAAATCCGGTTGCTAGACCGGCCTCTCTCTCTCTCTCTCTCTCTAAATCTCTCTCTAAATCTCTCTCTAAGAAGCTCTCAGTTTATTTTGTAAATTAGAACTCTTCTAATTGTGATGTACAAAAGAGCTAGCCAACCCCTTGCTTATATAGGGTATATGGAGCGCCCCATGTGTCCCATTCCCAATAAGAAAAGCTTATGAGTAGAGTAAGGAGAAAAAAACATTTTACTAGTAAAATAAGGAAAATAGATATTGTAGATTTATCTCATTTAATTTAATATCTCCTATTAAATAAATCCAAGATATTGTCAATATCTATCTTATTACCATAAATCAATTTATACAAATTTATTAATATCTAATATTAATATATGATAATACCATGAACTAAATTGCACAATCCAAGTGTATCTTTTACATTAGTGTCTGCGCCCCATATCCATAAATTGGCATCCAGATTGTTCTTTAATTAATTAATATCTTGTATTTAATTTATTCATAATAAATAAATAAATACCACCATATTAATTTAATCACGATAACACTTTATTGTCGAGATAAACTTTCCGTATTTGGTTATCACTGTAACCGCGTTTTAATTCGGCTGGATGTTCTTATGTGTGTGACCCGATTGGCTTCCGAATATCTTGGCTGTAGACATAAAGTGCAAATTACAAAAATGCCCTTCATACCCTGACGATCACGGAATAACGTCTAGAAACACACCGTGACCCCCAATCACCGGAAGAGTCAAAGCAATGACTGCAACCTTTCATGTGAAATAGTTACCGTGTAAATAGAATCATATCATTGTAATAACATCCATACAATCGTGTCTCGAGTGTCAGTACATCAACGATCTGGATATCATGCTCTCTTGGAATAACTCAATTACTCTCACTTTGCAAAGATTCACGAGAGCTAGACATTCCTTATAAGTAGGCCATTTCGGATATTTACTCATAATCATAGGATACGTGATTTCCGGACGAACAAACATGTATCCTACGCATGCTTCAATATCATACCCGAGCACTACCGCATGATCGCCCCATGGCTAGGGGAAACCTCAATAGTGTCAAAGCATGACAATCCACACCGTGATGCCATGAAGACTCCGGTCTCAGGATAATTACACAAATGCCACATATTGCGACGCTTAATGTAAGTAGGCCAGTCTAACGTACGCATTCTCTAATACACGTCCACGTACAGTCCAAGTGTCTCTACACTTCAATAGATGAGATCTATCCCTATCTTCAATAAGATAAAAGACATCCAATATGTGCTAGTCTAATCATACTATCAATGTCCCGTTTGACAGCACATACGACTAGAGACTTTTAAGTATCAAACTTATCAAAGTGATTAGAGATCTCATTAACCATAATCATCATCATTGTTTCTCTATCACAGTTTAAGGACTAGGAAGTCCTTCTCATTGTGTTGACAGGTCTGATCCACATCGTCATCACCAAAACCCGAGAAGAAATAAACCTCGGATAGGTTATACTCCTCAAACATACCAGTGGCGTCTAAGTGATCCCGAATCAACTCCACTGGGTCTCAATCTTATTATACATGGCCTCTTGCAGTTTGTGCTCTCGGACCGCCTCAGGACCGGTCGGTTTCAAGGTCTTGACCTTTTTCTTCGCCTCGCCACCAGTGGCTCCGCGACTAGACCCCTCACCAATAACGGCCTCATCACCAATATATCGGTAGAGCCGATGACTATATATTGTAAGGTGAGCGGATCATGTGATCCGGCTCATCATCAATAAAACTACCTTCATCACTTGATCCGCTCACCTCTTCATCCATCTCGACACCTCGCTCCTCCTTTTTCCGATTCGAAACAGAAAAAGAAACTGGGAAAGAAAAGCTACATCCTAATCTGAGGAAAAAGTTTAAGCTCTTGTTCATGCATAAAGATCAAAATGCATTCAAAAGGTATCAAAACTTAGAAATCCATGCGTTCTACTCTATTACGAATCAGAAACAAAAGAATGCCAGAGACAAACTTAGCAAAAAGAAGAAAAATGTGATTTTGGGTTTGGAACGTTCGTCGGACGGAATCTTCAAATGTCTGTCGGAAAACTCAAGCTTTCACCGGAAACCTCAATGAACGATCAGAGATACTCTTCCTCACTTGCCGGAAAATATTTAGCTATGGAAACTCAAAGAAGTGAAAATGATTAAGTGTTGGAACGCCCCCTTTATATAGAGGGAATTTTGGGTGGTTACGAAGGTTTCAGTCAGAGGGCGCGTATTTTCGAAATTTGAAATTCAAAATTGCACTTATTGCAGGAGCGGTTATCAAAATGTCTCAGCCATTCATAGAACGAGACCTTTCACATCAATGGTTAAGTCAGTTACGGAACCGAGGCAACCCCTCAAATCCCGCGTCCAACCGTTACGGCCACTAATTGCTAAATCGGCCTCGCCAATGAGTTTCTCTCTACCAACAACAAGATCATCCGCTTCATAGCATGGCATACTAAGACCGTCCGCTTCATAGCACGGTATCATAAGACCATCCGCTTCATATCATGGTAAATTGAGATCGTCCACTTCATAGCATGGCATCATAAGACCATCCACTTCACAGCGTGACATTTGAGACCGTCCGCTTCATAGTGCGGCTTCATAACACCATCCGCTTCATAGCATGGAATTTGAGACCGTCCGATTCATAGCACGGCTTTATAAGACCATCCGCTTCATAGCGTGGCATTTGAGACCGTCCGCTTCATAGCGTGGCATTTGAGACCGTCCGCTTCATTGCACGGCTTCATAAGACCATTCGCTTCATAGCGTGGCAAATGGTAATTGAGAGCATCCGCTTCAAAGCGTGGCATCATAAGACCGTCCGCTTCATGACATGGCAATTAAGACCGACGCACTCAAGCTCGGCATACAAACCGCATTAGCAAGCAATCCGCTTCATAGCCGGTCCTATTGGTATAACGTTATCAATTCGCTAAAACTTTACTCCCCGCCTTGAATTCTGAACGAATGCTTAAGGCACGGAGTAGGGGGCCATTGATACACCTGACCCGCAAAAGAGACCGCAGATCCTTAATCGGGTCCGTCCAATGGCCTTAACAGCGGACAATGTTCTTGGTCCGCCGAGTCCGTATTAACCTAAGCCGGACGGAGGCCAAGAACCAGTCGATAAGCCTTCAATCCGCCATCTCATAAGTGCGACCCGAATCAGCCGGAGCCGATCAGTCTGCTTTTCACGTTACGAAGCCCGCTCAACTAGGTGAACAAACAACCACACGACTACTCTAACAAAAAGACTTAGCGAAAGGCTAAGTATTGGGACCGCCCCTCATCAGTCCGCCATACCAGCTGTCTAGTCGAATTAGTGTCACATCATACATTATTATGTCTTATCGTCATTATCTTAGTCATACTCAGTAGTTTGTGTATATATACAAGGGCTCAATGTAACATTAAAGGTATCCATAATTCAATACAAGCAGATACATACTGCCAATTTTTGACTCCGTTCTTATCATCATAAATCTTGAGTCCGACCACCACTTCATTTTAAACGTTCTTATCATCATACAAGGGCGGACGCAGGATCTCGGGTGAGGGGGCGATACTATGAGCGAGTGTAAATTTATAGGGGGGCAAAAAAAACACAACATACATAATAGTGTTTTTTCCGGATCCGAGGGGGGCGATTGCCCCCCTAAACCTCATGTACATCCGCCCCTGACCGCATATCACCGGTGTAATCTCATATAAACTGCCAGATATCCTTACTAAACATCCGTTACCACGACCGTGATAATTTCGACGTTATCATTTTTGTAGTTTAAAGAATGAATCAATGATTCTTGGTAAGGCACTAGACAATATCGCGATATGTGTTGTGGTCAGAGAAAGTGAAATAAAATAAAGTAAAATAATGATTATAAAGCTAAACTCTTTTATTGAAATTTGCATAGATGAAGAAATGATTTATGAGAGAAATTTTAATGAAATAAAATAAACTGAAATAATGATTATAAAGTTGGAATCTTGTATTGAAATTTCTGTAGATCAAGAAAGAATTGATGAGAGAAATTTTAATGAATTATTATATTGATAAAGTAATTGTTAAATAGTGTAGTGGATGAATAAAGTAAATTGATTAATATTATTTTATTTATTGATGGTGAAATCATTGGTGAGAGAAATTACAATAAAATAATATAATAATATATAAGATAGGAGAGTGACTAAAATATTGAGTTGGATCCAAATGAATCCAACCCCATCCCAAACCAAACAGAGCCTGACATGGGTTATCTGGATCAATAGGAACAAGGTGATTTTTAAATCTTTTGTCATGGACCCGAGACAATTTTTTCACGAAATTCAGATGCTATCTTTTTCTTGGCTGATTGAACCTAAAGATTTGAAAACTATCAACTGGGAAACTTGGAAATCAAAACCGTTGGCGACTGCAATGCAACGAGGGGAAAGATCTTTGGTCTGATTTGGTGGTCATTTGTTGCGTCGGTTTATACTCTTCTCGTTCCTTTTCTTTTCTTTTCACTTTTGGTAGATTTGCAGATGTTTTCTCCCATATATCCATAGTCAGGGGTATTTTGAGCTTTATGGCTGGTTTCATGTTTGTTTGTAAGTCTTTGTATCTCCCTCGAACATGTCCAACTTCTCGTTGATTTTGTTTTGATCTTAATATATATTTCTCTTTTGGCTGTTAAAAAAAAAAAAACAGAGCCAGACTTCGCTAAACACACACTATCGGGACTAGCCCGTGGATACTAGTGCACGTTCCACTAGTAGGTTGCAACCATATACTCCGTGGTGAGTAGCACCACACGTAGTGCTCTTGAATACTTGGTGTAACAAAGATTCGTTAAGTTAGAAACAAAATTGGATCCTCACGACATGTTGATAAGAATGAAGTGAACCCTAAAGTTGAGTCGTGTTAATGAAAGATAACCTTAAATAATAATATGTCTACCTTGCGTTATAAAACTTAATCGTTCGATAGCTTCTAAGTACGTTTGTACTTACCTCTTTTGCATATTTAAATGTTTTCTTGTGTGAGAAGATATGCAGGATGACCCGGAGATTGATGATGAATTTGAAGATGATGTGTGATCATGCCATGCTATGCTATGCTAGAATTTTAAATGCATTCTTTTAAATAATGTTGTATCCAAGGGCGGCTGCAGGAATTTTTGACACGGGTCGGAAATCGATAAGCGGCACATCGTATTACAAGTTTATAAGCATTAATTTTATAAATCAAAATATGATTACGGGTTAGGAGTCAATATTCAATAGCAGGTCAGTTAGTAGGTGTTTGTCTATAAATTTTTAAATAATGTAAAAATTACATATGATTTTTTTTATTTTTGGGTGTCAAGTGACCCAAACCCCACCATTTGGAGCCGCCCCTGGTTGTATCAAACTATGTATTTGGTTTCGAGACTTGTTGTACGTTAATTATTAGACATGTTGTATGATAAGTTTGTTTATGTTTGTAAGACTTCGTACTTTGTAAGATTTGGAACTTCGTTGTTGTCGAAGCGTTTGTTCTATCTTTAGACTTGATGACAATGTATTCTAGTACCGTTTATGATTTTCTCGAGTCTTTTAACTTCAGTTTTTACTTAACTCGATACGACGACGTAGCGGCTTACGTATAATGTTGAATTTATTTAATATTATACGTATCAAGTGTTATTTTCCGGATAAATACTCGGTATTCGAGAACAGAGCGTTACAGATGCAATCGATAAAACCAAGAAAAAAAAATAAAACTTGGTCAAAGGCGGACGTTAGTGAATTAATTGAATCCTTGTTTTTTTTTTTGTTCGATTTTACGTTACAAGTTCAACAGCAATTCTAGCCATTGTTTTTATTTTTTTAATTTCATTTGCAGTGACAGATGTCTCTTGCTTAATTTATTGCTCCAGGTGTCTACCTTGCATGTTAACGAAAACTAATTTATTATATATATATATTACTTGCAAAAACAGTACACATAAACATTTTCCTTCCATATACAAGCCTTACTGTACGATCCAATTATTCTCCTGCAATTTTTTGAAGAATTGTTCTGCCAAATTAAAGTTGTGCTGCGCCGTGTACGTTTTGCTTCTGCTCAAGCGCTCGCTTTACAGTTTATAAATGAGTTCTCAACAGGTGTTATCTACTTCTTACTAATGTTTTTATTTTTTTATTTTGCAAGGGAAATAATCTTGTGTTCATTACCAAATCAACAGCAGGTGTAGCAATAATGTCTTGTTTTTTAGATAAATGATAGCAGGGTTGGAGTTATATTTTGATTGATATAAATTTTGTCAAGATCTCCTAATTTTTTTTCTTTTTTCTGTCCAGATCAACAAATTTATTTATATAATTGTGCGACTACTATATTTGCTGAATAATTTTCAACTGTAACATAAAGTCACCTGAATGATTTTTCATCAAAACTGAGAGGCTCATAATAAACATTTAAAGAACTAGAAATTGCTCGATAAAGTTTTTTATTTTGATAAATGTTTGTAACACAACAAGATGTGCACAACAGATGCCACAACAAATTTCTTGTTTGAAAGGTGTCACAACAAATTTTTTTTTTTGAAAACCACAACAAAATTTTAAACCATTGATTTTTTTGAGACACATATGATTCGATAGAATTACACATAATGTCAATAATATACAAAAAGACATACTGATATTGTGACATTATCACTCACTACTTTATTTTATTTTTACAATGCATTCTGGGTTTTGTATGGTAAAAGATTTAAAATTAAAACATATATATATATATATATATATATATATTATATATATATATATATATATATATATATATATATATATATATTTTAGTGTGTTGTGTACAATATTGTGACATTATCACTACTCTTTTATTTTATTTTTTACAATGCATTCTGGGTTTTGTAAGGTAAAAGATTTAAAATTAAAACATGTATATATATATATATATATATATATATATATATATATATATATATATATATATATATATGTATGTATACCTTGTCTCCAATTTATGAATCACTTCACACATATTTCAAATCTCAATAAACAATACACTTTTACATTATATGAATCAAACTATACTATTTTTTCGTCAATAGATGTTTTTATTTATTAACGATAAATAATGATAAAAATTATAAAATAGGCAGAATGTGTAAGATAATATTAAATACTTCATTGTTTTTCAGTAACAAGACGTATGAAAAGACATAAAATGCTTAAATGGCAAACAAATAAACACGACAAAGGTGTGTTAAAATTTAGAGTTTTGTTTTATAGTAGTGATAATGCCATAATAAAATCGCCACAACAAAATCCCTAACATATTTTTGGACCATTGATTATGATGTGAGACCTATCGATTCAAATGGGTCCCTAAAAAATCAATGGTGGAGAAAGTTATTGTGCCACTTTGTTGTGCACATTTGTTGTGAAATAACCATTTCTCTTTGTTTTGTAACACCTCGATCCAAAAATTACAGATCTGATGCATCTTAGAAATCGAAAATTAAAGAACAATGATTATGCCACAACATTTGTCTACATCATTTGTCCATGTTAAGGATCAAGCGTTGTACTAAAACCAATTGGTGCCAGTAAAGGCGCAACTATATTTCTTTAGGCATTTTAAGAGTGTGGGCAATCTATCCTAACAGTCCACAACAACATTTTCTACCATTGAGTTTTTTGAGTAGTGATAATGGCACAACAAATGTACACAAAAAAGTTTCATAACACACTTTTGGAATATTGATTATGATGTGAGACATACTGATTGAAATAGGTCTCAATAAAATCAATGGTGGAAAAAAATGTTGTGGTACTTTGTTGTGAAATAATCATTTCTCGACTATTTTTTGATTTATTTGAATCAATAGGGCCCACATCATAATTAATGATAGAAAATGTTGTTGTGAACAAATGTTGTAGCATAATCATTATTCAAAATAAAATATCATCTATACAACAAAATGTTGCATCTTAGAAATCGAACTAAACTCCTTAGCAACCAAATATAAATTTTATATACTTTCTCAGCATTTCAATACACTATTACTACGTCAACTACTCAAAGTAATTTGTACGACATTGATAAAAGAAAATCGAAACTAACAACATCCCTTATTAGAGTTAGGGATATTTTATTCCTTTTCACTTGTATATAATGTATTGGTAGCTTTTGTATATGGTGGGAATTTTGGTCCTTTCACCTGTGATATATTCTGTTTGTATTTGACACATATAAATACTGTCATTACTGTGTAGCAGTGAAGACATTAATTGAGAAAAAATAAATAAATGAAGGGAAACTCTTTCTATCCTGCTTTCTCCGTGACGACGGTAGGTATCGTTTAATATCAATTTCGGGCCGTAATTACTCCTGTGGCAACTAATCCAAGAACAATCTAAGAACAATAGACGAGGGGTATTGTGTATGTGTTTATTTTTAGACTGAGCCTGAGGATTTTCTCAAGTTGCCTACGTATCAAATATATGTAATTGAAATCAAGTCTCTCGTAGTTTCTCAGGAATTGATTGTATAGGGGACGCATCGTCCCTTTTCTTGTCCAACAAGTATGAGGATCCCTAAGGATTATCTCGTGTAAATCCCTTTAATTTAGGGATAATTGTGTAGGTATTAAATAACATGATCAATGTCGTAATATCCTAAGATTCTTTCCTTCTTTATCCTATAATATAGGAACACGTTTAAAATATCGGATAATGGGAGCTCTATCCGTCCTGTTGTGAGCTCCTCAGGTCATCACGAGCTTGGATGCACTACCCGAACTCCGACATGACCAAGCCGTCCTGCAGAAGTCTGGTCGGGAGAACGAGCCAGACCTCCCACCTGGGGTGCTGGCATGTTCTACAAATTGGTATGGGGCTCCTGGCCCTTAAGTTTATTACTTTTCTCTCTCTTTATTTATTATGCAGCCATTCCCTGAATGACACGTGGCAAGGGCTAGCCCGACCCTCGTCACTCTCATTTCTCTTCATCTTCACCAAATTAGGGTTAGGGTTCATATCTTCTACATGGTATCAGAGCCCGGCCCATGTTGATTTCTGTTGTTTCTATATATGGCGAATCAAAAGATAATACCGGTCTCGAGTCCCTATTATATCCATCCCAACGAAAATCCGGCGCTGGTTCTAGTGTAGCCGCCGTTGGAAGGAAACAATTATCATGAATAGAGTAGGTCGATGCGGATATCGCTCATCACCAAAAACAAGATAGGTTTCATTGACGGTACACAGGACGACAAGTACTATGTCGTATGGACTCAATGTAATACGCTAGTTACTTCATGGTTGCTCAATTCAGTGATAAAACCTATTGCTCGAAGCGAGTTGCGGCTAGATTCAGCGTTCGAGATTCGGAATGACCTTAAGGATATATAATCTAGTGTTGATGCACATTGGTTATCTGATTTGTTAGAGGATATCGGTAATACTAAGCAAGGCAGCTTGACATTGACTGAATATTTCACTAATTTGAAAGTTATACGGGATGAAGTTGATGTATTGAGGCCTATTCTTAGGTGTCCTTGTGGAGTTGTGAATGAGTATACATACAATGAGCAAGTAATTAGGTTTCTGAAAGGTCTGAATGAAGAGTATGAACATGCCAGATCTCAGGTTTTCATGACTACACCTCTGCATGCACTTAAGGTTGCCTTTGGAATTGCAGTAAAAGTTGAGAGGCAGAAACATTAATCATAGGGGCAGGCTCATCACACAGAGTCTATGGTGTTTGCGAATAGGACTCAAGAAGGTCATGTGAATAATCAGTCTGGAAGAAGACAGAACAATTAATTACTCAAGTAACAAGGATTCTGGAGGAAATGCTAATCAAGGAAAAAAGGCACAATGCACATATTGTGGTTTTCATGGTCATACCATGGAGACATGCTACAGAAAGAATGGTTTTCCACCTGGATTTAAGTCAAAGAGAAGAGTCAACTATGTGGAAGGAGCCAAAAAGTTAAGCAGTGAAGGATCACAAGTAATAACTGAAAAGGCTGGGAAGGTTGAACAGAATAGATATGCTTCTAGTTTGGGCAAGGATCAATAGCAACAAATTCAAGATCAATATCAGTTGATTATCATTATGTTGCAAGGGAATCAGATTTCTGGAAAGACTTGTGTACCAGCAATAAACCAACCTTCTGATTTGCACCTAACTTTCAACCCACACAAGAGGGTTCAGGTAACTGTGATGCTATCTCAGGTAACTGGATTTTAGACTCTGTGGAAACTGACCACATAGTCCATAGTGTCAATATGTTATCTGACTGTCATAGTGTCACAGGTATGCATGTAGGACTACCTAATGGTCAGGTAGCCATGATGTCACACTTAGGTACTGTCAAGTTACACGAGCATTTGACATTAAGGAAAGTGTTGTGCATGCCTACATTCTCTATTGATTTGATCTCAATTGGTGGCTTGACCAAGGATAACCCTATAACAGTTAGTTTCAAAGCTAACTCTTGCTTGATACAGGAACATGGGACTGGGAGGATGATTGGTGTAGCTGAAAAGGAACAAGGCTTATACATGTTAAAGACAATGGCAGAGAACTCCAAGGAGGATGGCATGTGTGGCTGTGTGCAAGATGTGATATTAGAAGGGATGTTGTGGCATTATAGATTAGGACACTTATCTAGTGCAAGTTTGGGCAGTCTAGGCTTGTCAGACTCAATAAATGTACTAAAGGGGTTTGTCATGTATGCCCTTTGGCAAAGAAAAAAAAGAAGTGTTTTTCCTTTGAGACAGACCTTTATTGATGCTTGTTTTGAGCTTGTCCTTATGGACATTTGGGGTCCATATAAAACACCAACTATTCACGGGCACATATATTTCTTAACAGTGTTGGATGACTTTTCTAGGTTTACTCGGATCTATTTGCTAAAATCTAAATGAGAGGTAGTTAATTTGATCCTAACTTTTTGTCAATATGTTAAGAATAAGCACAATGCCACTGTCAAAATACTTAGTTCTGACAAAGGAAAAGAGTTTGATCTGAGCACATACTATGAGAGTGAGGGGATCTTACATCAGACTAGTTGTGTAGGCACTCCCCAACGAAATGGGGTGGTTGAGAGAAAGCACCAGCATCTACTTAATGTAAGGAGAGCTTTAAGGTTTCAAGCCAACCTTCATATTTGCTATTGGGGCTATTGTCTTCAACATGCTGCAAGTGTTATCAATATTTTGCCCACCCCTGTCATGGACAACAAAACATCATACCAAGTCTTTTTTCAAAAGTTGCCCACTTATGGTGACTTTAAGGTTTTTGGGTGCCTTGTATATGCATGTACTCTCAAACAAAACATAAGCAAATTTGATCCCAGAAACAGACTATTTATCTACTTAGGGAACTCAAAAGCTCAAAATGCTGTGATTCTCCTGGACTATCAAACTAGAGAGATCTTCACTTCTAGGGATGTTTTGTTTCATGGGACCTATTTCCCATTTCATCAACATCATGCCCCCAGACAACCAGTTGTTCATGACACACTTCCATTGCCAGCACCTTTAGCTTATCCAGATGATCCAATTATTTTTGAGCCTTTGCCTATTGCTGATACACTACCCCGTGCCCCAGCTGTTCACTCACTGATGTTGTGCATGAGGTTGCTTATACTAGAAGAGTACTAGGTCAAATCACAGTATAGCAATGGCGAATCAAGGTCAATCGCACAGAGACAATGCAACTTAGAAATAAACAGACTTAATCTAACCATGAATACACAAACGGTCTTTGACCAATATAAGAACAGAAATAAACACGGTATCCCTCTCTTCCCAACCTATCTCACAACTTGCTGTAACTAATCTTTATGTGTGCTTCCCCCAGTAATTCCCTTAATCAATAAAATCAAGTTATTAATTCAGTTTTAGCTACGGGTGCAGTCTCCTTACATTGTTTACTTCCATTGAAAGGACAGTAAACGTCTATGTGCAGCTAACCTCCTTACTTGGTTGTATTAACCCACAGACAATAAGTACTAGAAAGTGTCGGATCAAGACCGAGAACCTCCCTAAGCAGCTATCATGGATTGACTAGCACGTTCCTGGAGATCGATCCAGACTATGTCCTAATTAACACTTCACTTTATCGTCCTTCATGTTAATTTGCGAATACAATAGCAGATTGGCCAGATCTAACCTACCGTTAATTAAACCTGTCGATCAACGTAGCTGGCGCTAAATCTCCAGATTAAGGTGACCTAAATTTGTCTCGATTTATTACTATAAACCGCCGCTGAATCAGGTGCGGTGGTTCTTGATTCTGAAACTACATTGCTTCGTTATGATTAATTATAGTAAATTCCGGGGTCGTTACACATTCATATCAAGTACAACACGTAAAAAGCAAGTAAATCTACCATAACTTAGACATAAAGGAACGTTCAAGCTTCATACCTTCGGCTATGAAGATCTAACTTGATCTACACAAGTTAGAGACGGCGTGGAAGAGGGAAACCGAAAAAGCAAAATCACAATGCAAAAAGATAAACCTTCATTTCATCAATGATGTAAAAGATATGTGTCTATGTTGAAGTATATGTTACAAACGAATAATGTGGCTTTATATAGGCAATACAACCGACATATGACTCAATAAAATCCTAGCCGACAAACGAAAGATCACATATACTAACAAGTCAAACACGAGCTTGTTCATGAGCGGCTCTGTTCGTTTAACAGCACTATTTTCTGTGTACTCGGGTTACCTTATAAGTGCCTTCCTAGTTTGGTTTCAGAGCTCTAGATGGTTTAGTTCATCCGACATCAATCTATCTAAGCACCGGATCTCTGACATGGAAATTCAAATGTTATACCTTATAGTTGTATATTGAGAGTTTTTGGTTATTTATCCATTCTTATAGATGCGATCGATCTTCATTTCTCTAAGCCGTCTTTGTGTTCATGTTAATTGATTTCAATATTCTCTTCAGAGAATAATTCCATTATAGGAGATGTTACTCCGACCTCTGCCAGTATGACTGCATCGCATCCGTAAGTTAATGCAAATGGAGTTTCTTTTGTGGCCCTGGATGAATTTTTTCGGTTAGCCCACGACATATCGGGTAAATGATCTGTTAGGAAATCAACGTGGGAACGCAACGGAATTTAAAATTTTATTTCCTTTTAACCAGGATCGACTTCGTTTAAGAAACAAACATATAAGTAATAAACGAGAAAGTTACCTTGACTGATATAAAAGATCGAAGCTTTATCGTCTACGAAGGAGTAGTGGTGCGCGGAGCCGCCCAATCGTTCAGCCTCTACCGCTAGTCCACATGAACAGCTCAATGGAATCCCACCCTGGATTGCTACCAGAAAAACTCGGTCGCTAGACCGACATTTTCTCTCCCTCAAACTCTCTCTAAGAAGCACTCATATTTTCTAGTAAATTAGAACTCTTCTAATTGTGATAATAAAAAAGAGCTTGACACCCCTCACCTTATATAGATGAAGGTGGTGACTCTCTGCCCCAAAAACTTATTGGGAGAAACCTTCTAATAGATTGAGGAGAAAAAAAACATTTTTACTAGTAAAATAAAGAAAATATATTTGATTGATTTATCTTATTAATATCTAATATCTTATATTTAATACTTTCCAAGATATATATTGCCAATATCTAATATTGAATATATCTTTATTAACATTATCACAAATCAATTTACACATGTGTGCAAATCTATACATATTAATATCTAATCTTAATATATGATAATACTATTAATAAATTTGCGAAATCCATGTGTATCACATACACATCATCTGCGCCCCATATAGCCATAAATTGGCTTCCGAAATATTCTTAATTATTTAATATAATACTATAATTAATTAATTCACAAAATACATGTATATTATATATACATATATATATATTTCGATCCATATATATATAATTAAGTATACGAATAATGTTTCTCCTTCCTAAGGAAAAGTGAGTGTTGGTAGCCCGATCAGATATGCTTTTAGTTCGCCGAAGTCCTTTTGGCATTCCTCATCCCATTGGAAATTGTTTTGTTTCTTGAGTATTCCAAAAAACAAAATTAGAGCTTGTTCTGCCAACCTGGACAAAAATCTGCTCAGTGCGGCCATTCTTCCGTTCAACCTCTACACTTCCTTTACGTTTTTGGGTGAAGGCATGTTCCAGAGTATATCTAATATATCCGCGTTTTATTTGATTCTGTCTTTGGATATCATATATCATAAGAATTTTCCGGATCTGGCCCTGAAGGTGCATTTCTTTGGATTCAACCGCATGTTGGTCTTTCAGAGCACTCTAATGACCTCTCATAAATTTGTTAAGTATTCCCCAAGGGACCTGCTCTTGACTAAGATGTCGTCCGTATACACTTCCATGTTCTTTCTGGTCTGATTTTCAAATATCTTATCAACTAATTAATCTCATGTATGTAGCACCTTCGTTTTTAAGACCGAACGACATGGTTATGTAGCATAATGTGCTGATATCTTTTATGAAGTGTTTTTTTCTACATCCTCAGATATCTTGATCAGGTGGTAGTCCTCATATGTTGTTAGAAAATCGAATATCTCGAATCCTCCAAGGTAATATATTTACGGTAAGGGATAACGGTATTTTGGACATGCCTTGTTGATATCACTAAAGTCTATGCACATCCTTTGGCTACAATCCGGCTTTAGTACCATGACTGGATTGGATAGACACACTGGATAGAAGACTTTCGAACATTTTTTTCTTTACGCACTTGCTACCTCTTTATTGACCGCTTCTTTTTTCTGGAGCGAAGTGGCATTTTTTGCCAAACTGCTTTACGGTTTGGATCGACATTTAATTCATAAACAGCCAGGTCGGTTGAAATTCCTGACATGTCTGAGGCTGCCCAAGCAAATATTTCTGCAAACTTCTGCAATAGATTCTTGAGCCCCTCTTATTCCGCCGGTGGTATCTATGGCCCAATTTGGATCAGCTGTTTTGGCTTTTCTGGAACTAAGTTTACATCCTCTATGGGATCTTCCGACCTCCGAGGTTCATCTATTTCTAGGAGGATATCTTCCATCAAGATCTATTGAACATGCTCTTTTTTCTCCTCCTTTAGGGTGGCTCCTATGCAACAGCTTCCGTTACTTCCACATCACCTTTAATCTCATTCGTCCCATAGAAGGTGGGGAATTTCATGCCGTTATGGAAAAGTGATATGATCGCCCTTGACACATTCAATGCTGGTCTTCCCATATAACATTGTAGGATGATGATCCTTCGACCACCATGTAATTTACTTGTAAGGCTTTGCTTCATGATTTTTGTCCAAATGCTATCTTTAGGCGAATCATACCCATAGTTTGTATGGGGGATCTAGTGAATCCCAGTAGTTGAGATGATTCTTGTGTGAGATTTCTCACCATATTGTATGTCCTAGAGGAAATTGAAGTAGAGAATGTTGACTGCACTTCTTGTGTCCGCCCGAATACGTTTTACAAGATGCCATAAGAGACTTCCTTCATTAATCTGATTTGATTTTTCTTTGGGGAGATGTTCATGAAACCCTTTTCAAATCGGACGGATGTTGAAACAGATCCATTTACAATCATCATGATTGTTTCTACCAGCTGTTGAGAACCACAAAAATGCATCGAGGCCCCTCATTCTATCTCCAATTGACGATGCTTGAAATCGTCTGGGTATAGGATTCCAACTAGTAAACTTGTGGTTTTGTTGATTATTTATTGTTGTGTCAATGAGACTGCATACGTACCCAAAATGTATGTGATCAAACCAATCAATGTAGTTCTGAACTTGAGGGCGAATGGTCCTTTATATAGGCGTTCCACGCGAAGGTAATAGATCATGGATCCCTTATTTCGTAGCTTGCCTTAATGGGCGATAATCACGAAATCATTAAGAGAGCAGTTAGAGTCGTGGTGTAAAGTGCATAATGTCCGGAGTGTGGTTTTGCTGATTCCAACTAGTAAACTTGTGGTTTTGCTGATTATTTATTATTGTGTCAATGAGACTGCCTACGTACCCAAAATGTCTGGGATCAAGCCAATCAATGTAGTTCTGAACTTGAGGACGAATGGTCCTTTATATTGGTGTTCCACACGAAGGTAATAGATCATGGATCCCTTATTTCGTAGCTTGCCTTAATGGGCGATAATCACGAAGTCATTAAGAGACAAGTTAGAGTAGGGTTGTAAAGTGCATAATGTTCGGAATGCCCATTAATGAAGAGTTCATGCTGTCTGAGATCACGCACGTCATGTACCGAGGTAAATTTAGTGTTCGGGGTAATCCTGCACCAGGTCGGCAGTATGAGGTCGGAAATGGACTGTGCCGAACTAAAGTAAGACTTGCATGAGTCGGATGTACCTGAGCCGAATGTTGGATCGAACCCATATAGGCCCAACTATGATAATCGATCCAAATAATTCTTCTGTGTGTGCCACGTGTATGATTACGGGTTGTATCTTGTCATAATATATATGTAGTAAACAAAACATTTTCCTCTTCTTACAAATATGACCGCTTGTTTAGACTGATGCATTACACCTCCCTTACCATAGTCTAACCGACATGTAGTTTCCACATGCTTTGGTGCTGAGTGAAGAATCAGTGAGGTAAGCAGTGAGAATGAAAATAGAGTACAAACAGATGATGACAAAATTCACTATATTTGGTCTGCAAAAATGGTGACTTACACTTGTACAGAGTTGGCCCCTACCTTTGCTCATTGCCCATTATGAATGAGTACTATTATATACCTCACTCACTTCCATAATGAAACCCATTTCCTTCACTATTTTCTTTCTTCTGAATATAATATTATTTACTTCAGTAGTAAGTCTTAGGCAAAAATTATAATGACCCCCTCCTTCTTCAAGGAAAATAAAAAAAAATAAAACAATAATTATAAGTGCAAGGCCCACTAGGAACTTGAACCACCCAGACAACAAAGCACAACCAGAATAGCTAGAAAGATTCATAGGCTAGGCTGATTATTTCATCATGCACCACCCTTTGCCCTTTTCTGGAAAGATGCAAAGTATGAACAAATTCTCCTTGCAAAAATCCCCAAGGAGAACAAGGCTTTGCCCCGCTCAGGCATAGTTCATCATCTTTTGGGTCCCGTTAGGTATGCTTACGTTTATTCGAATCATTTTCAGAAAATCAAGGTTGGTCGGCGGTGCATCCCGTATGGGGATTTTTCCGATCAGCTTTCAAGAGTCCGGCCTAATAGTAACCAATACTCTGTATGCTAGGACGGGAATAGTATATGGGCAAAGGTGGGCTAATCCCGCCCATCCCTTTCTATTTTTAATCCCGCAACCATCCCTAATTCTTTTGCGCGCCACCTAACACGGCGCACTAAAATTTTTGCAACAAAAAAATGAGTTTATGTATATAGCCAACCCACCAACCGATTGGCGATTAACGTTATAATTCCCTGCGCCGGTCTAATTTTTAAAAGTAATATATATCAGTGGATTTGACGTTCATAGGTCGATGCTAGAAGTAAAAATAAAAATAAAAATAAAAATAAAAAAACATGTTAAATGCCGGAAGTAAACAAAAATGAAAAAAAAGGGATGCCGGAAGTAATGTGTGTAATGCCAATATAGCACAAAAAATTGACCATTCATATTTCCTCGTATAGGTTATCAATCCAATTTCATTCATCCAAATTCTGTCTTTTTTATTAAGAAAAATCAACCGCCCATCCCTAATCCCGCCCATCCCTTTTTATTTTTTTGCAATATAGCATGTATATCCAACCCACCAACCGATCAACCTACTAATTAGTCTTACAGGCCACCTAACATGAGCCATTAAAAATGTATGTTACAACAAAAAAATGAGTTAAGTGTTTTACTTCCTAAGACTACGCGATCACTTGGCGATTCAAAAAATTACTTTGAACACCACGATTTCGATTACGATGTGATGGCGTTACTTTTAAAAAACTGAAGTGTCAGCGTTATAATTCTGAAGTGTCACTGGTAAGTAACGTCAGGTCCATCGACGTTATTTTTAAAAAAGTAATATATATCAGTGGATTTGACGTTCATAGGTCGATGCTAGAAGTAAAAATAAAAATAAAAAAACATGTTAAGTGCCGGAAGTAAAAAAAAATGAAAAAAAAGGGATGCCGGAAGTAATGTGTGTAATGCCAATATAACACAAAAAATTGACCATTCATATTTCCTCGTATAGGTTATCAATCCAATTTCATTCATCCAAATTCTGTCTTTTTTGTTATGAAAATCAATCCAAATTTATGAAACTGTAAAATAAAAAAAAAAAACAAAATAACAAAAAACATGAACCATCATAAAGTATAAATAAATTTTAATCATTTTAGAAAATTATGCCATATAAATAATTTTGAGAAAAAAAAATCTACCTCAAAAAAAAAAAAAAATTTCTGGCTCCGTCTTTCGTCTATATATATGTAATATCTATAACATAGAAGTATACTTACATTAAAACTCTCCAGAGTGATTATGTAATGTTTGCCATATAAAGTTAGTCCTCTTGTTAGGAAAAGATAACAAAAAAAAAAAAAAAGCCTCTCTCTATATATATGATAAGAGACTTCTCTATATAATAATAATAATAATAATAATAATAATAATAATGCTATAGATGGTGTAGCTTTTGTCACCTTCATATGCATTTATTTTTGGTTTGTAACTAGTAAACAGTGAACTTAATAAGATCATACAAAATGGTGTAGAGAATCTATCTGACCCTTTGAATAGAAAAAAGGAAATTAAAAGAAAAATGAAAATATTCTTTGTTAACAATGATATGATGTTGCAACTTGCTGCTTATGTAAGCACCAATTATGCAGACACCCAAATAACTAGGATTTCCTTTTTCCCAAAATAAGAGAGTTGCATGCATGATTAAATTGCAAAAAAGTGCACCTTTTGACCCCCACCATTCATTTTTTTTTTTTTATTCTAAAAGACATCAAAACAAAATTTTCTAGTTCTAATTTTTTTTTTTCCACCTATAAATACAGGACAACATGCAATTACAAACACCATCAAGAAAATCTTCAAATGCTTTAGTGGCAACAATGGCACCTGCAGCTGCTATTTCTGTTGGCCATATTGATGATGTCCAAGAATTAAGAAAAAATAAGCCCACTTTAATTCCTGAAAGATTTGTTAGAAACAAGACTGAAAGGCCAACATTTTCCAAACTCAATAATAATCCATCTTCTTATTATGAAAATATTCCCATTATTGATTTTTCCAAACTCCAGAATGGTAATTTAGATGAATTCCATAATGAAGTGTTGAAACTCTCAACTTCCTGTCATGACTGGGGATTTTTCCAGGTACTTATTTCTTTTATTTTTATTTTATTTTTGCTTTCCACCTTTTCACTATTTTGTTCAATGATAATTAATATTTTATAACTATTATATTTAATTATTGTTTAGGTAGTAAACCATGGAGTGGAGGTGTCCCTTCTTGAAAGCATTGAAAAGTTGTCCAAAGAATTTTTCATGTTACCTTTGGAAGAGAAAAATAACTATCCAATGGCTCCTGGAACTGTTCAAGGATATGGGCAAGCTTTTGTTTTTTCAGAGGACCAAAAACTAGATTGGTGTAATATGTTTGCTCTTGGACTAATACCCCACTCAATCAGGAACCCAAAACTCTGGCCTACAAAACCAACCAACTTTTGGTAATAATATTATCTTTTTGTTTCTCAACTTAATTATTACGTCACCCAGTCGGATTCTCTGTCCCACTCTCCGTTCTGTTTCCTCTCCCAGTTCGTCACTGGAACAGAGGACCAGACTGGTGACATGATTAATTACGCGTTGATTAATTATTTGTTATATATGACAGTGAGACGTTAGAAGAATACGCAAAGGAAATAAGGAAGTTGTGCAAGTCATTGCTAAAGTACATAGCTATTAGTCTAAACTTGAAGGAGAATGTGTTTGAGGAAATGTTTGGAGAGGCGGTGCAAGCGGTGAGGATGAATTATTACCCACCATGCCCTAGACCTGACCTAGTTTTAGGCCTAAGTCCTCATTCAGATGGAAGTGCCCTTACAGTTTTGCAGCAAGGACAAGGCAACCCAGTTGGTCTTCAAATACTCAATAACAACATGTGGGTCCCTATCCACCCTATTCCTAATGCCTTAATCATCAACATTGGTGACACCATTGAGGTATATATATAATTAAACGTCACACAATAAATTATGGACCCCCGGAAACAAATTTCTAGATTCGTCCCTGATTGCTTTATGAAATTATAACTATGGGTGTATTGTGCAACAGGTACTAAGTAATGGAAGGTACAAAAGTGTGGAGCACAGAGCGATTACACATAAAGAAAAAGATAGGCTCTCAATTGTGACATTCTATGCACCATCCTATGAAGTAGAGATTGGACCATTGCATGAACTAGTGGATGAAGACAATAATGTTTCTAAGTATAGAAGATACAATCATGGTGAATACAGCAAACACTATGTAACTAACAAGCTTCAAGGGAAGAAATCACTGGATTTTGCGAAAATAACAACACAAGATGCAAGTGATATCAAGAACGCGATATGTGAAATTCACCAAACTTAAAACGCGCAACTTCCCCACCACCCCCACCCCACCCCACCCCCAATCCAAGCTCTGCGAACGGTACTGATGCAAGAAAACATCTCTTCTATTTCTGGTTTTGAAACCGATCGGATCATTCGGGCTAGATGGTTGCTCCAAAGTTATTTGCATTTGGTTAAAAAAATATGTTTATATAGCATTGCATTATTATGCCTTGCAATTTAATAAATAAAATGAACAGATTTTCTTAATTGTACTGTTAATTACTATCGTAGTACAATAAGTAAAAACTTACTGTACAAGCAGGGAGAGCTATCACTGCTCATAACCATTATAAGTTAAGTTGTTTTGTTTTATATATATGTTGCGTTGAATTATGTACCGTTGAGTTCTTTACGTAAGAACAATTATATTAGTGTCTCTAAAACGAAGAAAGTCTATAAAAATAGATATTCAAATTATTAATATTCATTAAAAACCATCTACATCAAAATTTCAATTCATATTTATTAATGTATAATAGAGAAGTATTAGAGTATAAGGACTATTGTGTAGTTTCATGTTACTTGATGTACTAGTTTCGGTGTTAGGTTTTTTTTTTCTTTTCTTTTTTATATTATTAAAAACAAAGAAATTAAACGAAATACAGCCAGACTAACGCCGGTGTAGCGTAGGACCAACGTCAGAACTCCGTCACCCTAGTGCTGGAAATTAACTGCCAAACGAAAATAAAACATGTGGCAACCCCCAATACGCTAAATTATGTCTTATTGTAGAGAACTTGATTTGACCACAAAACATAAGAAGAGGCATCTGCTATCACACAAACAACATCCTCTATACGTGAGAAATAAAGTTAAGAGACTAAAACCAGTTTCAGACAACCAACTACCATCGTCTGGCCCACAATCCGACGACAACCTACCAAACAGCCCAAAAGACAGAAATAACAAAAGGCTAACAGATCTCTAGTTGATAAAAACAAAAGAAATCACCATAACCACATCCATGGTATCACTCTTAAGAAAAACCCAAAACTGCTGTCGGGAAAGCCATCTACTAGCACCTTTAGACCCATCGCCGCCATTACACCAACTTCTAGGCCGTTAAAGGAAATCGGCTATGGAATCCTTCAAGCCAAACATGAGATCCACATGCAAGGCAAAGTTACCGTTAAATACCACGATCTCAACCAAAAGCAGTCAAAAAACGGTAAAAACAACGGCGAAGGAGGCAGAATCCGGCGAAGACCACCACCAGATCTAACAAGCATAACCCGGATCTAGACTTTTTTTTAAAAGTAAGAGGGAACAAAAAACATAGATCTACAAGGAATTACACTGAAAGAAACAAAAAAGGAAGGCAAGCGGTACCGACGGTCTGCGGCTGCTGGCTCTAGCTACATCATAAAGACTAGAAGAAGGTCTGTTGAGGTTGTTAGATCGTTTGATAGATTGTGTAGTATTTATCATGATGTATTGGATCACCAAACATAGATTCTACATGATGAATTCAATTTCCTAAAATATCATCAGTGTGTGCCGCTTCTGCCACCGGCAGCCATCCACCGCAGAGCTCAGCTCCACAATTTAGCTTAGTTTCAGTGAGTTAATCTTAGTTTTTTCTCACCATCTATCGGGTCCCTCACCACCCAATTTCTCAATTTCAGACCGAAGAAGGAGGATCATCTTCCTTATACTCCTTCGCCGATTTCCTACATTACCACTCACATGCAGCCAAACTCAAACTTCTGCCCGTCTACTCAGTTTTGCACATTTTTTAGGTCATCTAAACCAAAGTTACACAACCAAGTTATATAGAAACAATTATCTACTCTAGAAATCCACTACTCTTCCCACTATCAGAGGACAACATCTTGATGGACATTTGTTGGGTACAAAACCCTGTCCTCCTCAGTTCACCGCAAACTCTCTCATTGAATCCTCACTTAACTCTGCCTGTGAAGATTGGATGGAAACATATCAGTTACTCATGAGTTGGTTAATGGCTTTATTGACAGAGCATAATCTGGTCTAAGTCATTGGATGTACCACAACACATGAAGTGTGGAACACTATTAAGTCCTTTTCAACAATAGATCAAAAGCCCAGATGCTAGAGAATAAAGGGGCTTTGAGAAGAATAGACAAAGGAACCAAGTTTACGGTCGATTATTAGCCATAATAAAGTCTTATTATGATGGATTAGCTGCAACATGATACCCCATTTCAAATGCGGATCTGATTTTGGCATATCAAGAAGGTTTTAGGAAAGACTATGAGTCGGTTATTGTAATTATAACTTCTAGAATTGGCTCATTCACCTGGCAATAAGCACAATCTCAATTGGTGACACATGAATGTCTATTGGCTTGTTTTAATCCTATGACCACTTTGGACATACTATCTCCATCAGCTTATTTGGCAGCTCAGAAGTCTGGAATTCCAAAATCTAACCTTAGATCAGGGGGGACATATCAGGCAGATAAAGTGGATCCAAAAGCTCTGAATGAAGGAATAAGGATGGTAAAACTGGCTTAGACCTATATATCAAGTATATGGCAAGTCAGGACATATAACAACCAACTGCTATTACAGATATGATTCCTTATACACTGGCCATATCCTCGACATCAATGTTCATTTTTAGAAGCTCTGAAGGAAGGAATGGATGTGGTAAAACTGGTCCTAGACCTATATGTCAAGTATATGGCAAGTCAGGACACATAACAAGCAACTGCTATTACATATATGATTCCTTATACACTGGGCGAATCCTCAACATCAATGCTCATTTTTAGAATTCAAACACCAAGCGAAACACTGTTTATGTTGCTTCTGCTGATACCCTACTAGATCCTAGCCGGTTTGCTGACAATGGTGCCACTAATCACATTGCTTCAAATCTTGGTAGCATGCATTTAAGTTCAAGATAAGATGGTTTTGATTCCTTGATAGTAGGTGATGGTGAGTCTATTCAAATAGCCAATAGTGGTCATTTTGAACTTCCGGTTAATTTCAATTCTAAATCTCTGAATAGCATCTTACATGTCCCTGAAATAACCAAGAACATTTTTAGTGTATCAATATTGACTTTTGATAATCCTGTACATCTTGAGCTTCATTCCAATTGTTATTTTGTGATGGGTGTAACTACAAAGAGAATCTTACTGGAAGGAACAATTAAGAATGGCCTACACAAAATGCATCTTCCATCCAAACTGAGGTTTTTTCAATCCAAAGTTCATAGGAATCAGTCTGTCATTCTGCCACACTCAGCTCAACTCTCCAAAGTCCTATCTTGTTCTAGGTCAATTAAGTTAGATACTAAGTCTTCTATTGATGTTAAGACCAGTAGCAACAAAGCCAATATGTGGCATACGAGGCTAGGAAAACCTTATGCAAGGGTTTTGAGTCAAGTCTTAAGAGTCTGTGATGAATCTTTGAATTCTAATGAAAGTTTGGGTTTTTGTGAATCTTGTTGTCTTGGTGAACAACATTCTCTTCATTACCCTAATTCAAGTTCTAAAACTAGTGTTCCCTATTGTTAGAAACATTTTATTATGTTTTGATGATGGCCATACTAGCTGTTATAGCAAGCCTGAAATAAGTTAGAAATCTATGTATAAGTCTTTACTTAGAGTCTGACATGTTGTATAAGTTAAGTCAGACAAGTATTGTACTAGTTGGTAGGATGGCTAAGTAAAACAGAAATCCAGAAAAGTAAAAGCAGCCAAGTACCAGCAGAGAAGCATGAAGACATATGGTCTGACTTATAACCAGGGAAGTCTGTGATGACCTTGGATAAGTCTAAGTTATATTTCAAGTGATGAAATTCATTGGTTAAATATGGTGTACACTGATCTCACCTAAATCAAGGATCAGTGAAGTACAAGGACTCTTGCAAACTCAAAGAAATCAAGAAAGCAATGAACCGGCAAAGTGAATTGTCTGTCGGCTGAGTAAAGACAAAGCAGTGAAGGAAGAACTAAACAGCCAAGTCAGCAGGAACACTCAACCGCTCAAGCAATAGTCAAGTAAAGGGCTGAGTAAGGTATATCATCTATACTTATTCAGAATGTGAGATGCTAAGGAAGATTCAAAGGATCAAGCATTAAATGCACAATCAATCAAGAATCAATCAAGGACGGATTTTGTGATAAACGTTTGAAAAAAAATCCGGAGCACTTAAATCAAGGAGAATATAATTAAGGGAGAATCAAGAATTAAATCAAATATTATTCCCCACATTAAATAGCCAACAGACGGAAATTCAAATCAAGGATTATCAAGGCTATAAATAGAAGGCATTGACAGACAAGAAAAATAATGATTGCATTACATAACAACAAGCAGAAACTCTGTCAATTTGAAAAGCCTTCTATCTGAACTTAAAGGACTCATCTAGAGATCAACTCAGCAATCAAAGCTAAAATTCCATATCAATTACTAAGATTGATCAACAGAATCTGTGAATCCAATTCACACCAGTCAAGCAACTGAATCATAGTCATCTGAGAAGGAGTTGTATTTGTGATAACTGCTGAAGGATTTGTTCTCAATGAGCAATGTTGCAGACTGAGTCACTGAAGCTTTTGATGCCAATGAGTGATAGTCTTATAGATTGTGAAGCTTGTGTAGCCAAGAACAATCTTGCTATTGTATCAGTGAAAACAAAAGTGAATTCCTCCAATCATCACAGGAGAAGAGTGGATTAAAGGATTATACCACCCTGAACCATTTTAAGTCTTTGTGTCAATTTATTTCAGCACTTTACCTTACTGCACTTTCTTACTACATAATTCATATTGTGTGTGTGCATATCCTACTTTGAAATAGCATTAAAATAAGGGACTTATCCGCTGCCTAAAAGTTTTATATTGAGAATTTTTTTGAAACTCTAATATAGTTATTCACCCCCCCCCGACTATACTTTTTCCCTTCTCTGGGACCAACAATTGGTATCAGTGTAGTGTTCATAGTATCAGAACCTATTCAGATATGATTTCTGGTAACAAAGAGATCACATAATTTCAAAGTAGTTTTCAAATTTGTGATTTCTAAATATATCTCTTATTTGTACTTGTTGGGGAGATTTTGCATCATTAAAACAAAAGAAAATTTATAAAACCTATACTACCATGCAAAACTACCTCCTAACCGGCCGAATACCGGGTAGTTGCTAGTAAAGTTGGATAAGTACGGGTATCGATCCTCAGGGAAAAGGGATGTTGAATCTAATCCTAGTAATCCTCCCAATTGCTACTCAACAAAAACAAATAAACGAAAAGCAAAAGCATAAAAACAGAAAAACATAAAAGAACAATCAAAATAAATCTAACCTAAGAAACATGGGAACAACCAAAGTACAAACCTAAGTGATTTCAATTCTAGTTAATCTCATGATTCTAATTCAGTTTGTGGTTTCACCCTTTCACGAGACACAAATCCCTAATCTCTTAGTGAACTTATCTCTCAAGCTATGAAAGCCTACTTTCGTAGTGAATTCAATTATCTATCTCTCATCTTTCGAGTGTTGAGACTGATTTACCAAACAAAACTCGGGTGTAGATTCAATTAACTCTCGTTTTTAAAGAACCTAACAACCTAGGAATCTAACTCATTAACTTGTCATCATTAATGGCTAAAAACCCTATCTTTCTATGGTGATCTAACGTTTATGCAACTTCCGTATTATAAACATCAATCGTGAACTAATCTTTCGATTCTAATTCACATGGCATACAAATCGCATAGAAAAATATAAACTAAATCAAACGTCATGAAGAAAAACTGGAATTAAATTAATCATAAGAGAACTCACATAGTCTTGGATACAATGGTTGAAACACCATGGAAACGAAAAGAAAAGCTACATAATCTACTCTAATCTAACCTCGGTTCACCCGAGCACAACGCTTCGGGTGACCGGCCTTCAACTCTCCAAGATGCGGTGTGCTCTCTTTTTGATGTGAAGAAAAATATGGATGCCCTTAGGGTTGGGGCGACAATTTGTTTAAATAGAAGATTAAGTCGGTTTAGGCAAAGCGGCGGCGGACGCTCGTTTGAATACATGGGCGCCCGTCCATTTGCCTTGGACGGAGAGTCAACGCTCGTTCGACTTGCGTCTGGAGACTACGAATGTAAAATCTCTTCTAGGGCGCTCGTCCACTTCACCAAACGCGCCCGCCCACTATTGAGCGCTAAATGCGCTTGGATGGGCGCTTCGTCCATATTGACTTGAAATCGAATTTCTTGATTTTTCCATCTTTATCTTGATTTATTTCTTTCCTTATCTCTTTTATTCTTCCATATCTTTAATTGATCCTCTTCCATCTCGAATTTAGCCTTTTAGGATCATCTTTTCCATCATTAATTGGGTATCTACAAATATCAAAAACATACCAAAACGTAATAATTTCCAAAATAATATAGAAACATCAAATAAACATAAAAATCGATACGTTTTCATATTTAATCATTAAAAACCTCATTTACTCAATATTTGACTATAAGGCCCGATATCTATGAAAATAATCCATATATGGGGGAAATTGATATAGAAAATATATGTAAAAACACTACAATTTAGCCCTTAACAACACCCCCACACTTAAACCTTGCTCGTCCTCGAGCAAAACAAAACAAAGATCAAGCTCGAGACAAATAAACATCCATACAAATATGAAGTATATTCAATAACTTAGAAGTTCACCCGTGTAGTGTGTGCATAGCCATAATAAACTTCCACTAAGTTCCACAATTTGAATGTTATTCAAACCAAAACTAGCCCGGTTTCCCATCTAAGTTAGAAACATTCAAAAAACTATAATGAGGCACTTTACAAAACATACATATCCCAAAAAGAAATAGTCGAGAATATAAAAAACATTTCAGAATGGACTCAGAGGATAATCCCTACAACATATCCTTGGTTTATCTTTGGGGATAAGATTAACGTTAACTAAGTCCTTACTTATTCATAATAATATATTTCAATATTTTCACTTTTTCACACTTTTCTAACACACATCGAATAAGCTTTTGCCCTCATAGCCGAATAGGACATTTCAAGATAATCCCTACCTTACTCCAATCATAAGGCGACTATAAACCGATGTCGTGAGCTTTTGGTCATCATAGTGGAATAGGACATACGTGGTACACCTACCTCACCCAAATCATAAACGACTTCCGACACACACAATTACAATTATGTTTACTTAGAGATTTCTGGTTTGGCAAAGTGGAAAAGATTATTTTCTAGTAGCTGAGACCATCGAGCATAACACCTCAAGTAAACAATTTATTACTATTGCAAAGACTTAATCACGTTTCACTTATCACATTCAAACTTACAGATATTCACAGTATGTCATACTTTAATCCTAGAATACAAACTACTAAACTTTTCAAGAATTGTACATAAGCAAAGAAACATGCTATAATCATCAAAAATCTCCAACTAAAATGGGGTAGGCTTTCAACATTTAGCTCATCATTTACTATGGCATGTGAAAAAGAGTGTCGGGTGAAACAACTAAAATTACTAAATATCTGAGAATATAGCAAAAATGATATAAACTCAAGCAAGATATGCCTTTGTCTACTCGGGATATAACAAAAATTTGAAAATTTTGCACTTTTCATAGAAAATTATAACTAATATGAGCAAATGAAAGTAGATACACATAAACCATCCCCCACACTTAAATTGCAACTTGTCCTCAAGTTGTGCGAGAATGAAAAGAAAAAGAAAACTTAGGTGATTGTATGCGAAGGAGCTATTGCGGAAGTGTTTCGAACCAAATCCAAAAATTCCCGACGAACTCAGTAGACTGTGGACCATCCACCGGAAAACTGATATCATCTGAAAACTCACAATAGCTAATGCAAATACCATGCACACTTGACAAACATGAAATACCTCGGGGATAGGGGGAATAGAACATATAAAGCACATGGAAAAGAAGATATAGAGAATTTTCAGATTAAGCTCATGTAAAGATGGAAACTATACATGGAGTATTACGGAAATTTAAATAGTACACATATATTTGTATATTTACCTCTGTACATGTAACTACATGAAAATATATTACAATGCATAAAAATACGTGATATGATATGCGTTTATTAAAAAAATACTTTGTTGTTAAAAAAAAAATAATGATGGCATATGGAAAAGCCGCCTGATATACATGGAGTATTACAAAATAGTAGGCTAGGTGCAACTACATGAAAATATATTACAATGCATTCATGATATGCAATACTAAAATAATGATGGCATATGGAAAACCAACAGTAACCATCATGGAAAAAAAAAACGAGGTAGTATTACGGAAACCGACAGTTAACTACGCTCAAGAAAAATAAAAGAAAAATAGAAAAACAATGCAACTAGATGATATGCAGCTAAATGATATGCATCTAAGTGATATGCAATAATAAAGGAAAATAAAAGAAAGAAAACTAGCCCACTCATTTGCAACACGACATGTATAAAATAAACGTCTACCAAATAATGACAGGTTACGATAAACGACAGTGCTGTTCATTACATGCAGTGTAGACGCGCTTTAAGACTCATCAAAAGGTGATAGCATTATGGAAACCCAACAGTTAGCTATACTAAACAGATATAACTCATAAGGTTTCCGATGGTAGCAACGGAGACCAACAGTTACTACCCAAATGAGTTATAAAAATAACAAGGAAGGACAAAAGTCTCAAAGCTTAAAAGATTCATCACAGGATATGTAGCATACGGAAACCGACATTAGCTACTAACTAAAACACAAACAGTTATAGTATACGAGAACCGACATTAACTATAACATGCATTGATGAATCAAGTATATAAAAATTGATCAATTACTTAACATGGATTCATAGATGGAAAAATAAAAACATGTATATTCGGGACATCTACGGAAAGCGGAATAAGCCCACGAAGCTCGTATGAAAGCAATCCATACTAAATAAAGCATTAAAAATCAAATTTAGAAGAAATCCGAACACAGGGGCGCAGTTGGGCGCTCGTCCAACCTTACGAACGCAGCGTTCAATCCGCCAGACAGCGTTCTCCTGGAAATTCAACCTTTGGACGGCCGTTCAGCAGACCAGGCAGCTCGTTCACAGACTTATGAATGGGACGGGCGTTCACTACCTTGAACGCTTCGTCCACACAACCAATATGCAACAAAAACCAGTGAGCAAACACGGCAAACCTTAGAAACTCATAATTCAAAACATCACAAGCCACAGACACGCATGACACGCAGACAAATTTCAAGACAGAGTTAGATTAGATAACACATAAACATATAAACTTCACGTAAAACAAGTTGAGTAAAAACTTTTGCACATTCTTAACCTAACGGTCATCGAAACACGGCAAAATAAAAACTCTCAACTTGGTATACGCTACTTTTATTAAAAACAAAAATAAAAGCGTAACAAAATCGAGAACTAACAAAACTAGATTCAACATGACACCTATTCCCGGCAACGGCGCCACTTTTGTTGGGGAGATTTTGCATCATTAAAACAAAAGAAAATTTATAAAACCTATACTACCATGCAAAACTACCTCCTAACCGGCCGAATACCGGGTAGTTGCTAGTAAAGTTGGATAAGTCACGGGTATCGATCCTCGAGGAAAAGGGATGTTGAATCTAATCCTAGTAATCCTCCCAATTGCTACTCAACAAAAACAAATAAACGAAAAGCAAAAGCATAAAAGCAGAGAAAAACATAAAAGAACAATCAAAATAAATCTAACCTAAGAAACATGGGAACAACCAAAGTACAAACCTAAGTGATTTCAATTCTAGTTAATCTCATGATTCTAATTAGGTTTGTGGTTTCACCCTTTCACGAGACACAAATCCCTAATCTCTTAGTGAACTTATCTCTCAAGCTATGAAAGCCTACTTTAGTAGTGAATTCAATTATCTATCTCTCATCTTTCGAGTGTTGAGACTGATTTACCAAACAAAAACTCGGTGTAGATTCAATTAACTCTCGTTTTTAAAGAACCTAACAACCTAGGAATCTAACTCATTAACTTGTCATCATTAATGGCTAAAAACCCTATCTTTCTATGGTGATCTAACGTTTATGCAACTTCCGTATTATAAACATCAATCGTGAACTAATCTTTCGATTCTAATTCACATGGCATACAAATCGCATAGAAAAATATAAACTAAATCAAGCGTCATGAAGAAAAGCTGGAATTAAATTAATCATAAGAGAACTCACATAGTCTTGGATACAATGGTTGAAACACCATGGAAACGAAAAGAAAAGCTACATAATCTACTCTCTAATCTAACCTCGGTTCACCCGAGCACAACTTCGGGTGACCGGCCTTCAACTCTCCAAGATGCGGGTGTGCTCTCTTTTTGATGTGAAGAAAAATATGGATGCCCTTAGGGTTGGGGTGACGGCTGTTTAAATAGAAGATTAAGTTGGTTTAGGCAAAGCGGCGGCGGGACGCTCGTTTGAATACATGGGCGCCCGTCCATTTGCCTTAGACGGAGAGTCAGCGCTCGTTCGACTTGCGTCTGGAGACTCGAATGTAAAATCTCTTCTAGGGCGCTCGTCCACTTCACCAAACGCCCGTCCACTATTGAACGCTAAATGCGCTTGGATGGACGCTCGTCCATATTGACTTGAAATCGAATTTCTTGATTTTTCCATCTTTATCTTGATTTATTTCTTTCCTTATCTCTTTTATTCTTCCATATCTTTAATTGATCCTCTTCCATCTCGAATTTAGCCTTTTAGGATCATCTTTTCATCATTAATTGGGTATCTACAAATATAAAAAACATACCAAAACGTAATAATTTCCAAAATAATATAAAAACATCAAATAAACATAAAAATCGATACGTTTTCATATTTAATCATTAAAAACCTCATTTACTCAATATTTGACTATAAGGCCCGATATCTATGAAAATAATCCATATATGGGGGAAATTGATATAGAAAATATATGTAAAAACACTACAATTTAGCCCTTAACAGTACTTATGGACTCCTTAAATTTCATGTCTAAAGTACCTGTATTCAATGTTAATAATTTTGATGAATATAAAATAAGGATGTTGTCTCATCTTGTAGCAACTCATGAGGAGATGTTGAATGTAATCAATGATGGCCGAATCAAGATCACAACTACGATAGCCACATGAGCAGATCAAGGAAAGGAAATAGACAAACTCAAGAAAGATTGGACCAAGGATGACAGAAGAAGAGCAAATCTCGATTTTGTTGCAAAAGACATGATATTGAAGACTCTAGACAGTAATATGTTCATGAAGATCAAGACTGCAAAACAACGAAAGAGATGTGGGATAAATTAGCACTGATCAATCAAGGATCTGAAGCAGTCAAGGAAAACAAATTGTCTGTTGCAAAACAGAAATTTGACAACTTCAAAATGAAGACTGGTGAATCCATTGATCAAATGGATAATAGATTTTCAAGCATCATCAGTGAACTGCAACAACTTGGACATATATACCCACATAAGGATGTTTGTCTGAAAATCTTGAGAGGTCTACCTGAAAGATGGAAGATCATGACATCAGTACTCAGATGAACAATAAATCTTGCAAATACTGATACTTTGAATCTGATGTCTCAATTAAAAGCTCATGAATTTGAGTTAAACGGTGAAGACAATGCACCAGTAGAGGCACACAAGACCAGTGCACTTATTGCACCCCAGCAAAGCAAAACGGCTGATACAAGTAGCACAGAGACACAGGAGCTAAAAGAACAGATTGCTTTACTGATTAAACGTTTTGACAGGTTTAGCAAGAAGAAACAATTCAAAGGAAGTTCATCATCAAACAAGAAGTCAGGCTCAAGCAAAGACTTAAATTAAAAGGATGATGAATATGTTTCAATTGCAAGAAAAAAAGGTCACTTCAAGGCAGATTGCCCTGAAGAAAAAGACAAAGATGAGGAACAGAAGAAGTACAAAACAACTGAAAAGAGAAAGAGCAAGTAGGCACGTAAAGCTGAAACCAGTAGTGAAAAGAGTGAAGAATAATCTGATAATGATTCAGATGATGATGAATCTAACAGCCCATACAATGAAAAGGCATATCTATGTCTTATGGCTAAGGAAGCTGATGAAACAGAGGTAATATCTAGTTTATACTCATCATCAAATGCATCCACATCTGACACTGCACAATCTTCTACTCTCCCTTTAGATTCTGCAAATCTAATTCAAAATCTCATGAGTAAATTTGAAGAAATTCAATTGAATCATGAAATTCTGGAACATGAATGTGAGAATATGAGAAAGGAAAATAAATGATTAAAGAAAGAACTGGATGAAATGAAAGTTGAATCAACTTGTAAGGAAGTACACTCAACTGATCAACAAGCAGCAGATGATCACTCATCTGATGTTGATAGACTAGCTGAGAAAATTTCCCTACCAGTTAAGAGCACTACTACACCACTCAATGCACCAGCTTACAAACCCCCAAAAAGGTTTGGATCCAGATTTGGTCTTGGCTACAACAGTCAGGATGAGAAAAGAAACAAAGGACAACACAATTCTGAATCAAGGACCAAAACTGGACCTAAATTCAGAAAAAGGACAGACCATAGTTTCAACTACTCACCCTGCATCGGTGAAGTCAAAACCCAGTGTAGTGAAATGGTAGAGTAAATCATCAAACCAGCCAAGTAAAGGCAAAAGCTTGCTGAAATGTAAGGGAAGACTTTACCCCTCAGAGGATGATTGAAATATTACACCCCCAAAATACAAGAAGAAACCATTTCATGCTATGCAATGTATGTTTAAGAAAATCCAACCAAGGCATGTTCCTGGACACAAGAAGCAATATGAAAATAAGTTTCCTCCTGCATATTGGAGAGTGAAAAAGGATGCAAATGCACCAATAAATAGAGAAAAGTATCAGAATAACTTTAGTAGAAATATTAGAAGTTATTCTGCCATGCCTTATATATATAAAGTTGATGACTTCAATTATCCAAGAAGAAAATCCTTTGGATATACACATGGAGTAGGAGGCATGACTGCTAACAGGTATGGACCCAAACAGTGTTGGGTACCTAAACATACTTAATTTGTTTTGTAGGATGTCTGGTACATAGACAGTGGATGTTCCAGACATATGAAAGGGAACAAAGGATGACTGACTGACTTTAAAGCTTTTGATGGACCCAAAGTTACATTTGGAGGCAAAGAAAACCCGGTAAAATTAAGCGGGAAGGCATAATGTTCAAGAACAATTTGAAGATTCAGAATGTAGCTTATGTCAAAGGACTGAATTTCAATCTTCTAAACATCAGTCAATTCTGTGACAAAGGCTACAATGTGCACTTCAGCAAAGAAGGATGCAAAGTGATTCACAGTCAAACTAGCATAGTTGTACTTGTAGAAAAAAGAGAAGACAACATGTATGTGGTGGACTGGAAAATAGCAAAAGTAGAAACATGTCTGCTTGTAAAAAATAAGCAATCAACCAGCTGGATTTGGCATAGAAGACTAAACCATCTCAACTTCAAGACCATCAACAAATTGTCAAAGAACAAGCTAGTTGAAGGCCTTCCAGAGATCACATTCAAAAAAGAAAGTCTTTGTGATGCCTATCAAAAAGGGAAGTAGATCAAAAGCTCTTTCAAGTCAAATCCTTATCAATCTACAACAAGAATCTTACACCTTTTGCATATGGGTCTTTTTGGACCAGTCACACCAGTAAGTGTAAGTGGAAAAAAGTACACTTAGTGGTGGTGGATGACTTTTCCAAATTCACTTGGACCATATTCATGAGCAAGAAAAATGAGACACTCAAAAACCTACCAGATTTGTTGAGGAGGATACATAATAAGAAAGAGTTGAAGATCATCAAGATCAGATCAGATAGAGGCAGAGAGTTCCTAAATGAAGTAATCAGATCTTACTGTGAAGAGAATGGAGTACTACATCAACTATCAGCAGCAGGCACTCCACAACAAAATGGTGTAGCAGAAAGAAGAAACAGGACACTCAAAGAAGCAGTCAGAACAATGATTGCAGAAGCATGCTTACCAAAGAGATTTTAGGCTGAAGCAGCAAATATAGCATGCTATACTCAAAATAGATCAACCATCAACAAACATCATGGAAAAACACCATTTGAAATTTGGAATGGAAGAAAACCTAACATTTCACATTTGCATATGTTTGGATCTAAATGTTCGTTTTGAACAGGAATCAGCTGCATACTTTTGATGAAAAAGCCGATGAAGCAAATTTTATAGGATACTCGGAGACAAGAAAAGCCTTCAGAGTACTCAACAAAAGAACCTTGGTGATTGAAGAGTCAATTCATGTAGTTTTTTATGAACCAAACACAAGTGGTGAGAGTCTACAAGATCTTGAAGAAGAAGTTGTACAAGGACAAATCTATATGAATACAACAGTCCCAGCTACAATCTTGGATCACACCTTTGGCAATCAAGATGATGGACCAGTCAATACAACACAAGATCATGAAGTTGATGCACAAGATGAAGCTATGGAAGAACCAAATCAAGAGCAACTTCAACCTGACTTGAACTGGCTGAGAGATCACCCTGAAGAACAAGTCATTGAAGATATTCATACAGGAGTTAGAACCAGAAGGCAACTGGAGAATATGCTAACTTGTTTTCTATCACAGGTGGAACCCAAAACTATAGATGATGCAATTCAAGATGCTGATTGGATTACAGCCATGCAAGAAGAACTCAATAAATTTGAGAGAAATGAAGTCTGGTAACTTGTTGACAGACCAGACATGGCCAACATCATTAGAACAAAATGGGTATTCAAAAACAAGATGGATGAACAAGGAACAGTTGTCAGAAACAAAGCAAGGCTAGTTGCAAATGGCTACTCTCAAGTAGAAGGAATAGATTATGATGAAACCTCTGCACCTATAGCAAGATTGGAAGCAATCAGACTCTTTCTAGCTTTTGCAGCACATAAAGACTTCAAATTTTATCAAAAGGATGTCAAGAGTGCATTTCTGAATGGACTTTTAGAAGAAAAAGTTAATGTGGAACAACCACCTGGATTCCAACTCGAAGGGAAAGAAGATAAAGTATACAAGCTCAAAAAGGCACTATATGGACTCAAACAGGCACCCAGAGCTGGTATGAGACACTGTCTCAATTTTTAATCAACAATGGATTCAACAAAGGAACCATTGACACGACTCTCTTTAAGCTAGAAGAAGGTACAAGAACATTGTTAGTTTAGATTTATGTTGATGACATCATCTTTGGATCAGAAGATGAGAAGCTGTGTGAGAAATTTACAAATATGATGAAGAGCAAATTTCAAATGAGCATGATGGGAGAGCTCAATTACTTTCTTGGTTTACAAGTGAAGAAAATGAAGGATGGCATCTTTATCAATCAAGCGAAGTATACAAAAGACTTGATACACAAATATGGTATGGATAGAAGTGGCACAACAGATACACCAATGTGTGCAGGAGTCATTCTTGGGAAAGATGAAACAAGAAAAAATGTTGATCAAAAGTTGTATAGAGGGATCATTGGATTACTACTCTATCTAACTGCAATCATACCTGATATAGCATTTGCAGTTGGAGTATGTGCAATATTCCAAGCTCAACCTAAGGAATCTCACATACTAGCAGCTAAAAGGATCATCAAATATTTGAAGCAGACAATTAATGTAGGAATTTGGTATACAAAAGATGGAGGATTCAAACTAATATCATATTCAGACTCAGACTATGCTAGATGCTAAATTGATAGAAAAAGCACATCTGCAACTTGTCAAATGCTAGGCAGCAGACTAGTATCATGGTTTAGAAAAAAAAACAAAACTCTATATCCAAATAAACAGCTGAAGCAGAATATATAGCAGCAGGTAGCTGCTATGCACAAGTATTATGGATCAGACAACAACTAAAGGACTATGGAAACAATTCCAATTATGTGTGATTACACAAGTGCAATATCTATTACTGAAAATCCAGTATTACATTCAACAACAAAGCATATTAATGTGAGACTTCACTTTAACAGAGATCATGTGGAAAAATGAGATGTTATTCTAAGATACATACCAACTGAAGATCAATTGGATGACATTTTCCTAAAACCACTTAGTCATGAAAAATTCTGCAAGCTGAGAACAAAGTTGGGAATGATTGAAATTGATTAAGTTATAAGGAGCAGCTAACTGGAATAATCAGCTAAGTAACTTCACCAGCTGACTGAACCTTTGTCATTTCGGGTGCGCTCACTTGGCAGGTAAGGCACTGGTACCCGGTTAACTTCACTGGTTGTTAGGAACAACTTTATACAGGAGCTCAGTAAAGAAGGCACTGCACCGGCCCAGTGACCAGCCAAGTTACTCCACCGATACATATCTTGGAGAATACAACAAAGTGAAGTGTGAACAAAATCAACTTATTACATGTGGAAAATCAGTTGATTTATGGAGAATAATCTTATGGAAGATTACACACGTGGATTATATAGTGTAATCATGGAAGTTATTTTTACATCAAGGTATGACGGCAATGCCTCTATTCCCGGGATCTATCATTACATACCTCAATCCACTCCCCCACTACACTCAAATACCGTGATTTATATACACAAAATCACGCCATTACTCCACCAAATCCTTCCATATTCAACCGCATTCACACCACCCGAACTTCTCCTATATAAACAATACTTAGAGGTTTTCCAGATTTCTTTATGCTCTCTTGCAATTCATAAACCCTATATCTCTGAAAGTCGAAGCTTTTTTCTTGAACACTTCTAAACAATGGCTTCATCCTCTTCAACCACTCAAACTGGAAAACAATATGAGAAATCAATTGGCACTGGCTCTTTCTTTCAAGAAGAACACTACTTAAAGCTGTGTGGAAATGTCGAATAAGCAAAAAGATTGGCGGATGGATGCAAAAACCTAGGATTGCTGAATTTCCTCAATCCTCCCATCAAGGGTACTTCTTATGAAAGCCTTATTTCTTTCTGGCAAACCGCCATGTTTGTTTTTGGGCTCTTTGCTGAAGAAGGTGTAGAAATGGGTGAAGACAAGATTGTTGCGACTGTCAACGGTACAGAAGTGGTAATTACGGCAAAAATTATCCATCAACATCTCAAGCTACGAAACGAGGGGCATTCAAAAGTTGGTTTTGTCCAACAAGATTTAAACGCTCTGTGGATGAAAATTGGAAAGAATCCACAATAACGAACAAAAGGTACAACTGTCTTCGATCTGCCTTAAAGAAGACCTTTAATGAATTCAGTGCCCTAATTGGAAAGAATATTGAAGGAAAGTTAGAGGCCATGAATGCCATGACAGAGGCTAGAATGAGACTTATTGGAATCATTTACAACTGTCTGGAGTTCAATTGGGCAACCTATTTCTTCCTGAGAACCAGGGAGCAAATTTAGGGAGAGGCCAATGCTGCTAAAAAGGGAATAGCATAAGGCAAGAAGAAAAATGGGATCTTCTAGGTACATAAGTCCTATGGGATTCAACTACACTTTCTGATGCAATGTATGCAAATACCTGCTGTAAAAATCCACAAACTGCATGACTCCAAAGTCATGTTTACCTATGTCAAACAACAAAAGGCAGTAGGAGGTGGAAAGAGAAAGCAAACAAGAACCAGCACCTCTGGCCTTAGAAAGAAACAAAAGGTTCAAAGAAATTTGGACAAAGAAGATTTTGGAAAATTAGTAGATGAAGAAGAGGAAGAGGAAATTGAAGAAGACCCAGAACAACAAGAGAAAGAAGGTAGTGGTGATGATGACCAACTTGAAAATAAAGAAGTTGAAGAAGACAATGGAGATGATGATGAGACTCTTGAAGAACTAGCAAATATATCTACAAGAGATATTGATGAGAGAATTGCTACTTACCTCGAATGGAAGAAGGGAAATTCCAGACTTCAACTTCACAATTCTGAGCATATGTTTGCAGAAGAAGATTGGTTCTTTAGTTTATATGCGACAAAGGCATCATGACCCGAAAGACAATTTGTGTATTGTTTTAATAATGAATGATTTAATCACCACTTTAGGACATGATATATGCGTATGTAACCAGAAAGGCAAAGATGCATCAAACTTAAAGCTGTTTCCGTGGTGAAAAGTGGAAAATATGATTAAAAACCAATGATGGAACATGAGGGTGTGATAGTCTTATGATGGTGATGGTCATTTATATATGTGGCATTCATAATTTGGACCGATTTAATCAATTTCTCGGTATAATGAATCTTATTAAATCATTGATGATCATATATGGATCAACCTCGAGGTGATCACGGGGAGCTTGCGGGGTAGTGTTTGATGTTTTGCGGTTCACTTTAATATGTGTTCCGTCATTGTTAATTGATATGCATGAATATTATTTAGTTAAATTAAATAATAATATAATACACATAAAAGGCATTTTTGTGGGCTTGCAAACCCTAGATGTGGCGCCTCACTCCTTGAATTAGCACAAGAATTAATTTTCTTGTGTTATGGAAAATAAAAGATATTTTGTTATGTGATTGGTTGTATGACATGTTATTTGGTTTCCTATTGGTCAATAATATGTCACAATTATTCATTAAGGAAAATATCTTTTATTTTGTTTAATTAATTATTTATTTAATTAATTGATACTTGGAATTAAGGATTTACTTCTCTATAAAGGAGAGTTATTCCAAGAAATTACAATTGAAAATTTCGCCTTCACATTGCAAAGAGAGAAAAAATTTTTTTTCCTCTAGGGTTTTTAGTAGAAGAAAAACTCTAAGTTTTTCTTAGTGTTGCATATCAAGGAGGCTCGTGTATCAAGAAGGGTGTCCACCAACCGCCGTTTGGAGAACACATCGGAAGATCAAGGCGACTCTTCCCGTTATTGGTAACACGTTCTAAACCCCCTTGTAGTAGTTTAAGTCCTTTAATTATGTGTTTTGATATATAAGTCGTGATCCATCCGCTGCGCGTAGATCTAATTCGTTTAGATCTAAGAACCTGCATCCTTCATGTGGTATCGGAGCCAGGTTCCACGATTTATATAGTCATAATCATAATTAAACGATTTAAAGGAGTGGAATTGCATGTAGGTGATATTTTACTTATTATTATGCATTAATAACTTTTAAATTGCTATGGTTGAAGAGATGGATTGGGGTTGGCACCGTTTTCCCGTTAGATCTATTGTAAACTCATATAAACGATGAAAATTCGTTCATATGAGTATAGGAAATTATGTAATTTATTTATTATTGCAAGTTTAATTTCCTGTAAATAGATCTGTTTAGCAGCTGTATAGTGTTTTCGTTTTTTCCGTTGTTTGAGCCGTTAAAACGAAGATCCCTCCGGTCATAATTAAGATTAGAAGTTGATGAACAATCCCACAAATTTTGGCGTCGATCAGAGTCCGTTTGTGTATCCGTTCGTTGCTGCGAAGTGGCTGCTGTAACAGAAAAACGCAGGATTCACAGAAACCCTAACTGTGACTTCTTCGATTTTCTGGGAACAATTGGACCGTTCAAATTAAAATCCGACCGGTCAGATCGCAAATCATGGAGTTTTGGACGTGAGATAAAATTTCTAGGACGATCGGGATTCATCTTGATCCCCGATCGGCCTCGGGAAGTATATGATGCGCTGCAGTAAGAGTCTGTTTCAGCAGCAAGTTGGGCGGCTCACTGAGGAAGATTGACAAGTCAAAGCTCCGATCCGACCGTCCATCTTGAAGTCCGAAGAATGAAGATCAGATCTGGAAAGTTTCGTCCCAATCCAAGTTCGTTTGGTATGCCGATCGACGAAGATTCTCAACAGCTGCAGATTAGGGTTTTAATTTATTTTCGAATAGATTAGTTCTGAAGTGCCAAGCGGTCCATCTCGGTGTTTATTTTCCGCACTAGTATACATGTGTAGATTGTATGAGTAGAACCGGAAAATTGCCATGACATGCATCAAATCATGAATTCCACTCCATATGCATACATGTAGAAATTAATTCGAGGAATTAGTTAGGCATGTATAAAACACACGATTAGTTTTAATTAATTGTTTGATATTAATTAGAAACTAATTAGGGTAAAACCGAGGAATACGGGTTTTTCAATCGTCGAGGTTGGGTGATGGATTCTCGGTGAATCCCACTCTGCGAAAGCATAAGGAGTAAAATCGAAACCTCGTGGTTAAGGTGTTGGATTCTCGGTGAATTCCACCTTACCAAGAGCGAGATTACGTTTTTGTTCCGTAGTGTCTACGTGAAAGTTTGATGTTTAAGGATTGGATAATCACGGGCAAGCAGGTCGAAAGTGGTTTAACCACGGTTGGGTGGTCAACGGTAGCTACGGCTCAATCGACTTCACCCTCCACGTGTGGCGTTTGCACGGAAGTGCGACAATCTTGAGTCATCCGAAGAGCCACTACGGCTCAACGGACCTCTCTAGCCTTGACCCGTCCGACGGCCACATATGTTCTAACGAATAGGTCGGGTGGGCTAGCCCACATAACCGACAACATTCGGGCCTATGATTTATTGTTCCTTAATGTAACATCAAGTCCAAAAAGCGTGATCGATAAACCCACCACTTTTTTTTTCAAAATATTGAGTGGGAGGCGGAGAGGCGACGGCCGACCCCACGGCCTCTCATTGTTGACACAAGCAACGTGAGAGAATGGTGGCGCCTCGTGCGGCTCTGGGACCGGCCTCTAAGGAAGGCCTTCACCGCTATCAAAATTCAAGGCTTGGTCTCCGAAAGGATAGGATTTTGGGTACTCGTCGGGTCACCGACCGACCCTAAGGCGGCATACTCGGGGTCTACCTAAAAATGCGAGATGTGAGGTCACACTCATAAAGGGTATTTTTGGTAGTACCTTGGCTGAAAAAGGAAAGGTGATTGGCGATCACGAATGAGATGTTCGATTCTCAATCGATCTTCAATATTAATCGAAACCTCTTTGACCTACCCTAAGGTGCTTTGAGGCATTAGATTAAATCCTTGGAGCAGTAGGATAGACTATAAGTACTTAGTTTATGTTCTAAAATTTTAGTAGTGTATGATTTGGATTTATTTTACTGTCAATTTTATTTACAACTATAAATCTCTAAGGTGCTAAGCTGCTAGTGTAAAATTGACTAGTAATGACTTCTTTAAAAGGTGGTAAGTAACTAGAACGTTGTTTTTATTAATCTCACATGCGATTAATTTTTTGGAAGAGATGTTTCTCTTGAGCCTTCAAAACTTAAGTGGCGTAAATAAGTATGTCATCCTGGCTTTGTCACTCGTCTGAGCGAGAGACAACCATAGTTAGTTTGAAAGATGATTGGGACAATAAAATTCTTCTAGTGAATTTTAATTGTGTGTAGTGTCTACACGAGAAATTTTCGATAGAAAATTGGAGAATCATAAATTAAAGTGTCGCTAGTTAGGCGGTATTTGGAACCGATAAACTAGTGGGAGCTTTTATATTATGTTTTTCTAATTTATTAGAAAATTAGTCCCACAGAGGTAACTCTTTCATTAGACATCCCACAGTTCACGAGTAGTGTCTACTCAAAGCGAATCGCTAGTTCAAGACTATTTCCTTTTAAGGAAAGTTAAGAATGGGAAAGAATGTCTACAAGTGTTAATCATCTAAACTAAGTTTTGAGGCTAAACCGAAATGTAAAGTAAAGAAAGTATAGGATAAGGAAAGTGATTTGGATCACTAACCAATGAATCTTAGCGACTTTCTTAACCGAGTAACTTGACTCGGTAGCTTAGTTCTTTGGAAGAACAAGAAAGCTGTGCATTAACGATTAATAGAGTAACAACGGGCAGTAATTTTAGCTAGAATAGTGGGAGTGATATAAGGAAATGAATTACGGATTCTATCCTTGAATATCACAGAAAAATTTAATTTTCTGTTTTCAGATTCGTTGGAACAAATGGATTCACTTTCATCTCGATACTACAGTTGCCTCATAGAAAGTGAATATGACATTTGTAATACGAATCCGAGACTCGGACTTTTGTTTGATAAAGTCAGAACCACTTAGAATAGCTGAATAAGTATGTGTAACACATCTAAAACTATTAAAGGTAAAAGGTTTCCGTATTAAGATAAACGACCTTTCAATATCTATTAATTAGTGCATATATCCTAGAGATAAGACCTGACGACTGGCTAAGGGTGATTCCTATCTCCCAGTCTAGGAACACTATCTCAAAGGAACAATGACTAAGTTTCCTTTCAATCGGGAAAGGGTAATAGTTTTGAAGGGGTAACATAGCTTGTTCACCATGACCTTCGGGGTCCAGTGAGAGATACAAGCTAGTGGGAGATTTTGAGTCGTGACATTACAATCGATAACTACTCAAAACACTGGTTGGTTTATCGAAAGAATACGAGGAGGTGTCTCGATTTTAGCGAGAGAATAGAGTATTCCATGCTCGAGAAATAGGCTATCGCATAGTCTTGGGGTGATGCTCGGCCTGCCTCCTAGTGGAATGTTTCTCACTGAGGAAGAAACCATAGACTTGCCTGATATAGTTATTGATATGCTACAATACACTGCTAAACTCGATTAAGATAATTCGTTGGAAAATAACGGTTAACATTATTATGTAAACCGAGAAGTCTACCTAGAAGATGCTAGTGAATTTATGGATAAGGAATGAATTCGGTTCACACCACTTCCGTAAATGCAGGCATTTAGCATTTAATGCTTGAAGGTAGGACTGGAGATTTTGCGCATACGTTGATTTTGATTTATTCGTGAAATGCCTTAATGAGACAGTGAAGATTGATTATAAGATTCTTGAGATCGAGAGAAAGTGACGGTTGAACTCATCACAAGCCTTACGATAGAATCTATAAGAAGCGACCTTAAACCTTGGAGTACGGTTACCCAAAGGTAGTTACTATCTGATTTAATCAGACCACGTCCAACATTAGTTGTTGGTGATTACACTGATTAATACTACTAGATCAGAATGTCAATCCATCCAAGACACAGTGGGAGTATGGTTTAACCGTTGACCCATTGTGGTTTTGTGGACTTTACGGTCTGCAGGGGTGATTGATAACCTATGGCTCTTAGTGGGCTGTATAGGATTCTGATCATAGAGGTTGGTTTGACAGCCTTAACCCTGTAAATGGAGTTTTTGTACTCCAGTTTTGTTCAGTCTATTGTAGAACCACTTGAGTGTCTCAAACCCAGTGGGAGCAATTGGATCTACATAGAAAAGAGTCGAATGAATAGGAAAGTTTAAACTTTGGCGCAAAGTTGAGTGGTATAGGGTGATTCACGACAAGTAGAGAGTTAACTGGACCTTGAACTCTCTCACCACTCGATCTTGCTAGATTTCGTTAGAAAGCGAGAAAATAGGGTGATTCCTCGAGACTTTCTTGCCGTAAAAGCAGAGTCTGATTCATTCGAGAAGTTGAGCAGAAGGGTTTTAGCTAAGAATGAATAACGGATTCGTTACAAAGCGTAAGAAGATAGGGGTGATTCCTAATACCTTTTTTTGTAGACTAGCGATATCTTAATTTATTCAGAAAGAACCATTGGTAGGAAGCCTGCCATGGCTTATATCCTTTGTGGATTTAAGAGAACCTCTCGGTCATTTAAAAGTCACATGTTTTAAGATATGCGGACTTGACCAGAATATTGATAAGTTTGTTGTAGACTGGGTATCAATATTGGTAAAATAGTAGTATTAGTGTTCATGAATGATAACACTGAAACAGTTGGAAACGACATGGGTGTGCTATCTGAAGTCGGAAACTGACACGCCAAGATTCTCTGGATGAGAGAATTGGACTATACTCTAAGAATTTGATTCGGTCAAATTCACGATAATGAGTCATTGGCTATCCCAACGATCTTATTGAATAAGATGATTATGCATATATGGTTGCAGCATTCATCGAGAGTTGTCCTACCCTACCTCTCAGGAATGATTCTCCAAATCTTCGGATAAAGAGAAAATGGGATAGAGTCTCTCTGGGATAAGGGCAAGTCAGCTTAACACGAGTCAATTGCAATCAAATCTCGGATTTGAGCATTGAATAGCGGTTTAGTACGTCCTCAAGTATCTTTAGAGAACGAGGAATCATATGCTTGTATATTCAGGTGCAAACTTGAATATGGTTGACTACACTGATTCTGACTTGTAGTCAGATTAAGGATGATCATTACGTTGATCTCAGGCTCAGTGTTTACTCATAGTTCTTAGAATTTCCTTTTTTGGTGCCGGGAGTAATTCCAGTCGATAAGCCGATATCACTTCATTGTGAAAGCAGTGAAGAGATAGCTTAGAAGGATCTTCTCGGTCACCAGAGATCAAAAGCATATTGAGAGAGTACCGCTGATTGGAAGGACCGGCGACGTTTCAATCCTAAAGATCGTCTCGAGTCGACAACCTAACTAATCGAGTGTACCAAGTCGAGTGCTTGGAAGTGCGGCATTGAGGAATATATCTCATCCGCTTTTAGAGCAAGTGGGAGAGTGTTGTGAATATGATGAGAAAGGGTGTGCTCTAAAAACAATCATTACTTGTCATTTCGTGCAAGTGGGAGATTGTTAGGTGTAGTGCCGAAAGACAATTTGTGTAATTGTTTTAATAATGAATGACAGAATTTATCTCACCTTATTACTTGCTTTGTGCTTGTAAAGTAATACACTTCTTTGCAAACCCTAAGTATATATCTGTATGTAACCACTTAACTCGGTGTATGGATTACACGTGAGGATTGAGTTAGTGGAGATATGCTTAAAGCTGTTAGTCCGTGGTGAACTTAATCGAGTTTAGGGTCTCTTGATTAAAACACCAATAATCATGAGAACACCTTAGGGTGTGATAGTCTTATCGGATTTGTCGGTAGAGGGTACTACGTGGGGCATTTATATATGATGGCATTCATATAGGATTTGGACCGATTTAATCTCAATTTCTCGGTATAATTCCGTAATCGAGGAATCTTATTAAATCATTAGATGATCATATATGGATCAACCTTAATCTGAGGTGATCACAGGATCTTCGCTTGTCCCGGGTAGTGTTTGATGTGTTAATTACGGTTCACTTTAATATGTGTTCCAAGCCACTTCTCATTGGCACTATCTCGGATGAGTGAGTAGTTCGATTTTTCACAGACATGGAATCCATTCCTTCTGCGGGAAGTAGAGAGACATCCCCTTGTTTGTTAGCCTCAAGAAAGTGATCGATCCCGGGAGTTCACATTTGACTAATTAGCTACTAGTCGGATATGTGTGCTAATTGATCATCGAGGGGTTAATGGTAAATAAGGATAAGATATTACGAGTCGGGTTCACGGAGACTTCCCACTCGAGAATGGACGATCTATGGAGAGGTTAATCCGTATGTAGTGATTATATCAATGGACGCTTATTCACTCTATGGGTTGAGTATAAGTATACATCTATAATCGGTAGAGTTCAGTTTCGGGTTTATGGTGGCGTAATCCCGGAATTAATAATTAATGTACTTATTCTGTTTGACGAATAATTAATTATTGGAGCTACTGGTTTTAGGTCCATGGTCCCCGATGTGGCTTCTGTAATTCGGACTTATAGTCTTGTTATTTGGGCCTCAATGATAATTAATTGGCTGGGCTAATTAATTGATATGCATGAATATTATTTAGTTGGGCTAAATAATATAATACACATAAAAGACATTTTTTGTGGGCTTGCAAACCCTAGATGTGGCGCCTCACTCCCCTTGAATTAGCACAAGAATTAATTTTCTTGTGTTATGGAAAATAAAAGATATTTTTGTTATGTGATTGGTTGTATGACATGTTATTTGGTTTCCTATTGGTCAATAATATGTCACAATTATTCATTAAGGAAAATATCTTTTTATTTTGTTTAATTAATTATTTATTTAATTAATTGATACTTGGAGGCCAAGGATTTACTCTCCTATAAAAGGAGAGTTATTCCAAGGGAAATTACAATTGAAAATTTCGCCCCCCACATTGCAAAAGAGAGAAAAAATTTGTTTTCTCCTCTAGGGTTTTTAGTAGAAGAAAAACTCTAAGTTTTTCTTAGTGTTGCATATCAAGGAGGCTCGTGTATCAAGAAGGGTGTCCACCAACCGCCGTTTGGAGAACACATCGGAAGATCAAGGCGACTCTTCCCGTTATTGGTAACACGTTCTAAACCCCCTTGTAGTAGTTTAAGTCCTTTAATTATGTGTTTTGATATATAAGTCGTGATCCATCCGCTGCGCGTAGATCTAATTCGTTTAGATCTAAGAACCTGCATCCTTCAGCATCAAACTTCTGATGAAGAAAGTGGAAAATATGATGAAAATGATGATGGTGATGACACGGGTGATGATGATGATGGTCAAGATAGTGCTAATGAGCAGCCAGCAGATGCAATTGATGATGATATCCCTCTTAGTGCATTTTTGCAAACAAACGTAGCTGGACAACAAACATCTACCGTACAACACCCACCCTCAGCTGATGTTCAAAAACAGCAAACTACACCAGCTGAGTGCAATCCTAAGCCAACCAGTAATAGAGAACAACAATCTGCTGATGTCTCAGCGTAGCCCACACAAGTTTTAGACACTGGATCGGCTGCTACTACTTTAGATAACTCTGTCCACAGCAAAGAGCATGGAGGAACATGAGAAGATGTTGAACCTGAAATCTCCACAACTCAAGTACTTGAAGAAGTAGAAACAGGTGTAGATGTTACTCAACCAGCAGTACATCCTCAGGAACCAATGTTGGTTCCTCCCACTTTGGCACAACAGGATAGCGAACAGCAAAGAGCGCCAGAGTTCACTGATATTAGGCAAAAATTTGCTCAACACCCTACTGGCATCTCTAATGAATCTATTCAAAAGGCTGCTGATCTATTAGTTGAAGAGCTGGAACAACAAGCAATGTATCTCAGATCTATGTCTATAGCCTTCAAAGATGAAAGCCACTCAATAGAGAGAAGATTTCAGGCTATTACTGAGTACATTGATGCACAAAGCATTGTTGTGCAAAGGCATGGTGACTTGATGCGCCAGATGAACATAAATTTCACCAACAATATTGCAGGCCTTAGACAGCATGTTTCTCAGGAAAATGAGTCAATGGCAATGGATTTTGGCACAAGAACTAGTAGTGTGACAAGGATATTGTCTGATCATGATAACACATTCACGTCTATTGAATCTAAATTAGACACTCTAATTGGTACAGCTGAGGCTAAAAACAGCATCCTATTGCAACAAAGAGATGATGCTGCAGAAAAGGGGGAAAGAGATGATAAGCCTGAAAAATCAACAGTCAGACCCCCAAATTTTACTGAGGAATAACTAAGAGCAAGGGAAAGAGAGATAAGAATCCGAAATGAAGCTGAAGAACAACTAAGAAAGGCTAGACAGGAGAGGGAATGGGCCACAAAAGAACCATGTATTGGATTCCCTCATTCTATCCAAAAAAGAGATGATGACAGAGATAGATCAGGAAGGCAGCAAAGGCCTGGATCTAGTCAACTAAGAGGCTCTTCAAGTCAATACAGATCCAACACAAGCAGGGGCAGCAGTAGTACAAGATATACTGGTGAGAAAAGAACTTTCACCACTCATAGAAACAGATAAGAGTATGATACTGAGATACTGGAATATTTGAGAGAATTTTTTAGAGTCCAAGATACTCTGTACCTAAACAAGCAGCAAGATGAAGCATGGACAGATTGGGTAACCTACTATGATGAAATGAGAGTTGATATGGCCAAAGTTTACAATGATGTCAAAAGAGAGTATGCATCTCTTAAGAAAAATACTAGATCTGGCTCAACCAGCAGACCAAGTCAAACCATACCCCTTCCTGCAAAAGGACCAGAAGATCTATCCAGTGAACAACAAGAAGATTTCAACAACATGGTAAAATTCTTCAGTCCAATGGGGAGAATGGACCGTCAGGAACAATGGGGTCTGTTTAAGAGTCTCAAGTTTACTGACTTTTACATTGCTGAAGCTAAGGACAGACTTGAAGAATACTTTGGAGAGCCCAAGGCAAATGAGACTATGCCTGACTTCCATAGACTCATCAACAAGAGAGTATTTTTTAGGATCTCAGAAAACACATCTATAGCATACTGGAAATGGAAGTTCCCAGAAATTGACTGGAAAGACATGGAGGAGATTCAGATTACAAAGTTCAAGAGGTACAAAAAGAACTTAAGAAAAATGTAGATGTAGCATTCTGTTTATGTCTTGAACTTACTTGTCTTATTGCCCATGAATGGATGAATAAATTTTTTGAGTGTTATTCTGTTATTATTATGAAATTTGCATACTTGTGTTCAGGTTTATGAGGGTTTTGGCATCATCAAAAGGGGAAATTGTTAGGAACATTTTATTATGTTTTGATGATGGCCATACTAGATGTTATAACAAGCCTGAGATAAGTTAGAAATCTCTGTATAAGTCTTTACTTAGAGTCTGACATGTTGTATAAGTTAAGTCAGACAAGTATTGTACTAGTTGGTAGGATGGCTAAGTAAAACAGAAATCTGGCAGAGTAAAAGCAATCAAGTACCAGCAGAGAAGCATGAAGACATATGGTCTGACTTATAACCAGGAAAGTCTGTGATGACCTTGGATAAGTCTAAGTTATATTTCAAGTGATGAAATTCATTGGTTAAATATGGTGTACACTGATCTCACCCAAATCAAGGATCAATGAAGTACAAGGACTCTTGTAAACTCAAAGAAATCAAGAAAGTAGTGAACCGGCAAAGTGAACTGTCTGTCAGCTGAGTAAAGACAAAGCAGTGAAAGAAGAACTAAACAGCCAAGTCAGCAGGAACACTCAACCGCTCAAGAAACAGTCAAATAAAGGAACAGCTGAGTAAGGTATATCATCTATACTTATTCAGAATGTGAGATGGTAAGGAAGATTCAGAGGATCGAGCATTAAATGCACAATCAATCAAGAATCAATCAAGCACGGATTTTGTGATAAACGTTTGAAGAAAAATCCGGAGTACTGAAATGAAGGAGAATATAATTAAGGGGGAATCAAGAATTAAATCAAGGATTATTCCCCACATTAAATAGCCAACGGACGAAAATTCAAATCAAGGATTATCAAGGCTATAAATAGAAGGCATTGACAGACAAGAAAAATAACGATTGCATTACATAAGAACAAGCAGAAACTCTGTCAATTTGAAAAAGCCTTCCATCTGAACTTAAAGGACACATCTAGAGATCAACTCAGCAATCAGAGCTAAAATTCCACATCAAGTACTAAGATTGATCAACCGAATCTGTGAATCCAATTCACACCAGTCAAGTAACTGAATCAAGGTCATCTGAGAAAGAGTTGTGTTTATGATAGCTGCTGAAGGATTTGTTCTCAAGGAGCAGTGTTGAAGGCTGAGTCACTGAAGCTTTTGATGCCAGGGAGTGATAGTCTTGTAGATTGTGAAGCTTGTGTAGCCAAGGACAATCTTGCTATTGTATCAGTGAAAACAATAGTGAATTCCTCCAATCATCACAGGAGAAAAGTGGATTAAGGGATTACACAACCCTGAACCACTATAAGTCTTTTTATCAATTTACTTTCAGCACTTTACTTTACTGCACTTACTTACTGCATAATTCATATTTTGTGTGTACATATCCTACTTTGAAATAGCATTAAAAGAAGGGACTTATCCGCTGCCAAAAGATTTTATATTGAGAAAAGTTTTGGAAACTCCAGTATAGTCATTCACCTTCAGCCCCCCTCCCCCCTCCTCTGACTAAACGTTTACCCTTCTCTGGGACCAACACCTATGAAATTGTGGATTCTGATTTTTGGTGTCCTTACCATGCAACTTCAACATATGGTTATACCTATTACATTCATTTTGTGGATGATTTCACCAAATACACTTGGATATTTCTTCTGAAATTGAAATATGATGCCCTCACAGCTTTCACATATTTTATAACGCAAGTTGAGAATTAGTTTAACTTAAAAATCAAATGTCTTCAAACAAACTGGGGTGAAGAGCTTTGGTCATTTGAGGGTATCCCAGAGAATTTGAAATTCTCTTCAGACACCCTTGCCCATATGCTCATGCTCAAAATGGCAAGGCAGAAAGGAAACATAGGGCTATTGTAGATATGAGATTAACCATGTTGGCTCAGGCTTCAATGCCTATGAATTTCGGTAGGAAAGTTTTTTACATTCTTTGAGATTGATCAATTATGTAGGTCATAAGTCACCATTTGAGTGTTTATTTGGTAAGACTCTTGATTATACAATGCTTAGAGTCTTTGGTTGTGCATGTTATCCTAACTCAAGGCCATTTCAAAATAGGAATTTTCAGTTTCATACGTTCTCAGTTAGACATCAGTCATAGTCACAATGGTTACATATGTTTGAATCCTAGTGGTAGAATGTATATCTCTAGTGGTGTCACTTTTGATGAATGCGGTTTTCCATACTCAGACAAATGCTCAATTGCATATGTTCCACATTCTAGTGTTACACCCAACCTAACTCCTAATCATGTTCTTTCTTTACCTGTTTTTTATCCTACTTCGGATGATTCCAATCCTTCTATTTATCCTCAATCTTCAAAATCATCTTTGGACATAAGTCCTCTTGAGAATGATCATCCTCGCTCTCCCATTCTGTCATATTCTTCATTTTTGCCCCCTGGTTCCAATCTCACGCATCTACTATTGTGTCACCTGCCCCATCACATGTCTCTTATGTACATCAGCCTTCTATAGATTCTTGTTATTCTGATGATTCTCTTAGTCCAAGTCTGAATCCCATCATTGCTAATCATCATCCCATGCAGAAGTGAAATGTTAAACCCAAGACTTAATCCTATCTAGAAAAATCTTCTTCACAAACTCACTCACTTGAACAATTAAGGTTTCAGAAGTTCCCAACCATCCTGACTGGAAGTAGGCTATAGATGAAGAGTACAATTCTCTTATAAGGAATCATACTTGGAAACTGGTTCCTAAATCCCAGACTTACAATTTAGTAGACAACATATGGTTTTTTTAGCTCAAAATCAATCTGGATAGGACTGTAATGAAGCACAAGGCCAGTCAGGTTGCAAAAGGTTTCTATCAGACCCCAGGTGTGGATTATTCTGAGATATTTAGTCCAATAGTTAGGGAATCCACATTTTGGATCATTCTGGCACTCGATGTGGCATTAGATTGTTCTGAATGGTACCCTATGTCAGCTTGTTTACTAGAAATAGCATGATGGTTTTGTACACAGTAGCAAACATGAGTATGTCTACCATCTGAAAAAGGCCATGTATGGTTTGAAACAGACACCTAGGGCCTAGTTTGATGAGCTAAAGAAATAGTTACTTGCTTGGAATTTCAGATGGTCCAGTAGTTAGGGAATCCACAAATTGGATCATTCTGACACTCGATGAGGGATTAGATTGGCCTATCAAGCAAGTAGATATTAATAATGCTTTTTAATTGTACCTTATGTGAGCTCGGCATGATGGTTTTGTGGACAGTAGCAAACATGAGTATGTCTACCATCTGAAAAAGGCCATTTATGATTTGAAACAGACACCTAGGGCCTGGTTTGATGAGCTAAAGAAATAGTTACTTGCTTGGAATTTCACACAATCTAAACCAGATCTCTCACTCTTTATTTTTCATCATAAAAAAACTCTCTTGTATGTACTTGTGTATGTGGATGATATTTTGATTTCTGATAATGACACTAACATGAATCAACAGTTCATTAAGTCTCTTAACTCCAGATTTTCTCTACAAGACTTGAGTGATCTTCATCACTTTATGGGTGTGCAGGCATTCATGGATCAATCTAGTCTATAATTACATCAGCATGTCTATGCTCAGCAGTTATTGACAAAGTTACGGTATCATAATTTGAAACCTTGCTTCTCACATATGGTTGTATCATCCAAGACTCGACCTTTCACTGAACTCATGGAAAATCCAACTTTGTACGAGAGCACTATAGGGGCATTACAATACCTGAATTTTACCGTGCCATTATAGTATCTAACTTTTACCGTGCCATACTTGGCATTTGCAGTTGATAATGCTGAAATTATCACGGTTGTTTTAGCGGTGGTTTAGTGGTGGATATCTGGCTATAAAAAGTATATGAAAGTGGTGGTGCACGGTGGTGCGCGGGGGTAAAGTAGTGGTGCAGTATGAATAGTAGAGAGAGAATGCAATTTGGCAGAGTTTTGCATTATTTTCTATTTATCATGTATATCCATTATGGTTAGATAGATCCCCCCTTTTATAGGAAGGAGGAGAAACTAGGGTTTAAGCTAAAGACAAATAAGTATGATGTCCCTGCTATGCAATGCCAAGTATGTATCAAGTCACCGAAAACATGGTCGTGTGTCTTCTGTCTTGCTCCTGGCTGATCCCTTGCTTCCTCCTACGCTGGATCTTGTGGCCTCTGATGGACGTCGCTTCTTTCAGGTCGCAAACCAGCCCCCTAGATTTCTAATGACCTTGTAGGATCGAAGGCTCTTGGCGGGGACCTTAGGTTTGCGGTCCCAATACAAGTGATATCATTGCAGACGCTATGGTCGTAGGCCTTGTTCCCTAGCCTGGTGGCTGGGAAGGTTAAGACCGGGGATCCATAGGTGGCGTTACAACTTAGGCATATCAATGGCCCCTACTCCGTGTCTTAGGCATTTTCATGAAATGTCAAGCATGGAGTAAGCGTGCTCACGGATTACCGGTGGCTCTATTTGAGCGCTGAGTGTTGTGTTGATATTTAGTGACCTTGTCGTCGTCGCGCTAGGAAGTAGACGGCCATGGGTGCCGTGCCATTAAGCGTATGGACTTATTATGCCGTGCTATTAAGTAGACGGACATTGTTATGCCGTGCTATTAAGAGGACGGACCTATTATGCCGCGCTATTAAGCGCACGGACTTTGTTATGCCGTGCTATTAAGCGGACGGACTTTGTTATGCCGCGCTATTAAGCGGACTGAATTTGTTACGCCGTGATATTAAGCAGACGGATTTACTTTGGGTAGTAATACCCTTCGCGGGCATATCTGAACTGAGCACCTTTGCGGTGACGCATACCCACTGCGAGCTCATTTGGACTGAACACCTTTGCGGTGACAGTTTTGTTTTAGGCAGAGTGGGCTATCTGCCATGGATAGTGGAGCAGTTAAGGGGTCAGATCGTGGCATGGGATTCAAGACAGCTTCCCCGATAACCACCCATGTAGGTATGTGGGCCTCGATTGCCGTCCAGTAATGATGACGGTTTCCGGATTTTGAAATTTGAAAAGACCGCCTGAATCTGGACCATTGGATAAATTAAGCTATAGCCATTGGATCGAAAGGCTCCCTATCTATATATAGTCCCCTACCTTATTTTACCAATACTTTTTCCATTTAGAATTCTTGGCCTCTTTCATTTCAAACTCAAGGGAAAGCGCTAGTTAGCATTTGAGGTTTCCGGCAAGTGCTTGGGTTTTCCGATCAAGGTGTTAAGGTTCCGGCTATGGGTTGAAGGTTCTAGCCACTTAGTTCCAGTTTCTGATCTGCTCTTCACCTCCAAGACAGGTAAACCCTTCGGTTTTCGTTATCTTTTCTTTGCTCCCTTCTCATTTTTCATCGTTGTCTCACGTAGATGCTATTTTTCTTCGATCTCATTACATTTGGTTATGTTTCTAGCATCAAAAGTCAGAGTCTTTGGGGTGGTTCTCCTGGGAATTTGGTTTAGTGGCTATTTGATATTTTGTCCCTTTCAAGGTAGCACTTTGTTTCTTTTTCCTGTCGAGAAAATAGAGGGAAAAGGTGTCGAGATGGGTAAGGATGTCTTTTCCGGCTTGTTTTCCCTTATCCCAGGTGATAACGCTCTGTCTTTCCCTCTTGTTTTTCAGGATGTCTGATAGCGAACGCACCGTTGGGGGGTTCCGATGATGATCAATAGGTGTTCGATTATAATCCCAACGATGGGGGAGATGATGACCCCAATTCCAGTGAGCCTGCCCGAGATGATCTAACAGACGAGCTGGCTGAGATGGAGGCCATGAGGTGATTAGATGATGACCCTTTTGGTTTAGACAGCTGTTAAGGGTGTTTTTATATGTTTTAAAAGGCTATACTTTATGAAAATTTCCCCCGTATTTGTATTATTTGCATAAGAAAATAAGTGTTTAGATGGAAATATTGAGCATGTGGTGTTTTTAATAAGTTAATCGCAAAATTAGTCAATTTATGCGTTTTATTGATGAATTTATATTTAATTGGACATTATTACATTTTGCGATATTGTTATGTGTTATAGATGCATGAATTCGAGCTCAAGAGGTGATTCAAAGATGGTCACGTCGGATTTAATTAAAGAGGAAGAGATAATGATGATTTACATTGAAGAAAAAGAGATAATGATGGAAAAATCAGGATAAAGTCGAATTTGGACGAACGTCCAAGTCCTGTCCACATGGACGGGCGTCTGCTGAAATGAACGGGCGTCCGGCCTTATGGGATCAATACAGGTTTTTTTTCCAAGTTTACTGGACGAGCGTCCACCATCTCCAAACGAGCGTCCATTTGAGAAATTTGATACAGAGAGTTTGGACGCTGTGTGGACGGGCGTCTGAGGCAAGTCCAAATCCATCTGGGCGGGGGTTCACAAGTACGGACGGGCGTCCTTCGGCCGACTTAGCAGCGCCGCCTTTGTTTTCTATATATATAGCGCGTTTTCTCTACCTTAAGGAGACCATATACTCATTATTCGAAACCCTAAACCTAGGGGCGGCTTTAGGCTGCGTTTTTACTTCTTTTATTCCAGTTTTTATGCTCCAAATTCTAGATTAAAAGTAGGCAGTTCTATAGTAGTTTTTTCTGCAATTTCGAGTTTCCAGAGGATGTTGAGAGGCTAAGCTTCATCAAACGAGCATTGTGAAGCCATCCAACACGTTTTGATTCCGTTTCTGCGATTATATTGTGAGTTTTACCTAAAGTTGTTTCCTTTATGCATGTTTATATTGTTTAATTGCAATTGTATCGAAAGATTTGCATGTTATGATTGTTTTATGTTGATGAAAGTCTCTATAAACCTTAGATCACCATGATAAGGAATAGTTGTTTAATCTATCATAACGAGAGTTAATAGGTTAGATTGCTAGGTTAAAGTTTACACCTTTGATTAGTAAAATCGTTAATCTTAGATCGAAAGATATAGATTAATAGGTGAATTACCTATGAAATTAGGGTTCATGTTTTAGACAAGGTGAAATCACAACTTGGTTAGAAAACGCAATATAATCGAGATAGGAATTGATACTTGTTAGGATAGGTGGATCAATCGCTCGTTTGTTCGTTAAAACTTGAATTTAATCCCGTGAAACTTGAATTGTCTAGATTAGTTACTTTTATTTCATATTAGTTTTAGTTTAAATTGTTCGCAACCCGTATCTTTCCTGGCTTTAGATCATATCTTCTGTCCAGTTTTACGTTTTAGTTAAGTTTGTTTTCAGTTTCGTTTAGTTTTATCCACTGTTTAGATTAGTTCTCGTGACATAATTAGACAAAAACTAGGGTTAACAATCGCCAGTTCCCCGTAAGATCGACCCGGTATCAACCTCTATACTACGATCCTTATACTTGAGGAAAAACCGGATTTATAAATTTTATTACTTGTTTGTTTTGTTAATAAAATCTGTGACAACAGCGCCATACCTCAGCTAAGGCCAAAGTGAAAAAAGAGTCGCAAACAATCTGATGCGACCGTAAATGAGGATCGGGCAGGCACTCGTAGCGTCGTGGGCGATGAGGGTCCGGATGTTATTGAGGACACTTCCTTTATTGATCTTATAGGGGAGAGAGAATACGACAACGTAGCGCTTCCCCGTCACCTTCCATGGGACCTTGCTTTGGAAAATAAGAAAAAGAGAGTCGTTGCCGCTACTGCCGGAGAATCAGTAAAGGGTAAAGCGTTGAAACCCAATAATCCGGAGGCTCAAATGAGTTTGCTCGCTTGGCTGAGTATGGGAAAGTGAAGAGAGTTTGAGAATGTGTTAACACAAGAGTAAACTTCAACTTATCTTTTATTCATTGATAATGAGGAGTATATGTAGATACAATTGAGGAGTTTGAAAGGTCCTAGACAAGATAGTGACCTTTCATAGAAAAAGTAAAAGCTATAAACGAGGCTAGATGCTTTTAGTCTCTTACATAATAAATGTCTATGACATAAAGTGAACTAGAGTAAAGGCTATGTCTATGAATAGAGTTTGACATATTAATTGTTTATATGTACTACAATTAATATGTCTCTTTATAAATAAATAAAGTGTACACGTAAAATCCGGCACATGAGTTCAAGAGAGTTCGATTACCAATAACTTGAACCTCAACATTTTATCAAGATGTTTGAATATTGCCACACCCCCTCAAACCTGGTCAGATATGTTGATGCAAACCAAGTTTGCTACTTAGTCTCACGAACATGAGAGGTGGAATAGCTTTGGTGAGAATATCGCATTTTGGTCTCATTGAGGAACATACTGAGTTGGATAATCTTGGCATCAATCTTTTCCTTTAGGAAGTGTATCACAAATGTCCACATGTTTTGTTTTGTCATGATGGATGGAACCTCGCCATGCATAGTCTTTGAGTGATTATCACAAAGCAGAGTGTGATAGGAGTTGTCAAGAGGTCATTGCTTGAAGTTCGATAAGTACTCTTTTTTGAGCCAAAGAGCTTCACAAATGCCTAAGACAAGTGCCCCGAGTTCAGACTTCAACAAGATCGCTTCTAGACACGTGAGGTTGTTTCTTGCTCCTCCAAGTAACAAGATTGCCCCATACATAGGAACATGAGTCTGTGGTCGACCTTCTATCTATATGGCATCCACCCAATCAACATCGGTGTAGACCTTGATGGATCTATCACAGACTTGGTGAAGTGTAACCCTTGGCCAGAGTAGACTTCAAATACCTCAAGATTCTATTTATCGCATCCCAATGTTGCTCAAGAGGGCAATGCATGAACCGACTAACAGATCGACACCATATGCAATATCGGGTCTTGTATGGGAGAGGTAGATGAGTTTCCCTACAAGCCTTTGATATTGTTCTTTCTCGACAAAGCAGTGTCACCATGTAGCAGAGGTATGACTGGGTCTACTGAGGGGATATAGCAAAGTTTGCACCCCAAAGATGCCGCTTTCTTCAAGCAGATCCAGTACATATTTCCTTTGGGAGACAGAAATGCCTTTGTTTGCTTCTTGCTACTTCCATGCCAAGAAAATATTTGAGAAAACCCAAGTCTTTCACTGAAACACCTTTGCCAAAGCAGAGTCTTCAAATGTTGGATCTCAAGTAGAGTCATCTCCAAGTGAGGATGATATCATCCACATAGACAATAATAATAGACCTCTTACGGTTGGTTGTCTTGATGAACATAGTGTGATCGAATTGCATTGGTGATATCCAAAGACTTTGACCACGCTTGTTAATTTTCCAAACCATGCCCTTGGTGATTGCTTCAGCCATATAGAGATTTCCTCGGTTTGCACACCTTGCCTTGAGTATGAGGATTGATAAAACCAGGAGGTACATTCATATAAACCTCTCGGTGAGGTCCCCATTTAGAAAAGCATTTTTGATGTCCAATTGGTGAAGAGGCCAGTCAAGTTGGACAGCTAGAGAGATCGAGAACTCCCACGATAAAGTGTTGAGTTTTGCCACTTTGGTGCAAAAGTTTCCTTATAGTCAATGCCATAAGTTTGAGTGAATCCCTCGGCTACCAATCGGCTTTGTACTTGTCAATAGTGCCATCAACATTGTATTTTATAGTGAATAACCATCTCAGAATCGATTGTTGTCTTCTTGCCTGTGGGAGAGGTGTCAAATCCCAAGTATGATTATCCGTAAGTCTTTGTCATCTCTGTTTTAATGTGACCTCTTCCATTTATCATTTTGAAGGGCCTCCTGAATATTTTTAGGAATAGAGTGAGAGTCCAGGTCCTGTGAAAACATGGCAAAGGCAGGAGATAACTTATCATAAGATAAATAAGAATGAATAGAGTGATCAGTGCATGATCTCTTTCCCTTCCTAAGAGCAATAGGCCTATCATCAATGTCAGCAGGCTGCTGAGGATCTGTAGATTGCTGAGTGTCAGTAGGCTCAGGGTCAACAGGCTCTGGGTCAGTAGACTCTTGTTCAGGAGGTTCTTTGAGAGTATTAGGTTGTAGAGAGTCGGTAGAGGCATCAAGTTCATCTCTTTGAGGATCGAGAGAGTTCTTTGAGGTTAAGAGTTTGCTGAGGGAAGGGGTTTAGGTCAATTTCAATCAGGTTTCCATCAGTGGATGGCTCAGTAGGTTTGCTGTAATAAGGGGTCCTTTCAAAGAATTTTACATCCATAGAATTGTAAAATTTCTTTTCAATAGGGGAATAACACTTGTAACCTTTTCTGTCCTTTGCATAACCTAAGAAAATGCACTTGTGAGCTTTAGGATCAAGTTTACTTCTGTGTTGAGCATGGATATACACAAACACAGTACAACCAAAGATCTTTGGAGGCAACTGGGAAACAAGATGATGGCAGGAGTGTGTGGTCAATAGGGTTTGGAGAGGAGTTTTGAAACCTAACACTCTGCTGGGAAGTCTGTTGAGTAAATAAGTTGCAGTCAGTATAGCTTCACCCCACATATATTTAGGAACATGTGTGGTGAACATGATTGATCTGGCCATTTCAGTAGGTGCTCGTTCTTTCTCTCAAGAACCCCATTCTCGCACGAGGTGTTTCCACACAACTCATCGATATGAACAATTCCTCTATCTCACAAGAAGGTACCTGAGATTAGACTCATAGTATTCTAGAGCATTATCAGTCTTTAAGATCTTGACCTTAGTATCAAATTGAGTGGAGACCATATGATAAAATTCTTGAAAGATAGGGCCAACTTGATTTGTCTTTCATTAAAAAAACCCAAGTGTTCTGGTATGATCATCAATAAAGGTGACAAACCACCTTTTCCCTGTTATACTTTTCACCCTAGAGGGTCCCTACACATCACTTTGTGTATTAAGGTGAAGGGTGAGGAATGCAAATGAGGTAATTTAGCATACACAGATTTTGTAAGTTTAGCAAATTGACAAATATCACATTGAAGGTCATTCAGATTACATCCTTTAAACAATTCAGAGTTAAAGATTTTAAGTAACCAAAACTTGGATGTCCTAATCTATAATGCCATAACATGATATTGTCTAAAGTTCAGGAGCAGTCCGAGGCGATTCAGTCTTGATCTTCTGTCTTCAGGAGGTTGACGAGAAACAATCCAAGTATAAGGTTTAGCCTTCCCAATCACTTCCTGTGAAGTAGGATCCTGGAATGTGCACCGATTTTCCTTAAAAACAACAAGTCCAATTCAAATCTTTAGTGAGTCTAATGTGAGATATAAGATTGCGGTCTAAGTCCGGAACAAATAGGACATCCTGTAGCATATCTTATTAGTGAGTTTAACATTTCCAACACCTTTGCACGAGAGATAGATCCATCGGCCAGCTTTAATGTTATGAATTTGGTGACAAGGCATATAGTTGGTTATAAGGTTTTATTACTAGTCATATGGGAGGATGCCCCCTAATCAACAATCCATGTTTCATTGCTAAGGAAGAGTAGAATTTACTGTATGAGTATGAGTAGCAACATCGAGAGAGTGACTACCTTCCTTTTGTTGATTCAGAAGGCTTTGAATCGAAAAGCGAGCATTCATCGGTTGTCATTCTCTCCTCCACCGATGTGTCTCGCCTTGACTTTCCCTCGATAGGTTTTGAGGTTTTTGAGGAGTTAGGCTTGCCATGGAGCTTCCAAATAGCTTGTCCTTGGTGTGATTTGTGCGTTTGCAGTGATCACGAGCAGCTTTTCCAGTTTTCTCAAGAGGCTTCTTGTATGTCTCAAAGAACCTCGGCCGCTTTCCCGACAAGTCAGGCAAAGACCTTGATGGGGTTGTCGGTAGTGGATTTGAAGCATGACTTTTCTCCTACTTTCTTCATGTTTGACCTCAGCAAACATGGATTTGAGATTTGGAAGAGGTTTGGTGGCAAGAATTCTTCCTCTAACATCATCAAGAGTAGGATTCAGTCCAGTGAGGAATCGAATACTCTCTTCTTTTCTATGATGTCTTTATAAAGAGCAAAGATCCTTGACATCATTCCATGAGTGAGTTTCTAACATATCTAAGTGTTGCCAAGCCTTAGATAGTTGATTGAAATATTGAGTTACAGATATATCCCCTTGCCTGCAAGTTTGAATCTGAGCTTCTAGTTCATATACCTCAGATGTATTATCCTTCTTGGAGTAAAGATCTCGGCATTATCCTGCATTTCTTTGGCAAAAGATATCATACATCATAAAGTTTTCACTTATCTCTTTTGTCATTGACCTCGTGAGGATGGTCATGAGTTGATTATTTGTTGTGTCCCATGCTTCAAAACCGGGTCGGGCCAAAGAGTGTGAGTTTTGTTCCGCATAAGTATCCCATCTTACTTTGTCCAGAAATGTACATTTTCATAGACCTTGACCATATGAGATAGTTGTTACCATCAAGTCTATGGTTTGTATAAGAAGAGGAGTTGTCAAGACTCCTCACCGGTGAGGTCTTGAGAGTCTCTCTTGAGGTTGAAGTAATGTCGGATGTGGAAGACATTCTTCGAAATATGAGTTTTGCAAATGGAAAAGTTAGAACACAAATGTCTCGATACCATGAAGAGAGTTTGAGAATGTGTTAACACAAGAGTAAACTTCAACTTATCTTTTATTCATTGATAATGAGGAGTATATGTAGATACAATTGAGGAGTTTGAAAGGTCCTAGACAAGATAGTGACCTTTTTCATAAAAAAGTAAAAGCTATAAACGAGGCTAGATGCTTTTAGTCTCTTACATAATAAATGTCTATGACATAAAGTGAACTAGAGTAAAGGCTATGTCTATGAATAGAGTTTGACATATTAATTGTTTATATGTACTACAATTAATATGTCTCTTTATAAATAAATAAAGTGTACAGTAAAATCCGGCACATGAGTTTCAAGAGGTTCAAGACCTCTTTGAACCTCAAGCAGTTTTATCAGCATGTTGAATATTGCCCCTGAAAGGTCTTGAGAAGGAGTGGGAGCGGATTCAAGGCAGCAAAGATCTTGCTAGGACCCTCCAACGCAGATTTAACATAGACCCTGATTTGTATAGGTTTTCCCTCTTTGACTTTGGGAAATAGGAGGATAGGCTTAGGCCGGATGAGCGCGAGGATTGAATTGGCTCTCGTCGCCCTGGGGATTCTTTAGTTCTGCATTTTGATCATTTTTATGCCGGTTCCATCCTCTTTTTGATCCTTTTGCGGTAGACATGCTTCCCTATATGAATGCCTTGCCCAGTGATTTTGTTGTGGGGGCCGTCATCCAAATTGTGTCCTTCATTGTTCTATGTCAGACAATGAAGAAAGAGACCACCATTTCCATCTTCAATCCCGGGGCAGATATTATTGAGGACAAAGATTCCCCATCTGTTTTTGCATCTTTCTAATAAGATACATCACTGGGGTGATCGGGTTCTTAAAGTCGAGTCTAAGATAGGTTGGCCTTTCCGAATGCCGGCTCACGCAGAGGTAGATCGTCAACTCGATTAATTGAGCCTCTAGATGTTACAGAGTTTCAATTTGTCAACGTCTTTTTAAAGCTTATAAATTCAGACGGGGCCGAGCAATCGTTGAGGAACGTGTCATGGATTGACCTCATAGATGTGGCGGAGCCATATCCTAGTAGGACTGGGATAGTATGACAGCGAATATCTGCGCCCTTCGTTGCTATAAAGCATGAGGGGCCTGATCCGGACTGGGTAGGAGAGTGTCATTGGGGAAGGTGTTTTCCCTCTGAATGTGCGATCTGTTACGTCGATCCCAATAGGAGGCCTCGCAGTAATTTTCTTTTGTTTCTTTTTCCTTTTTCTTTTCACATGTCTACTATTTTATCCATATTGATAGGCTCATTTTTTGCAGTTGCCATGGTTGATTCCAATGAGAGACGTGCAGAGGCGAAGAGGCATGCCGAGGCAGATGCTAAAGTGAAGAAAGAGCTTCTGAAGAAAGCTCCTAAGAGGGTGCCGCGGGTAGTGGATGCCTCAATTTTTGATTAAACCTACAATCCCTCCCATCCAGGCCAGACGGGGACGAGTGTGGGTGCAGGCTGCAAGGAAACTAGTGAGGTCCGTAAGAGATCTCTGGCAGAAGGAACCGCTAAAAAAGCTCATGGCTCCAAAAGATCCCAAAGCACTGAGGGAAGAGATAAAGTTGTTGCCGATTCGATGGCTGAGGGGGAGTATGTCCCAATGGAGGGGGGACATGTTGAACATGTTACCGAGCGGGCTGAGATGAGAGGTAGGCAAGTCGCTGATGAATCGGGAGTGCCATCAAGGGAACCGTTTCCTCGCGGTTTTATAGGAAAAGAGGCCCTCTGGCTCGACTTTGAATTTACAGTGGGGCCTATAGGCAAAGAGAAGGCGGCCATGTTGAGGGATGTCATTGCTGACGTCATTCCTCTTAATCGACTTGCTTAGGACTTGTCATCTGCTGCTCAGCTGGAGATCAGCAAAGGGATTGCTACTCGTGTGGTTGTCCAATAGGTGGCGTCTCCAGGTAAGGATGACGCTAATGAGCTTGAGGATCTCGCCGGCCAGTTTGGACTTGCTTCTTCTATGGTAAGCTTTAATTACATATCTTTTTGTCTTTCTTTATCATTTTTGCGAACTCATCCTTTTCATGTTTCAGCTGGGGACTCGCATCAATAAGGCTCTTGGTGCCGCTCATAAACGCAAGGCCGAGCTTAAGAAGGTCACTGCTGCATTTTCCATGTCTGAGAAAGCCAAAGCAGACCTTGAAGCTAAGCGTGCCGATACTCTTCGAGAGAATGCTCGCTTGAGGCAAGATAACAAGGACTGCAAGGAGCTTAATGAGAAGCTTGAGAAGTAGGTGGAGAGCTTGAGTGAGGCCATGAAAGAGTCTGTGGAGCAGCTGAAAGCCATGCAGGAAAAGGTCGTTGTCACAGAGGCCGGTCCTGCGGCCATTGTTGAATATAAGAAATCCGATAACTTCTTAGACATTAAGGAGGCGATTTTTGACCAGGGATTTTATCATCTCGCCTGCTATTTCTGGTCTACTCGTGGTAAGGACTCTGTCATCCTTGAAGAGTTGGCCATGTGGATTGGCATGTCTCAAAGGGAACTTGACTTGTTGGCTTTTCATCCTCATATTCCTTACTCCGATGAGTATATTGCCGAATTTGTTGCTAATCAAGTGAAGAAAGGTAAAGAGGTTTGGGACCCTCCTCATCGCAATGCAGTAAACCTGACCACCATGGTTAAGGGCGATGATGGCGTGGACTTTCAAGCTGGCGATGAGTTCCTTAATTTAACCGGCGATCATACCTGCCCTCCTCCACCTGGTCAAAGATAGACCCGTTTTTATCGTAATAATTTGACTTTGTCCTTGTCTTTTGAACAGCTCTTTATTATTTTGTAATTTTGTGATTTTCCTTGACATGTGGCCGCTTTTGGCCTTTGCATGCATGCCTTTTTTCTTTTCTGTTTTATCTTGCTTGAGGGTCTCTTTGAGTTTGTATCTTTATTTTTGCTCGAAATATTCCCACCTTCCGAGTCCGTAATTTGGGTCTGCTATATGATATATTCAGGCATACGGCACCCTTGTTTTTGGCGATGTCATCGAACTCGCTAAAAATGACAATCATAAAAATTTGACTTATCATCATCGGATCTTGAATCTGAATTAAAAATTTTGATGTGCGGCCCCCTTGTGTCGAGCAAGGTTGCAGCGGGCTTGGTTGAAATAAATATCGAATTCGGGTCATTCCCGTCACGTTGAGCTCGCTAAAAATGACTAAAGATTCTAACCTGTCTTTCGGATTTAACTGAGTTGGGTTGAAAATTCCAGCATACGGGCCCCTTATTTCCAAGAAAGGTATAGGGCGCTGGGACTTGAGGTCACTGGAAATAATCGCATAAGACCACATTTGAACTTATCTGAATTTGAAAATTCCAAAGCGTGGCCCTCTTGTTCAATCAAGGCTAAAGGTATCTTCCTGTGAGCTTGGTCGAAACAGATGGCGATCTTGAAATTTTGCTTTGAAAATTCTGCTATGCGGCCCCCTTTTGTTTCGAGCGGGGCGTTAGGCGGGTGGCATTGAAATGAACCTTGGTGATAACAATCTTGTTATCTAAGCTATGATTTCCCTCTACGCGACGTGTCAGACATGACAGGGGAAGGCTAAAAGCTCTGACTTGATTGGACAGTTCATCAGCAGCTTTTTCAATCTTTTCGGTGACGGCGCATTGAATACCGTATTATCATTGCTTCGGTAACTGCTAGGCCTTAAAGACGGCTTTAGAAATTCAAATTCTGGATAACCCGCATGAATGTCAACCGTTTGATTCTTTCAATCCTGGCCGTCCTCATTCCTCTTTTTTCTCTATAAAAGGAGGGAACCTCCCCGGTCTTCCCTCACTTGCAAACTCTAAAAATTTTCTTGCGCTTTCTTCAATACATTTATTTCCTTTTTTACCATGTCTTCCCCTGTTGATCGTAATATTTCTCCCTTTTTCTACACGGATTCCCACATTGCTCGTGGCAACTACTTGGGGTGTATTTGCCGGTTGAAGACATTGAGGGAGAGGAGCCTGAATGTGGAAAAGGTTGAGAGAGGAGGCACATTGCTTCGTGTGCAACTCTCTGGGTGGTGGGGTTTCATTGGAGGTCCTCCGGGGGTAATGTATAACGTTAAGCTGGTTTGTGAGTTCTATTCGGTCCTAGCAGAGGCCGTTTCAACTGGGGAAGATATCAGCTCGGTCTCTTTTCGGGGTGTTCTTGTTTCTTTTTCCCCGGAGGCCATCAACAGGCTCTTCCGTATTCCCGCTTTTGATCCGGCCACTGATTATGAGGTATTTTGGGATCTTGGGGATGAGGTTAGCAAACGGTACCATGTGATTTGTGCTTCCAGTTGTTTGTTTCCAGGCCGGAGGTATCCTTTACCTCTGGGTGCTACATCTGAGCTGTCTCAAAGCAATCGGGAATGGAAACGGTTTATTAATAGCCGTGCTATGCTGACTGATGATTCTGATGAGGTTACCGAAGATGAAGCTCTTCTCCTTTATGCCCTTGTTGTTCCTTATGTGAATATCGACTGGGGCATCCTGATTCATCGTGAAGCTATCAAGTTTGCAGCGGCCACGAGGGCTAGTCGTCGCATCCCTTTTGGTGGGATGATTTCCAATCTCTGCGTTAGCACTTCGGGATGCCGACTTGCTCGTCTGATAAATATAAAGTTGTTTGATCCTGTAATGATGCAAAACTGTGTTCTTGCTTTGAGGATTTGAATGAAATTTTTCTTCTGTTTTACTTGATTATTTTGATGAGCCCTACTCTGATGTGCCTTATTTAAAACCAGAATTGACTTTCGCATTTCTAGTTGTCATTTTTTGCTCGTCGTAGACATGTACTTAGTGGATCAAAGACCTCTGCATGCGGCCCCCTCATTTCGGGTGACGTTGACACGATTTTCACGGCTAGATCAAAATAATGATTAAAATAAAGCGGTCTTGTTGACCTGGTAATTTTTCATCCGGGCCTCCTTGTTTTGGATGAGCCTAGGGTATTTAGCCTGTGAGCTCGTCGAAAACAAAGTGTCTGTGTACGCTTTTCCCGAGAGATCAACTTATGGTTGTCAAAACGAGCATTTTCATTCAAAATAGATTCCAAAAGGTGGGGCCCGAGGGCCTTTTACAAAATATGCTTTATCCTTACATAAAATAGACGGTGTTGCTCTTACATGTAATATCTTTTCAAGTTGTCGGCATGCCAAGGCGTGTTGTACTCGCGGCCCTGGTTGTCCATAAAAACATAAGTGCCCTTTTTCACTATTCTGGCGACCTAGAGCGGACCTTCCCAATTTTCAGATAATTTCCCTTTCTCAGCCTCATGTCCAGTGGCTTGCCTTTTCCTCAGAACATAATCCCCCACTGCGAAGTGATGATCGCGGATACACTTATCATGGTGCCTTTTGGCCGCTTGCTTGCAGTTGATTAAGCGGCCATAGGAATTGTGGAAATATTACATTACATTAGTGTAACATATTAATTGTGAGACATATTAATTGTAAGACATATTAATTGTATTGTATAAACAATTAATATGTCATAAAGTCATAAAGTAACTCTATTTAGTCTTATTAGGTAATAGACAACTCTAGCAATTAATACTAGCCGACTCTAGTAATTAATTGCTCTCTCCTAGCTTATACTCTACTAGGACCTTTCTCACTTACTTGTACGTATTTATACTCACTCTTTTATGATGAATAAACTAAGTTGAAGTTTACTCAAGTATTATTACTTTCTCAAACTCTCTTCATGGTATCAGAGACTTAAACTCTTGAATCCGCTGCAAAAATCTACTTAACCTGTTGTAACTTCTCATCTCTTATCAAGAATGTCTTCATTATCTGAAGCTTCCTCACCCTCAGTAGAGTCCCGGTGCCAAAGCAGATGGGGTCACCAAAACCATTCATTTACAAATCACAGACTTGACGGCAACAACTACCTGCTGTGGTCAAGATCTAAGAAAATGTATATCTCAGGCCAGAGCAAGATGGGATACTTGTCTGGCTCCAAACATGCCCCTGCTGAAACTGACCCCAAGTTTGAAGCATGGGATACAGAAAATAACCAAGTCATGACCATCCTCACGAGGTCAATGACAAAAGAGATCGATGAGAACTTCATGATGATGTATGATATCGCAAAGGAGATGCAGGACAATGCCAGAGACCTTTACTCAAAAAAGGACAATACATCTGAGGTCTATGATCTTGAAGCTCAAATCCAAAATTGCAGGCAAGGAGACCTGTCTGTAACTCAGTGCTTCAACCAACTATCTAAGGCATGGAAACACCTAGATATGTTGGAAATTCACCCATGGAAGGATGTAGAGGATGCTGCCTTATACAAGAATATCATTGGGGAAAAGAGGGTATTCAAGTTCCTTACAGGACTGAACTCATCCCTTGATGATGTTAGAGGTAGAGTTCTGGCTACTAAACCTCTCCCCAACCTCAAATCTGTGTTTGCTGAAGTCAAACATGAGGAAAGCAGGAGAAACGTAATGCTTGCAAAGCAACCTGGCTGATCACTCTACGGATAGCTCGGCAATGTTGGTGGTCGAGGAAGCTGAGAGGTTACTGAAACTTACCGGAACCCTACTGAGAAGACAGGAAAGTTGTTTCAGAACCCTTTGCGCGAACGCACAAATCACACCAAGGACACTTGCTGGAAACTACATGGTAAGCCTAATTCCTTTAAACCCTCCAAACCAACCAAGGAGAGTCAGGGCAGGCATGTCAGTGAAAAAGGGAACAAAGATACCATGTTGGATGCTCAGTTTGCTGCTTTCAAAGCCTTCATTGCTCAACAAAAGGAAGGTAGTTTTATCACTGACATAGCTACTCATGCTAAAACAGGTATATTCCACTCACCTCTCAGTAATGATACTTGGATTGTTGATTCTAGGGCTTCATCCCATATGACTGGTAACAAGAGTCTCATATCTCAGTTTAGGCCATGTCATCAAACCCACAATATTAGGATTGCTGATGGATCTATCTCATGTGTACAAGGTTTTGGAAATGTTAAACTTACTGATAAGATATACCTTCAGGATGTCCTATTTGTTCCTAAATTAGACTGTAACCTTATATCTGTCAGTAGACTCACTAAAGACCTAAATTGGACAGTCTTGTTTAATGACAATCAGTGTATTTTCCAGGATCTTTCTTCACAGGAAGTGATTAGGAGAGCTAAAGCCTGCTCAGGACTGTTTATGGTCAACCCTGCTGAAGACAGAAGATTGAAGACTGAAACTGCCTCAGCAGCCTGCAACCAAACCTTAGACAATATCATGTTATGGTATTATAGGCTAGGTCATCCACGTTTTGGTTATTTAAAGTCTTTAATTCATGAATTGTTTAAAGGATGTAACCTCAGTGACCTTCAATGTGATATTTGTCAGTTTGCTAAACTTACTAAATCTGTGTATACTAAAATACCTTATTTACCTTCCACCCCTTTCACTTTGATTCATAGTGATGTCTGGGGACCCTCAAGAGTTAAAAGTATAATAGGAAAGAGGTGGTTTGCCACCTTCATAGATGACCACACCAGGATCACATGGCTGTTTCTGATGAAAGATAAAACTGAAGTTGGAACCATCTTCCAAGAATGCTATAACATGGTATCCACTCAATTTGACACTAAGATTAAAATCTTAAAAACAGATAATGCCCTGCAATACTATGAGTCCAACCTCAGCACCTTCCTGAATGATAAGGGAATTGTTCACACCAGTAGCTGTGTAGAGACACCTCAGCAAAATGAGGTTGCTGAGAGGAAGAACATGCACTTACTGGAGATGGCTAGATCAGTCATGTTCACCACACATGTGCCTAAATATATGTGGGGTGAAGTTATACTAACTGCCACATACCTGATCAACAGGTTACCCAGCAGAGTTTTAGGATTCAAGACTCCCATTCAAACCTTGCTGACAAGTCATTTATGTCCTCATCTCCTTGCTGACTTGCCTCCAAAGATCTTTGGATGTACTGTGTTTGTCTATATTCATGCCCAACACAGAAGCAAACTTGATCCTAAAGCTCATAAATGCATCTTCCTAGGCTATGCCAAAGATAGAAAGGGTTACAAGTGTTACTCTCCCACTGACAAAAGATTTTACAATTCTATGGATGTAAAATTGTTTGAAAAAACCCCTTACTACAGCAAACCTACTGAGACAGTCGCATATGGAAACCTTATTGAAATTGAGCTCACTCAAATCCCTCAAAAACTCCTCTCAGACTCACGATACTCAAGACCCTCTGGAACCCATCGAACCTCAAAGAACTCATCGAGCCCATCGAACCTCGGTAGCTCATCAGATCGAACCTCAAGTGACCTCATGAACCCACCGAACCTCAAAGAGCCTCATCGAACCCACTGAACCTCAGTAGTCTCCTGAGCCTACTGACCCTACTCATTCCACTGATAGTGATGACAGACCCATTGTTGTCCGAAAGGGAAAGAGATCATGTACTAATCACTCTATTCATACTTATGTGTCTTATGATCACTTGTCACCTTCTTTTGCTATGTTTACACAGGACTTGGATTCCCACTCCATTCCTAAGAATATACATGAAGCTCTCTAACATGACAAGTGGAAGACTGCTGTCAAAACTAAAATGACTGCTCTCCTTGTCAACCATACTTGGGACCTCACCACTCTCCCACATGGAAAGAAGACAGTCAGCTGCAAATGGCTGTTCACTATCAAGTACAATGCTGATGGTATTGTTGACAAATACAAAGCTAGACTGGTTGCAAGGGGATTCACTCAAACATATGGGATTGACTACAAAGAGACCTTTGCACCTATGGCAAAGTTAAACACTGTCAGGGTACTGATCTCACTTGCTGTCCAACTTGACTGGCCTCTCCACCAATTGGATATCAAGAATGCTATCCTAAATGGTGACCTTACTGAGGAAGTCTATATGAATGTACCTCCTGGTTTTGGCAACACTCACACTCAAGGGAAAGTTTGCAAACTGAGGAAATCCCTATATGGCCTAAAGCAGTCCCCTCGAGCCTGGTTTGGAAAACTCACTATTGTGGTTAAAGCTGCTGGATATCATCAATGCAACTCAGATCACACCATGTTTATAAAAATAACCAACCAGAAGAGATCTATTCTTATTGTCTATGTGGATGATATCATCCTTATTGGTGATGACCCTGCTGAGATCCAACAATTGAAGACCCTTCTGGCAAAAGTGTTTCAAGTTAAAGATTTGGGATATCTCAAGTACTTCCTTGGCATGGAAATAGCCAGAAACAGCCAGGGTATCTCAGTCTCACAGAGGAAGTATGTCTTTGGACTCTTTGAAGGAAAGCGGCATGCTAGGATGCAAACATGTTTGTATCTCAGGTGAGACCCCAGTAATCCATTGGTACATGGTAATGTTGTTGTAAGAAAGGAACAATATCAGAGACTTGTAGGGAAACTTATCTATCTCTCTCATACAAGACCTCGATATTGCATATGGAGTTAGCCTTGTCGGTCAATTCATGCATTGCCCATCGAGCACCATTGGGATGTTGTTTCACTGTAATACTCGAGATACTTGAAGTCCACTCTGGCCGGGGCCTACACTTCACTAAGTCTCTTGTGGATCGGTGAAGGTCTATACTGAGGCTGACTGGGCCGGTTGCCACATAGACAGAAGATCCACCATAGGCTATTGCTCATATGTATGGGGTAATCTTGTCACTTGTTGAAGCAAGAAACAACCTATTGTCTCTAGAAGCAGTGCTGAAGCTGAATTCAGGGCACTGATTTTGGGCATTTGTGAAGCATTATGGCTGAAAAGAGTCCCATCGACCTTTGAGACCCTCAAGAACAACTTTGTCATACTCTGCTTTGTGACAATAATTCGACTTTATGCATGGCAGAGGATCCAGTCCATCATGATAAAACCAAACATGTGGATATTGAGACATTTCCTTAAAGAGAAGATTGATGCCAAGATCATTCAACTTCGTATGTTCCTCAATGAGACCAAAATGCTGATATTCTCACCAAGGCAATTCCACCGCTTATGTTCAGCAGACTGAGTAGCAAACATGGTTGTATTGACATATACAACCCAGTTTGAGGGGGGTGTGGAAATATTACGGTGTGGAAATATTACATTACATTAGTGAAACATATTAATTGTGAGACATATTAATTGTAAGACATATTAATTGTATTTTATAAACAATTAATATGTCATAAAGTAACTCTATTTTGTCTTATTAGGTAATAGACAACTCTAGCAATTAATACTAGCCGACTCTAGTAATTAATTGTTCTCTCCTAGCTTATACTCTACTAGGACCTTTCTCACTTACTTGTACCTATTTATACTCACTCTTTTATGATGAATAAACTAAGTTGAAGTTTACTCAAGTATTATTACTTTCTCAAACTCTCTTCAGGAATTAATTCGTTTTTCCTCCAATAGATCAAGATCAAGCTGCCTAGGTAGTGGGTTTTCGGCCTTCGCTGAAATGCGAGACTCTCAGGCTCGGCAAGGCCATTTCAACTGGAGCCATAGCCTCCGATCCATATGTTAACGTGAATGGGGTTTCACCAGTTGTGGTTTTCCTCGAGGTTCTGAGCTCCCATAGCGCCGCTAGTAAGTGATCTACCCATTTTCCGGCCTTCTTGTCCAAGCACTTTTTCAACACGCTCAACACTTGTTTGTTGGCGTTTTCAGCTTGACCGCTTCCCTGCGGATAGCACACCGATGAGTGCCAGTGTTTTACGTTATGCTTTGTGTAGAACTTTGCAAACTCATCTCTGAACTGTGATCAAGACTCTGAATCTGGTACAAACTTGATCAAGTAGGAAGTAGATGATATCCTTGGATTTAGTATTCACTAAGGCTTTGGCTTCGATCCATTTTATGAAATAGTCGACGGTGACGACCACGTACTTACAGCACGATCGCCTTTTTGGAGTGGGCCGATGAGGTCGATTGCCCACATATCGAACGGCCATGTGGCGACGACTATGCTCTGCTCGACTGACGGTAGCCTAGGTATGTCGGCGAACCTTTGACACTTATCACACTTTCTTGCATATTTCTTAGCGTCGTCTGTGAGTTGTGGCCTATAATATCCGGCTAGTAATACCTTCTGAGTGAGCGTGCGACTGGCGGGATGACCGCCGCAAACTTCCTCGTGAAGCTCCATCAATACTTCTCGGGTCGCACACATCGTGACAATGGCTTGGAAAATGATTTCCGATATAATACGTCATCCAATACAGTGTACCTGGCGGCTTTTCTTATTAGGGCTCTAGGCTATTTAGGATCGGGTGGATGGGTAACTGATTCGATGTACGCTTTTATATCGTCGATCCAACATGGGTTGGTGGGACGGAAATCCATGACCTCAGCTCGGTTGACTGCTGGTTCGATCAGATGCTCTACCATGATAGCTGGATTGCTTATTTCATCCTTGCTGGTTAGTTTCGATAGATAGTCGGCACACTGATTATCTTCTCGTGGTATGTTGGTGAACTCGTAATAATTGAAGCTTTCCTTTAACTTTCTAACCAGAGCGATGTATCTTTGCAGGATTTTGCAATGAATCCCATATGAACCAGTGACCTGGTTGACTACCAGCTGCGAATCGCAAAATACTACAACATTTTCAACTTTCATGGCTTTCGCGAGCTCAAGACCCGCTATGACTGCCTCATACTCTGCCTGATTGTTTGATGCCATAAAGTCAAATCTCAAGGCCGTTTCTATCTCTTCTGAGGTGCCCGGTTCCAGTAGTATTATTATGGCCCCACAACCATTCAGGTTCGCAGCTCCATCGACATATAACTGTAAACAATGACTCGGCCGTTGCGACGCAGACACTGTCGGAGTGCCTGGTTCATCGATGGGATTCGAACTGGGTTGCTCCTTTGGCTTTTCCTCGGCAAAGCTTGTCTCCACAATGAAATCGGGTAAGGATTGGGCTTTGATGGTCTTTCGGGGTTCATATCGGATATGAAATTCGGTCAACTCGATGGCCCACCATAGCAACCGGCCAGATAAATCCGGCTTGTGTAGAACTTGTCGTAATGGAGCATCCGATAACACAGTGATGGTGTGCGAGGAGGAAAAAACCCTTAATTTTTGGGCAGCAATAACAACGCAATAGGCCAACTTTTCAATATTGAAATAATGAATCTCAACAGGACTGAGAGCCTTAGAAACATAGTATACAGGTTTTTGATTTTGATGGGTATCGTCCTTCTTGACAAGGGCAGCGGCGACAGCCAGATTTGAGGCCGCTAGATATAGAAATAAAACATCGCCTATCATAGGACTAACCAGAAGAGGCGGGCTCGACATGCATGCTTTGAGCACTTTGAAGGCTTGCGAGTATTTTGTTTCCTTTGAGGATTTTGAAGAAGGGCAGACATTTCTCGGCAGATTTGGAAATGAATCTTCCCAGAGCTGTTATCCTTCCATTCAACCTTTCTACTTCCTCGACCGTTGTTGGTTTGCTCATGTTTAACAGGGCTTCAATTTTTTCAGGGTTCGCCTCGATTCCTCTTTGACTCGCCATAAAGCCCAAGAACTTTCCTGTTTGCATGCCGAAAGTGCATTTGGCCGGGTTTAGCTTCATCGAATGTTTTTTGACATTGGCAAAAGTTTCTTGGAGGTCTGCTAGGTGGCCTTGGCGGCTTGATTTCACGACCATATCGTCGAAATATGCTTCCATGTTTTTTCCGATCTGCGAACTGAAAACTCTGTTTACCATTCTTTGATATGTTGAACCTGCGTTTTTCAAGCCGAATGGCATCATCTCATAGTAGTAAAGTCCACATGTGGCCCTGAAGGCAGTCATTTCTTTATCACAACCGGCTATCCTTACTTGATGATAGCCTAAATAGGCATCCAGAAAACTTAGCATTTCGAAGCCAGCGATCTCGTCTACCATTTTGTCGATCCGGGGCAAAGCGTAAGGATCTTTTGGACATGGCTTATTCAGGTCGGTGAAATCAACGCACATTCGCCATTTCCCATTATGTTTCTTTACCATGATGATGTTGGCTAGCCAGGTTGGGTACTGTAATTCTCTGATAATACCTGCTTCAACCACTTTCCGACCTTGACTTTGATTGTGACCTCATTTTCTTCAGAGAATTGACGTGTCTTTTGTTGGATTGGTTTGAAGTTGGGGCCGACACTAAGATGATGTAGTGCGACCTCAGGATCAACACCTCTCATGTCAGTTACTTCCTAAGAGAAGGCGTCCAGATTCTCTTTTAAGAGTGCAATCAATTTTTCTCTTTCCGCCTCTACCGTCTGAGCTCCAATCTTTATCCTCTGGTCGGGATATTTTTCATTAACAACAGCTTCGATGAGTTCATTGTTAGCCGTGAAATCGGGCTGTTCCCTGAACTGCAGGGTTTCACATTCCACTGCTTCAGTGGCGACCTCTTTGACCATATTGATTTGACTCGAGCCTACAGTGAACTCCTCGGTTCTAGGCCTCTTTAAGTCGGGTCTATTTTTGGTGATATAATCAAGGAACAATCCCGATCGACTCTTTGCGACTCTAACATCGTCGCCCACATGGAACTTGACCATTTGGTGTGGGATGGATACAACCATTTGAACTTTCTCATAGCAGGTACCCTAGGATCATATTGTAATACGACGGGAGATCAACTAGGAAAGTTACCATTTCCGTTCGACAGGGTTTATAGTCACCGATTGTGATTTTGAGGTCGATAGTGCCCTTTACTCGAACTATGTCGTTGGAGAAACCCTCTAGTAGTCTTGGGTAGGGCTTCAACTTGGCCTCGCTGAAACCGATTCGCTTCAAGCAATCAAAGTAGATTATATCTCTACCTGCCCCTGTGTCTATCATGACGCGATTGACTCCATTTTGTCATTCACCCCAACTTTAAGAATGATGGGTATCTGCTTGACGCTATCAACCGTCAAGAGTTCACTTTTAGTGAATGTGATTCCCTTTTCTGATTCTCCCAGGACTACTTGCTTTTTCAAACCTCTGGTATTTATCAGATGTATCTGCGATTTCAGCTGGTGATTTCTTAGGAGGTCTCCATGAATGACATGGATCTCTCTTTGATATACGTGGGGTTGGTGTCCCCTATTAACGTCGGGGCCGGCATCCCTTTTATACTTGGCGGCCGGCCCTTCCTCGATCAACTTGTCGATAGCTTTCCGCAAGGTGATGCATTTGTCTGTTATGTGGTCATGATCCCTGTGATACTTGCACCATTTCGACTTATCCCGACTTTCCGGTTCGGCCTTCATGGGCCTCGGTCTTGGAACATGATCTCGAATCTCGAAGAGGATTTGCATCGGCGTGGCATTGAGCGCGGTGAAGTCATTTTCGTTGAACTTATAAGGCTTTTTTACCTCACGATCTTCTTTCGCACCTTTGCCGCGATCTTTTTTGCGATCTTCTTCATGATCCTCTTTTCTGTCTTCTTTGTGGGAATGATGCTCTGCCTTTGATTTTCCTTTTCCATAGAGATGTGGCACTTCACTCAGCCCAATCATCCTGGCTCTCTCCAGCATCTCTCTCAAACCAGACTTTGGTGGCCGAAGAATAAACTCTGTTTTCATAAGACCTTTGGCTATTCCCGTTAGAAAGCATGTGATGATGGCATCTTCGGGAATGTTTCTGGTTTGGTCGTAGATCTTAACGAATCGGTCGTAGTAGATTTTACAGGACTCATTCTCTCCCATTCGAACCTCATACAGATCTTCAATGATTTTCTTAGGCCTGCTTGCCGATTCAAACTCCTTCACGAACTTCCCAGATAAATCCTCCTAACTTTCGACCGAGCCCCTGGGGAGCCGCGAACCCAAGACGCAGCCCTATCTTGCATACTGCCTACGAAGGCAATGCACCAAGCTGATTTGTTTTGGGTTGCCAGAGTGATGCGGCCTTGAAAAGCAGTAAGCTAATCGAAAGGACATGTGATCCCATTATAATAGTTATAGCTGGGATAGTTTACCTTTTCTATCTCAGTCGGCAACGTCTTTATGATTTTCTCCAAGAGCACGTCTATTCCCGAGACTGGGGTGGCTTTCTCCGCAGGCCTCGACTTTCTCAACTCTGCTATTTCTTTCCTCATTATTTCCATCTGTTCGGCTACAGTGGAGGTCGACTCCTCGCCTGGGTGGGGATGGCCTCGCAACCCGCCCCGATATATGCTCGGAGTTGGCATGATTCCGAGATTCCTCTTGTTTGGTTTGCTTTTCTCTTATGATCAGACGAGCATCTCTTTCGTCCCTCCCCTCTTGTCACGGTGTCATGTTTCTTTCGGGTGGACTTAGTCGACTCCGTACCGAACCTCTTTCTTTTCCACCTACGTTCTCAGGGAAGACCTTCTTCCTTCACTTTTTTCGGGCTCTTTGACGCTATCATGTCGACCCGATGTATGAACCATTTCGTGCTCTTTCCTCCGACCTTGTCAGCCTGATGAGTAAACACTTTCTTCGATTTCGATTCTTTTTGGTTGGCTCTGGTGACTTTTTCTTCGTGCCTTCAGATCAGTCTCAACCCGCGGTGTGATCTGTTCGAGGACCGGTAGGGGCTTTCGACTTAACGCTACCAGATGGGTGTTAGTCCAGTACATCCTCTCAGTGTACTTGGCATTTTCTATCATGACCACGACCTCTAGATCCTCTTGGAATCCGGGTATCTTTTCTGGCACTACTTCTTGGCTTCACGGCGGCCTCTGTGTCCCGATCGGCAGTTTTTCTCTACGAGCCAGATCTAAATCCGCTTTCTTGGACTTAGTTTTCTGGAATAGGATGCTTCTGGCAACGACGGTAACTAGATCCTCCTGTTGTGATCGATCCCAATCCGTGGTGGGATTATCAAATGTTTCCCCTACACCTTCAGTGCGGGGATGATTATGTGCGGTCCCCTTTGCCGGTATGGGCGGGACCATCTGCTAATTTTTGCTACCTGTCATGGTGCATCGGGTGAGCTGGTTTCGCTAGAGAGAAATCTATACTCTGGTTGCCAACTACTTTCTGACAAAATCTGATTTGCTTTCAGCCACCCTCACCTACCTGTACTATTTGACTTTTGAACGGCTGGATCAAGATCTTTTGAAGGTGACAACTCCGGTGAGGTAGCGGCCGGAAATACAAATTTCATGGGAGAAAAGGTGATGATTCAAATGCAAGAAACCCCTAAAATTGCGTGTTTCCACATTGAAAACACACGCACCACCGAGTTGAGTGACTGATTCTTCGCATGACTTAACAAGTTCAAACAGAGTAGGCCGAACAAGTAACGAAAGCACTTTTCCGGCGAGATAGTGAAATTCGGCTGTGATGATATCGAGAGAGGTGATACTCTCAAACGCTAACTCGATATATCACGCGTTCTTAACAAGAAACACAAATACACAACTCCAAAATCACCAGTGCTGAGCTGAAGAAAATGCACCTTTTCTACTGAGGATGGCGAAAGGGTTTTAGCCACCAGAAACTCGAACAAGAAACTTGGTGAGAGAGGTGGTTTCTCAAACGCTGACTCGTGAGTTTCTGTACAAGCTTTGCTAATGTTACCTCTTTTGATGTTTCTTTGTTGATGATGTTGATTAATTATGAGGGTCTGCTGAACGATGAAAAGCTTCGCCGAACTTGGAGAGACGAGAAAGACAATGAAGATCTTCAGCTCCGCCTTGAGATGAGCTTTTTGGGGTTTCTCATGCCTGAAAGAACGGAAAGCTTGATACTTTTTCCCGATAACGGAGCCAACTGATAATGTTGAAATTATCACGGTTGTTTTAGCGGTGGTTTAGTGGTGGATATCTGGCTATAAAAAGTATATGAAAGTGGTGGTGCACGGTGGTGCACGGCGGTGAAGTAGTGGCGCCGTATGAACAGTGGAGAGAGAATGGAATTTGGCAGAATTTTGCCTTGTTTTCTATTTATCATGTATATCCATTATGGTTACATAGAGCCTCCTTTTTATAGGAAGGAGGAGAAACTAGGGGTTAAGCTAAAGACAAATAAGTACGATGTCCACGCGATGCGGCGCCAAGTATATATGTATATCAGGTCACCGAAAACATGGTCGCGTGTCGTCTGTCTTGTCTCCCGGCTGATCCCTTGCTTCCTCCTACGCAGGCTCTTATGGTCTTTGATGGACCTCGCTTCTTTGAGGTCGCAAACCGGCCCCCTGGTTTTAGAATGACCTCGTGGGATCAAAGGCTCTTGGCGAGGACCTTAGGTTTGCGGTCCCAATTCGAACGATATCATTGCAGACGCTATGGCTGTAGGCCTTGTTCCCTAGCGTGGTGGCTGGGAAGGTTAAGACCGGGGATCCATAAGTGGCGTTACAACTTAGGCATATCAGCAGTGAATTCCTTGAGCCAAAATATGCAGGCACCAACCGTGACACATTGGCAGGTTCTCATACACTGCTACGTTATGTTAAAAGCACTCTCTATCATGGGTTGTTGTTGAACCCTTCCCAACCTTTACATGTACATATGTTCAGTGATGCTGATTAGGGTTGTGACAAGAAATACATGAGATTTGTGGCTTCCTATTGCATCTTCATGGCTGGTTCTTTGGTTTCCTGGTCTTCCAAGAAATAACATGTTGTGTCCAGATATAATACTGAGTCTGAGTACAAGGCCTTGGCCAATGCAGCATCATAAACACAATGGTTGCTTAATGTTATGTTAGAGTTACATCTCAAACCTACAAGTAAACCTATCCTTTGGTGTGATAATTTGGGGTCTGGACCTCTTGCACACAATCCAGTTATCCACTCAAGGATGAAGCACATTGAACTTGATGCACATTTTGTTAGAGACAAGATTATGCAAGGAGTTATGACAGTCCAGTATATTCTCTCATTTGATTATCAAGTGGTTGATACACTAACAAAGCCATTGAACTCTGCTATGTTCACTTATTTCAGCGACAAACTAAATGTGGTTAATACGCCATTTAATTTAAGAGCGATGTTAAAATATAATGACTATTGTGTAGTTTTATTAGTTTGGGTATTAAGTTTAGATGGTACACTTGGCAATGGTGTGTTGAGGTTGTTAGATTGTTTATTAGATTGTGTAGTATTTATCATGATGTATTGGATCACCAAACATGATTCTGTGTGATGAATTCATTCTATTAAAATATCCTTAGTGTCCTTTAATTTCTATAAGGGATGTAAATGCTCTAAAAATAAAGTAAAACTCTAGTCAAGAGAAATAACATTATAGACTTATAGTTAACTATAATTCTGAAACGTGTTACATTCTCTTTAATCATTATGGTCCCATTTTTATCGGCTATGCTTCATTCAAAACAAACAGTTGAGATCACTTTTTTATTATTGCTGCTTGATTGTGCTTAATAGCATAGGTAATCATGGGGATCCTACCAGCATTAGATTCAGATTTTAGGCTACTAGCTGTGCATTGAGACCAAGCATCATTGGCTCTCCCTGGTTTGTGGATACCTTTTTTTTTTTGTTTTTTTGGTTTTTTTGGTTTGTAGTGGGGAAAAGGAGAGGAGGGCACAAGAAGAAGAGTTTTATGGGCTAAGAAATTGACATGATAATTATTACATGATAATTATTCAACTAACAAGAGTCCGATGTCGGGCCGAAGTTAATGAACTTGACAAATTTTATATTTTTTTTGAGGAAATCTTACATGTGATGTTTCAGCAAGGATGATCCGTTCAAAATTCCTGAAAATGAGGAAAAAAAATATAACTATATTTTCGTCTTTTCAAATTTGTTTTCTTTTTTCTTTTTCTTTTAATCTTTTATTGAGCCCAAAATACTGAAAACCGACATAAGCTTCGAAAAATATAATTAAAAAAAGGGCTCCACGAAGCCCTAGACATCAATCGTTTTGCGTTTTCTAGTTTTCGGAAAAAAGTGGCTCGCTCTCCCCCACAGCTTCCTCGGGAAAGCACACCCCCCGACGCTAGGATTTTCGGTTTGATCGTTTCTAGGTCTGTCTGGCAGATCAGACTGTTGAAATCGAAGCGAATCAGGTTGCAGAAGCTGTTTTAGGTTCATAATCTCTTTTTGAATGTAAAGTCTAATCTTTTCGTAGTTGTTCTTGGCTTTGATCTTAATTAGGTTATATTTACGTAGTGTTCATGTTAGATTCATTTCTGGTTCGTGGATATGCGTAAATTTAGAAGTTATAAGTTGTTGTACAGTTTGTAGTTCGGCTCGTCTATAAGGTAATGAGGTTATATTGTAAAAAAAAATTGGCTTTTTGTTTATATTGTTTTAAAGTAAATTGATTTTCAAGTTTCGGCACTTTATTTGTTAGTTTAGGGCTATGTGTTATATTTTGCCGGTAACTGCTAAAGTATTTTGTATTCTGTGCTATATAAAGTATTTTCGAGTATTATGTAATTTCTAAAAATTACTGCAAATCTTTTTCTTTGCTTTTGGTTAGTAGAATAGGTTTTGAAAGTTTGGTGTTGGTTATGGATTCGGCCTTTTATGTGATAACATATAGGTGGTTAGAAAGATGTAAAATGAACCTGACTTATGTGTTATTAAGTGTTCTATGAAGACGATTATTCATGGTTAGGTACTAGATAAGAAAACGCGATGTACTGTTCGGGTACCTTAGAGGGTATCTCCCATGTTGCACATGATGGGCTCCTGGTGGGTTTCACCGTGGCATTGTACCTTTGGTTAAACCTCTGTTCCGACTGAGAATTCGTCAAAAACACTCACGTTATGCATAGATTCTGCTATCTATTATGTGTGAGTTTGGTTTATTTTCATAACTAGATACATTTAAATCTGAATGTAACTAACAAGAATGTAAAGTTGTAAATGATTACATAAGATGTAGGATCATGTTTTATGCATTTTAAGTTGTTTTCTCAAAGTATTTGGTTATTATATGAATTGTCTTTAAATTGTTTCATTTGAAATCATTTTAAGAAGATTCATGTCATGTCTTCTGGCTTGACAAACATGATTCTCTTTTTTTGATCTTCTACTCATGAATGAGCATCTAGCAGCTCACTAGAATAAGAAGATATGCCGGTTAATGAAGAGTTTGATGACGAACTTGGATGGAAAACTTAGTGTCAGTAAAGTGACTTAAACTATACATTTTGGTGGAACCAATCTGAAGACTCAGCTGTGTGATGGACAGCTGAGAAGTGTATTCAATTCTGTGCATCAGTAGGGTGGAGTCTACTGAAGCTTACATCAAGCAGAGTGAAGTCGCTAAATCTTGAAATCAGCAGGTCCCACGCGTCGCTATATATGTTATGTGATGACTATCAAATGTCATTAAAAGGAGGACACATGTAGGGGTATTTATGGCGTATCAGACAAAGATTCCTTGTGGCTAGGGTTTAGGGATTTGTGCCTATAAATATAGTTGTTGTTGCATTGTCTGTGTGTGTGAAATCTGTAACTCAGTGCATGATAATAAAGATCTCTTTTCTGCCCGTGGTTTTTTATCTCTCTCACTTTGAGAGGGGTTTTCCACGTTAAATCTGTGTTCTTCTTGTTTTATGTTATCTCCTTTGATTATTTACGTTTGATTGCATTTGTTTCTAATTCTTGCATCTGAAGTTATCTCCATCAGTTTCATAACAAGTGGTATCAGAGAAAGGTTCTGGAGAAAACAATCTATACGATCAACTTCATCTTCACCAAGACCTTCAGTAAGGTGCTAGGATCTGTGATAAAGTTGTGATCTTTAGCAAGAAAAGATGTCAGCAGTAAACGTGAAAATCGATAAATTTACAGGAAGGAACAACTTTGGTCTGTGGCAAATCAAGATGCGTGCATTGTTGAAACAGCAGGGCTTGTGGAGTCCTTTATCTGACAAACCAAATACAAGTGCAGCAGATTTTGCCAGTCTGGAAGAGAAAGCACATTCAACCATCATATTGTACTTATCTGATGATGTTATCACTGAGGTTGCTGAGGAAGACACCTCAGCCAAGTTGTGGAAAAAGCTTGAAAGCCTATATATGACCAAGTCACTGACCAACAAGTTGTTGTTGAAACAGAGGTTGTTCAGTTTAAAGATGCATGAAGGGAGTCCACTGAGGGACCATCTTGACCAGCTGAACACAATAATACTTGATCTAAGGAATATTGATGTTAAAATTGAAGATGAAGATGCATCCCTAATCCTGTTGGTGTCATTACCGGCATCATATGAAAACTTTATGCAGTCTTTCATAGTTGGAAAGGATACAGTAGCTTTGGAGGATGTGAGGTCCGCCTTACATGCCAGGGAGCTTAGACAAGGGTCTTTGACAGACAGTCAGTCATTTCTTTGGGCTTGTTGCTAAGCGACAATAGTGGAAAAGGATATGGACAGAAGAAGAAAAAGAAGTCAGGGTCTAAAGGTCCTAAGTCTACTGATGTCTGTAATTATTATAAGGAGTAGGGACATTGGAAGTCCAATTGTCCAAGGAAGAAGAAAGCAATGGGGAAGGCAATGCAGCACAGAGCCACAGCTCTTGAGCAATCTGATGAGGATCTGGTTCTAGTTGCAGGGGATTCTACACATCATAATGATGTGTGGATACTTGATTCTGGAGCATCCTACCATATTTGTCCTAACAGGGAGTGGTTTTCTACTTATGAGCAGATAGATGGTGGTCAAATCTATATGGCCAACAGCAAGGTTTGCAAAGTTGTGGGAATTGGCTCAGTAAAGTTAAGGACAGAGAATGGTAAATTCTATACACTGAAAGATGTAAGACATGTTCCACAGATGACCAAGAATTTGGTATCTCTTAGACTACTGGACAGCAAGAGGTTCAATTTCAAGGGTGAAGGTGGATAGCTGAATGTCTTCAAAGATTCAGTTGTAGTCCTCAAAGGCATCAAGAGGGGAACCTTGTATATATTACAAGGATCTACTGTATCTGAGGCTACTTTGTTGTTGCATCCTCGTGATTCACGATCTCAGCAGACTCAGTTGTGGCACATGAGACTAGGTCACATGGGTGAAAGGGGTATGCAGATTCTTTCTTCAGCAGGTTTTCTTGGGGGATATAAGGTCAAGAATCTGGACTTTTGTGAACATTGTGTGTTTGGGAAATTGCATAGAAGAAAGTTCTCAGTAGGGTTGCACAACACAAAGGCATCACTTGATTATATCCATTCAGACTGCTGGGGTCCATCAAAAGTTGAGTCATTGGGTGGTCACAGATATTTTGTGTCATTCATAGATGACTATTCGAGGATGACTTGGGTGGTGATGATGAAGAACAAAAGTGAAGCATTCAGTAACTTCAAGCAGTGGAAGGCCCTAGTGGATAATCAATTAGGCAAGAAAATCAAGAAGCTTCGTACAGATAATGATCTGGAATTCTGCTGGAAGGATTTTGATTCACTTTGTGCAGCTGTGGGTATTGCCAGACATCATACTGTAAGGAATACACCTCATCAGAATGGTGTAGCTGAAAGGGTGAATCAAACTCTACTGGAGAGGGCAAGATGTATGCTTTCTCATGCTGGTTTATCAAGGAGATTTTGGGCAGAGGCTGTAAAAACTGCTTGCTACTTAATCAATAGGAGTCCTCACACAGGGATCAATCTCAAGACACCATTTGAGATGTGGTCAGGCAAGCCTGCTGACTACTCAGTTCTAAGGGTTTTTGGGAGTACAGCTTACTATCATGTTAGTGAAGGGAACTTGGAGCCAAGGGCCAAGAAGGGAGTGTTTGTGGGGTATGGTGATGGAGTGAAGGGATATAGAATTTGGTCATCAGTAGAGTCCAGAGTAATCCTCAGTAGGGATGTTGTGTTTGATGAAAATTCTATGTTAAACTCATCAGTGGGAGGTCTCATCTGAATCAAACCCGATCTTTGAATCTAATAGTGTTGAGAAACAGGTGGAGTTTCAGGTGGAGTCTACTGATATGCAACAATCAGTGGATCCAAATCAACATTATACTGATCTGGATAATGAACCAGATTCTGATCCAAGCCAGCCTACTGAGACCTCAGTAGGGCGTCATACAAACATTAATCAGCAGAGTCTAGCTGCCATCAGGCCTAGAAGATCTAATGTTGAGATACCTTCAAGGAGATATGGGTATGATGATTTGGCTGGATATGCACTCCAAGTTGCAGAAGAGGTAGAGGTTGCTGAACCTACTACCTACAGGGAAGCAGTGACATGTACAGAAGCATCTCAGTGGCATGCAGCCATGGGAGTTGAAATGGAGTCATTGTTGAAGAATCAGACTTGGGAATTGGTCAAACAGCCTACTGACAAGGGAGTTGTGACTTGTAAATGGATTTCCAAGAAAAAGGAAGGAATAACTAAGGCAGAAGGGGTCAAGTATAAGGCACGTTTGGTTGCAAGAGGATTCAGTCAAAAGGAAGGGGTTGACTTTGATGAAATATTTTCACCAGTGGTCAGACATACCTCAATCAGGGTGTTACTAGCAATGGTGGCACAACAGGATCTGGACCTTCAGCAATTAGATGTGAAAACTTCTTTTCTACATGGTGAGGTGGATAAGGAGATATACAAGACACAACCTGAGGGTTTTCAAATTCCTGGGAAGGAAAATTATGTTTGCAAGTTGAAGAAATCATTGTATGGTTTGAAGCAAGCTCCAAGGCAGTGGTATAAAAGGTTTGACAGTTTTATGCTTCAGCAGGGTTACAGCAGAAGTCCTTATGATTGTTGTGTATACCACAGTTTGCTGAAAGATGGATCTCATATCTATCTTGTCTTGTATGCGGATGACATGTTGATTGCTGCTGCAAGGAAGTCTGATACTCAAAATCTGAAGAACCTTCTCAGTACTGAGTTTGAAATGAAGGATTTGGTTGCAGCCAAGAAAATCTTGGGGATAGAGATCTGGAGAGATAGAAGTCAGAAGAAATTGTTCTTGTCTCAGCAGGGTTATGTGCAGAAGATATTGGCCAAGTTTGGCATGTATGTTGCAAAACCAATAGATACTCCTATGGCATCAAATGTTCATTTGTCTGTTTATGCTTCACAGTCAGCTGAAGAGAAGGAGTATATGTCAAAAGTTCCCTATGCTAGTGTAGTTGGCAGTCTGATGTATGCCATGGTATGCACTAGGCCTCGATCTCAAGCTCGAGCGATCAGTGTTGTCAGCAGGTTTATGGCTCAACCTAGAAAGAAACACTGGAAAGCTGTTAAAAGGATATTCAGGTACCTGAGAGGTACAGCTGATGTTGGTCTCATTTATGGAGTTGATACTAGTCAGGTCACAGGCTATTGTGATGCTGATTATGCAGGTGATGTTGACAGTAGAAAATCAATGACTGGTTATGTGTTTACATTGGGAAATGAAGTGGTCAGCTGGAAAGCTACTCTTCATGCTACAGTAGCAATATCAACTACTGAAGCAGAATACATGGATCTTACGGAAGCAGCTAAGGAGGGTATCTGGTTGAAAGGGCTAGTCAGTGATTTGGGGTTGCATCAGGATCAGGCTGAGATATATTGTGATAGCCTAAGTGCAATATGTTTAGCCAAGGATCAGGCTCATCATGAGAGAACCAATCATATTGATGTCAGGTATCATTTTCTGAGAAATGAGAAGAGGGTTGTGGTGAAGAAGATTGGCACAAAGGAGAATCCTGCTGGTATGTTCACTAAACCAGTTCAGCAGAGTGAGTTTCAGCTTTGCCTAGACTTACTGAATATTCAGAGCTTATAATATGTTTCTGGAAACTCTACTGAGGGCAGATCAGTGGAAGTGGATGCTGTGGAGATCATCTGGTACAAGTACATCTGGCATTGACAAATGTATCTGGTACAAGTACATCTGGTTATGCAATCTGTTTGACTCTGGTGAGAGTTGAAGTCAAGGTGGAGATTTGTCAGTAAGTGACTTAAACTCTACATTTTGGTGGAACCAATCTGAAGACTCAGCTGTGTGATGGACAGCTGAGAAGTGTATTCAATTCTATGCATCAGTAGGGTGGAGTCTCATGAAGCTCACATCAGAGAGTGAAGTCTCTGTGAGTCTTGGAAATCTGTGAGGTCCCACGTCTGCTATATATGTTATGTGACAGCTATACAGTGTCATTAAAAGGAGGACACATGTAGGGGTATTTATGGCGTATCAGACAAAGATTCCTTGCGGCTAGGGTTTAGGGATTTGTGCCTATAAATACAGTTGTTGTTGCATTGTCTGTGTGTGTGAAATCTGTAACTCAGTGCATAATAATAAAGATCTCTTTTCTGCCCGTGGTTTTTTATCTCTCTCACTTTGAGAGGGGTTTTCCACATTAAATCTGTGTTCTTCTTGTTTTCTGTTATCTCCTTCGATTCTTTACGTTTGATTGCATCTGTTTCTAATTCTTGCATCTGAAGTTATCTCTATCAGTTTCATAACACTTAGAAATGAAGTCATTAAGTTCTTTGTGTTTCATTAGTTGATTTTTGTCGTTATTTCCCTTGACAAGGCATGAGTGCCAAGTAGTTAGTAGTTTCCTTTTCAATCAAGCTGAGTTGTAATGGATCATAGCATTTATTCAATATTTTAGTTTGACAGCAGTGATGTTTTTTTGGGGTTTTTTTATGAAAGTCCGTGTTTCCCGAGTCTTTGCATGCTTCTTTACATACATCCACTCTTAATGGGTTTTAGGGTTTTCCCTAAAAGTCACTTGTCAAGCATCCTTCTGGATAATGACTCGATATCCAGAAGCGGAGCATTACAATTGGTATCAAAGCCTAAGTTAGGAAAGTTTGGGCATAAACGTTGGTGTCTAAGATGTTGATCTTTAAGCTTTAATCTTACTCTGAGAGTTGTTCTAGCCTACCTTCTTTTCAGGCTTGGCAAGCGAAGAACGCGTAATACTCGTTCTTGACTAGTCGGTTTGAGCAAGTTCCTCCGATCATCATTGTCGTTATCTTCCTCTTTTCTTTGAGTTTCTTCTTTGTAACATGCAGTGCGTCAAGTTTGAAGATAAAATTTTTTTTTTTTTATAAGGAGGCGAGCGTAAACGTCTCACCTCCTAGTAATGGTATTTTCGTCTTTTCAAAATTGTTTTCTTTTTTCCTTTCTCTTTTAATCTTTTCTTGAGCCCCAAATGTTGAAAACCAACCTAAGCCCTGAAAATTCTATAAAAATTGCTCCAGGAAGCCTTAGACGTCAGTAGTTTCGCGTTTTGAGTTTTCAGAAGAAGAAAAGTGGCTTGCTATCCCCATAACTCCCCTAGGAAAGCGCACCCCCGACACTCGGATTATCGGTTTGATCGTTTCTAGGTCCCTCTGGTAGATCAGAGAGTTGAAATCGAAGCGAATCGGGTTGCAGAAGTTGTTTAGGTTCATTATCTCTTCGGGTTGAAGGTAAAGTCTAATATTTCGTAGTTGTTCTTGGCTTTGATATTAATTATGTTAGATTTACGCAGTATTGATGTTAGATTCATTTCTGGTTTAGATTCACGTAGTTAGTTGTTGTTCCATAGTATTCATGATTTTTTTTATTTGTGATATACGACTTTAAAGATGTCACTTTGACCCTAAATGACGAATACAACAAAATTAGGTTCGGTATTAATTACAAAATTCAAATACATTTTGATTGTAAATATTTCCATACTTTTGGGTTTGTGATTAATGCTTTCAAATGATGAGTAATCGTAGTAGAGAGTGTTTGTGGACGGAGTGAGGCCTACATAAATCACAATCAAACTTTTCTACGGGTGGAACTTCCAATTGCGGGTTACCTATGCCATAGAAATATCTACAGGGCCGGAAACTCAACCCGTAAAAATAAGAGGTAAAGAGGCAAAAGTCCTTTTTTTTGACAAAATAAATAAATAGGACACACTCCTTTTTTTAGTTGCAAAAAGGACAAACATTTTCAGCAAGACAAAACTACCCCGCGCGCGTCCTAGCTATATTATACATTAGTACACTGTTTTGAACCTGTTTTGTATCTGTTTTTTTTTTTTTTTTTTTTTCTTTTTTTCAAACATCCGTAACTTTTGATTTACAACTCCGATCATCGAAATTTTTTCACCAAAATTCATGTTTTTTTTTGCTCTTCAATTTGAGCCCAAACACGATACCCTTCCGACGTATATTTTGAAAGACGAAAAAAAAATTTGTATTAACCGGAGCGCTTTTTCTTATAAACGACCGTAACTTTTGATTTAGAACGCCGATCATCAAAATTGTTTCACCAAAGTTCATATTTTTTTTTATCTTCATTTTGAGACCGAGTTTGATACCTTTTCGATGTAGTATTTGAAAGCCGAATTTAATCGCAGCATTTACACTAACACACTATCGAAGATCGATGATCGGTAGTATCGATGATCGTAGTATCGACGTCGAGTGAGTATCGATATCGTAGTATCGATGTCGGTAGTATCGCGAAACGAATTCTAGACAAACTGAACTTGAATTAAGACTAAAAGGTAATACATAGAAGATCAATACAACAGACTATAGATTTAGTACAATAGGTACATCAGAACAAAAGGTAATACGTAGAAGATCAATACAAGTCTGAAAAGGTCTCGAACTATCACCAATTTATAAGAAGGATATTCTAGTTCAAAGAACTAAATTATCATGCCCGAATTCAAAAGGTCTTTGAATTACAAGTTCGAGAAAACATGAACTAGGCCTATCTATTACATGATGATACAATGTAGATCAAAAACCTCAAAGACGCCAAGGCACACAATAAGCCTTTGAACTAGGCCTATCTATTGCATTAAGGCACACAAGATAAGTATCGATATCGCGAGATCGATGATCGCGATCAGATATCGATGTCGATATCGATGTCGACGCATGCAGTATCACTCAAAAGGACTCTCCATTCGGTTTTTTTTGCAAGGTCTATGCACCCCAAATCTAACAGCGCCAATAGCATAACTAGTAATATCGATGTTTTTGTTGTTGAAATGTGTTGTGAAGTATACTAGTAATATCGATGTTTTTGTTGTTGAAATGTGTGATATTTGGTGTAATATTGTGGTCTGATTATGTGTTAACCGGAGGAAAAATGATGGTTCTGTGACAAAAACGCCAACATGGTGGTGTTCCTAGTGATGCAAAGAACGTCCTCGGGGTGACGTTTTAAGAACAAAAAACACCGATCATAACTTGAAAGACGAAAAAAATATTTGTATTAATTGGAGCGTTTTTTCTTATAAACGACCATAACTTTTGATCTGGAACACCGATCATCAAAATTGTTTCACCAAAGTTCATATTTTTTTTTTATCTTCATTTTGAGACGCGTTTGATACCTTTTTTCGACGTAGTATTTGAAAGCCGAATTTAATCGCAAGATTTACACTAACACAGATTAGTATCGATATGAATGATGATCGTGAGTATCGATGATCGGTAGTATCGATGCTCGATGATCGATGATCGACGTGATATCGTATCATTTAAGGCTTAATTCAAATGACTACTTCAAGGTTTCTCAATAGAACATTATCGAGTATTTCGGGAAAAGGTGAAGTGCGTAAATTTAAGAAGAATGGCATCCAAAACATCTCTCCGTCTCCTCCCAACAAGTGCGAAATGTATCCATTAAACCAACAAGAGGAAAATCCGGTTCATCGATTGGCTCGAGAGGAGTAATTCCAGTCGAAAATCATACATTTATTGACACAACACAATTGAGGATCTCGAACAATATTCAGAGGTCTTACACCACTCTCTTGAATCATCCGGATCCACTGAGCGCATAGATGGGTGTGATGGAAGTACAATCGAACGAATCAAGACAAGACCTTGAAAGGAGAGCTCCATCGTTTACGCGATCAAGCAAAAAGATCGATCTCGCCGCCATCAATGTCCTTTCGATGAATTTTTCCGGCGGGTATCCGAGGAAAGCAAGTTTTTCCGGTGGAGTACAGATTGGAGTAGTTATCTCAGCGCAACGGCGTTGGAGCAGTGTTGAATGATGAGTTAGGGTATTTTAGTCCAAACAGAAAATTATTGTCCTTATTGTAACTTATAAATTGAATCAGGATTAATGCTTTATTAAGGGGAAAAAATGGGACTTTTACCTAATTTTTCCTAAAAATAACTGGTTTTGCATATCTTCGAGGTTATATATCTGTAACACCCGGAATTTTTGAAAGGGTAAAATGGCAATTGGGTATATGTACTATGACCTAAATATTATTTAACATATTTATTTAATTAAAAGAATTTAGTTATTTATTTTTAATGGATTTTAAATAACGGGTATAAAAGGAACCATTACCTAAATTATTATTAGTGTTACACGGCAATTCCTTCGGCAAAATTGGACCAGATGCTGTGCAAAGGAGAAAAAAAGGGTCGGACGTTGTTTTCCAAATTTGGAGTTCAACGGTTGATTTTGGGTGCAGACCATAGTAGAAGAAATTAATACCGCGAGGAGGCGATCATTTCGATACCAACCGTTCTTTTTTTCGGTAAGTATTCCTTCCTAGCCCTAATCTAGATTCCGTATGTTCTTGAGAAAAAAATCCGAGCTTTGATAGAATAAAGAGTTGTGTTAATCGTAGAATATCGTTGACGAAAATTCGAAATATATACCTTTGGATAAAAATAGTTTTTTTTGTATATCTCTATTTTAAAATCTTACAAGCATAACCCTCGGTAGGACGGACAATTTGTTATTCAGGACGAGATATAATGTCATGAGGACGGGTTATTTTTCATTGAGGTCGGACTAAAATAACACGTACTCAGTAAATTTTCTCACTTGACCGTGCTAAAAAAAACCCGTCCTGAATTGTCCTGACATTTTAATATTTAATTACGCTGTCAATTACAATTTTTTTTAAGGCCTCAATTACGTTTTTCAGGCGTAATTTTTCAGGCCACCTGCTACATTCATCACCTCCGACGACTTCCCTTACCGGAGAAACAATGACAATGGCAAGCCTTCAAAAATCACCCCCCCTCACCACCACCCCAAGACATCACCGCCATCCATGGCTGAAAAATACATCTCTCCCTCCTTTTCCAATGAAGATGTAGCTCACTCCGAGTACGGAGATCAACATGATTTCTCAGTACTTCGGTTCCTCTTCTTCTAATGTCTCGTTGGTCTCACAGTCACCGCATCACCGTCATCTCGTTGTTGATGAAGTCTTGCCGCCGGTGATTACAGAAGATCTGAATCTGGGCCGCAGTTTTATTTTTTATTTTTAAAAGCTTGTGTTCCCATCTCTGCTTGTGATCCCATCTCCGATCAAAGATGCTACTTCTTATTAGCTATTTGGTGGGGAAGAATTACGTAAGGGGAAAAAAAATAAAAAATTCAGGACGGGTATTTATAGCACGGCCGAGTGAGAAAATTTACTGAGGACGTGTTATTTTAGTCTGACCTCAATGAAATATAACTCGTCCTCATGACAAGGGCGTCACAATATCAACGGGTCAAATTATTTGGGGTTTTTTTATGAAAGTCCGTGTTTCCCGAGTCTTTGCATGCTTCTTTACATCCACTCTTAATGGGTTTTAGGGTTTTCCCTAAAAGTCACTTGTCAAGTATCCTTCTGGATAATGACTCGATATCCAGAAGCGGAGCATTACAATTGGTATCAAAGCCTAAGTTAGGAAAGTTTGGGCATAAACGTTGGTGTCTAAGATGTTGATCTTTAAGCTTTAATCTTACTCTGAGAGTTGTTCTAGCCTACCTTCTTTTTCAGGCTTGGCAAGCAGTAAACGTAATACTCGTTCTTCAGCTAGTCAGTTTGAGCAAGTTCCTCCTGATCATCATTGTCGTTATCTTCCTCTTTTCTTTGAGTTTCCTTCTTTGTCTGGTGCGTCAAGTTTCGAAGATAAAATTTTTTATAAGGAGGGCAGAACGTAAAACGTCTCACCTCCTAGTAATGGTATTTTCGTCTTTTCAAAATTGTTTTCTTTTTTCCTTTCTCTTTTAATCTTTTCTTGAGCCCCAAATGTTGAAAACCAACCTAAGCCCTGAAAATTCTATAAAAATTGCTCCAGGAAGCCTTAGACGTCAGTAGTTTCGCGTTTTGAGTTTTCAGAAGAAGAAAAGTGGCTTGCTATCCCCATAACTCCCTAGAAAGCGCACTCGACACTCGGATTATCGGTTTGATCGTTTCTAGGTCCTCTCGGTAGATCGAGAGAGTTGAAATCAAGCGAATCGGGTTGCAGAAGTTGTTTAGGTTCATTATCTCTTCGGGTTGAAGGTAAAGTCTAATATTTCGTAGTTGTTCTTGGCTTTGATATTAATTATGTTAGATTTACGCAGTATTGATGTTAGATTCATTTCTGGTTTAGATTCACGTAGTTAGTTGTTGTTCCATAGTATTCATGAAATATCGTTTAATTATCGCAGGATATTCGTAGAGGTGTTGGTTCGAGGATTCAAGATTTTTCTTTCAAGATTTTACGTTCGATTTCGTTTCGAAATACCAAAGGTAAGAGGGTGTTTTTAAACGGATTTGAGTGTTCAATCGTCTTTAATTACATTGTTGATGGTGTTATATATTTTACTTTTCTTGTTTTCATTTGATACGGGTCTTGACTTTTATATATTCTACGGTAGTTTATTTATTTATTTACATAGTTTTGCTTACGGTTAGATTGTTTTCGGGAAAACGGCAAACGGACTCTGGGTGAATCATGCCCAGGAGCTGAATTCGTAAAGGAAAAGAAAAGAATAATAATAAGTCTATAAAGGAAAAAAAAAAAAAAAAAAAAAAAAAAAAAAAAAAAAAGGTAACTATTCGGTTGCTAGTTGTTGTTTGAAAAAGGTAATTAAAATAAATAATAATAAAACAGACTATGCACATATACTCTGCACATATGAGTTCCAAGATTCGAAAAGAAAAACAGAGGAAAAAAAAAATAAGGTAACTATTACATATGTGTTATATATTTCCAGGGAAAAAGGAAAAAAAGATTATTTATATAGTTGAGTTACTAGGTATTATGTATTTAAGTAATTTTATTTAATTTATATACTAAAAAGTTATGCACAACAAAGTATTATACACGTTTAATGGTTATAGTAAAGGTGTATTATATTAATTTTGTGCTTCTAATGTATTATACGATATGATGTGGCTTGTATGTTCCTATGGGACATTATATGTTAATTTGCAAAGTCTAACTACGATTTCTGGTAGCCTTGGTTCTGCACCACAACTGAGACACTCTGCGGGGAGAAGGTGGGAGCACCGGAATGCGTTGTTTAGGCCTTGTGGGACATTGACATAATAGTCATTGATCCTTTTACAACGTGCTAGGTGGTATAACTAGATGTCCATAGGAAGCCTTTTATGTGAATGAACCAGGTGGTTAGAACTTAAATCGTAAATACATATGTGGTTGTCTAAAAGCTAAAACGTCAATATCATTGGTAAGACACGTTTCTAAATCGAAGCATAGGAATCTTGCAACCCTTTCGAGTTATGTGTCAAGGGACAACGTGTAACTTCCCCCATGGAGACCTAAGTCCATGCCCCCTTGAGAGGTGCTTAATATGTCTCAGTGCATTCTCACCATGCACAGTGTCCTTTGATATTGGTGTAACAAACTTATGTGCGTGAGGTTGTACTATGTGATCTAGTAGAGGGTGAGTGTGATCTCAATGCAACCTATGTGGTAGAGATTGTAGAAAGTAACTTGTTATATATGATATTCTATTTATTGTAGCCGTTTCTTCTACCCCTTACTAAGTACGTCTGTACTTAACCCCTCTTCCTTATTGTCCCCACCCCGAGAAGGTGGTGTATTTGTAGGTCGTTTTCGAGGCCACAGAGGAGTAATCCGGAGATGATGCAGATGAAGTTTACTGTTCTTTATTTTCCGTTGTGATTTGGTATAAAATCTCTTAATCTCTGTAATGATAGAAATCAGTGAGTTGACTTTGTGGATACCAATATGTACGGGTTAATTGTATTTGATGGTTATAGTAAAGCCTTTTGATGTTGTACTAAATGCAGTCTGTGTTACTTTCGATCGTTTTAGTAGTTGTTTTAAGTATCCGAGTCAGTCGTTTTACCTTCAGCTTGTTCTATGATGTCTGCTTACGTAGGCTTACGTGTATAATTAGATTGAAATTTAATTATATGCGTGCCAGGCGTTCTTTTCCGGATAGGGACTCGGTATCCGACAAGGGCGTCACAATATCAACGGGTCAAATTATTTTCCTACTGATTGGTATTAACCAGAATGAATTGTATTACACTGTGTATAAGAATATATAGTTACAATTGGAGGATTCTATAATATTTACCATAAATGCGTAATATCTACCATAAATGCATACAAACTATTATTTACAAGTATAACCTAATACCACCCCTCAAGTTGGTCGATGACGCAAACCCAACTTGTCACGCTGTTGAATAAAGGTCGGCCACGACAACGAATTTGTGAGAGAATCAGCAAGCTGATCGTAGGCATGAATATGAGTTACTCGCAATCGGCAGATAAAATATTGTCCCGAATGTAGTGATAGTCGATAGCTACATGCTTCATGTGGGAGTGAAAAACGGTGTTGCCATGGAATTGAGTGGTTCCCAGGTTGTCACAATAAATGGTGGGAGTGTCATGAATTGGGAAGCCGGGTTATTGCGGGAGAAAAGAAACCCAGTGTAATTCAGCTGTAGCAGCAGCGACAGAGTGATACTCAGCTTCAATGGATGAACGGGCAATGGTATTTTGTTTCTTTGAACACCAGGAGAGTGGATTTAGACCAAGATAGACGATGTAGGCACTGGTGGAGGCATAGTTATCTTTGTCACCACCCCAATCGGCATCAAAATACGCATGTAAAATAAATGGGGAGTGACGGAAAAGTTGAAGGCCATAATGTTGTGTCCCTGAAAGATAACGAAGAACGCGCTTGACATAAGACCAATGGACGTCGGTAGGCTGGTGCATGAATTGAGAGAGTTTGTTTACGGAAAAGGCAAGATCAGGTCGGGTAAGAAGTAGATATTGAAGACTGCCGAGCACCATGAGATATTGTTTAGGATCACCCGAGGGCGTGCCTGGTTTGGAGAAGAGGTTAGATATGTCCGGTGGTAGTGGTGTGGGAACCGCATTAGCTTCCTAAAAATTGACTTTTATAAGTAGTTCCGAAGCATATCTGCGTAGGGAGAGAAGCAATCCGTCGGAGTTAGATAAAACTTCCAGCCTTAAAAAATATGAAAGTTGGCCAAGATCCTTAAAAGCGAAGCGGCTGGACATGTGTTGAAGGAATTGAGTAAGAGCCGCAGAGTTATTGCATGTGATAATGATATCGTCAACATAGACTAATACACAGATAAGGATTCCAGCTTGAGAGTAAATGAATATAGATGTGTCAGTAGTGGAATTCCTGAACTCAGCAGAAAGCAAATATCGCATGAGCTCATCATACCATGCTCGGGGAGCCTGTTTGAGACCATAAATCGCCTTGCCAAGCTTGCAAACAAAATCAGGCCAAGCGGGATCAGAAAATCCGGGAGGCTTGGATAGATACACTGTATCAGATAAATGACCCTATCGAAAAGTATTATTTATGTCGAGCTGTCGAAGGGTCCACCCCTGTATAAGAGCCAAAGACAAAACAAAAAAAATAGTAGTAGGTTTAACAACAGGACTAAATGTTTCAATATAGTCAATGCCGGGCCGTTAAGTGAAGCCTTTAGCAATAAGGGAGCCTTATACCGGTCAAGAGAACCATCAGGATGACACTTAATACGATAAATCCATTTGGAGCCAACTACATTGTATTGAGGATCCGGAGGAACAAGTTCCCAGGTGTTATTACGCATCAATGCATTGTATTCCTCTTGCATAGCACTGCGACATTAGGGATGTTTGAGGGCTTGGGTAATGGAGGAGGGTTCAGTGTGAGAGTGGAGATGACTGTGGAGTTTTAATTTTTGGATGGGCTTGCGAATGTTATTCTTGGCACGGGTAGTCATTTAATGAGCATGAGGAGGTGGATGAGGAGATGGCGGATCTGAAGGAGAGGGTGTGGGGGAAACGGATGAGAAATGGGAATAAGGTAGGGCAGGAGAAGGGGGAGCCGAGGGTGGAGGAAGGGGAAGAGGGAACCACGGATCAGTTAGATGATCTGGGGGGTAGGTGGTGGTTGAGAGAGAGTGCGGAAAGGAAAGACATCTTCAACAAACTTGACGTGGCGGGAGACATAGATGCATGAGTGAGACACAGCATAACAGTAATAGGCACCCTGAGTAAGGGAGTAGCCTAAGAAGATACAGGGGACGGAACGAGGTTGAAGTTTGTGTTCGGTGTATGAGCGAAGCCATGGATAGCAAAAACATCCAAACGAGCGGAGTTTGTTGTAGTTAGGGAGATGACCGAAGATGCGGAGGTAAAGGGACTTCATGGAGATAGTGGGTGTGGGTAAGCGATTTATGAGATAGACTGCCTTGGCAAAGGCATATGACGAGTAAGAGAGAGGAAGAGACGAGTGAATCAGAAGGGAGAGACCAGTTTCAACAATGTGAAGGTGACGACGTTCTGAGAAACCGTTGTGTTTAGGAGTGTGAGGGGGGATGTGTAGTGGGAAATACCGTAGGAAGTAAGATTAGGACGGAGGGCAACGTATTCAGTACCATTATCATAGTAGAGAATTTTGATAGACGTAAAAGAATCTTTCTACAATAGCCTCAACATCAGATTCAGATGCAGGGGGTAAACCAAACATATTTCGTATAATGATCAACAAAAATGACATAGTACTTAAAGTCATCAAACAATAAAACCGGAGAGGTCCAAACATCAAAAAAAATATTATTTCAAATGGGCGGGATGATTGTAATATAGATAATCAAAACTGAGTTTATGACTCTTATTCTCAAGACACGCAGAACAATGGGTAAAAGACGAGGAAATAACATCCAAATTATTATTTGAAAGCAAAGACTGTAAAATGTGATGAGAGGGATGGCCAAGTCGATGATGCCAAGTTTGTTGTGAGGTCCGGTTGGTTGTGAAGTCAAGTAAGGGTCGAGAAGGCCACTCATAAAGTCCATATTTAACTGGTCCATGCATTAGGGTGTGTTGGGTCAGAAAATCCTTCACAATAAATTTAGAAAGTAAAAATTCAGCAGATAAATTATGATCATGACACAACTGAGAAATGGATAGTAAATTACGAGACATGTGAGGGATGCATAAAACATTATTAATATTAAGTGCATGAGAGGAAAAAAGCAGTAAAGGAGTCGAACCAGTGTGTGTTATGGGGAAGGGGAGCCATCACCGACCATGATGTCATCTGATCTGGAGTATGGTGTATGAAGCGAGGGATTCTGCAAGTCTGAGGTGATATGGTTGGTAGCACAACTATCCAATAGCCAAGAGGAAGTGTGTGGGCCGCAAATATGGGCATGTGGGTGACGTGGGTTCCATAGAGCAGGTGACCGAAAAGCGGGCTGAGCTGGAATTGGAAAAATGGGCTGACCCGAGTTCGACTTGGCCTGGACCTGAAATTGAGGGCCATACTTTGCTGAGTGTCCCTGCACTGAACAAAGTTAACACTTACCTAAGTAAGGGCGGCGGCCACGGGGCGGCGGGTTGGAATTAGTGTGCTTCCAGGATTGAGGGTGGGGAGGATTTCCGGATGATGAGGGACGAGAACCAATGTTGGGAGGTCGGTAAGCAGCGTGTGTAGCAGTCTGACGACCAAAGAGTGGTGACGGATCAAGACGGCGAGGAGCCTAATTCAGCAATTTCTCGTTCAGCTCTACAAACGAGATGGTGGTGTCACAGGCTTGAAGATCATGAGCCAAATCATCATATTCATCATCGAGTTTTTCAATAATAAGATCAACAAGATCATCGGCATCCATGGGAGCTTCAAAGAGAGTAAGCTCGTCGGCTTTGCTTTTGATGGCATACAAAAACGCAAACATGGATTGGTCCCCTTTTCGAATTGATTTTAAGCTCATTTTGATCTTTTTAATGCGGCCTCGTGAAGGCTTGTTGAAGACATCAGTCAGACATGTCCAGGCATCAGCCGAATTCTTTGCGCCAAGAATCAGAGGTGTGGCGTCAATGGTGAGGGACGCCATGATAGCATTCACAATTAATTTATCTTGTCTTTTCCAGGTACTATGTGCTTGATTTAGCCGGGTGACACCATTGGCGGTGATGGTGGCCGGCGGACAGGGCTTGGAACCGTCAATATAACCGAAGAGCAGGGCCGGTCCTACGTTTTTTAGGGCCGAAGCCAGTTAAAAAAAATTGGGCCTATGTACACAAAAAAAAAAAATCGACCGAAAATACAATTTTTTTTCTAATACATTCATATACAAACATCAAATTCATAATGCAAACACAAAACATACATATATATTAATACTAAATACTAATTCAACAATGCTCTTGAAGCACATTTGGAGGCGAAATCACTAATCAATGTATAATCATCAATTTCATCAACCAATTTCTGCTCAATCGATATTATCGCTAACCCATTCAAGCGTTCTTGACTCATCGTGCTTCGAAGATGGTTCTTTATTAGCTTCAACTTCGAAAAACTCCGTTCACCAGATGCAACCGTTACCGGAATAGTCAACAATATTCGGTAAACAATCTCCGTGTTTACATAACTTAGATCAAATGTTTTCAAGAATTTCAAAATTTGGAGAGGTTCATCCGCTACTTTCTTCATGAAGTAACATTTAGTAACATATAAATTGTTTTATTGGGTTGGATATTTTTTTTAAAGGATCGGGCCTATATATAAATTTTTTTATTGGGTTGGGTATTTTTTTTTTAAAGAATCGGGCCTATTTGTTATCAAAATCGGGCTTTTTAATATACGATTTTTTTTATAAATCGATCGGATTAACTCTATAAAAAAAAAATTCGGATAAGCAAAACATGTACCGATTGGGCCTATCGGGATTCATTGGGCCAAGCCGACTGGCTCGCCTGGCTTGTGATAGGGCCGGCCCTGCCGAAGAGATCATAACCGGAGAGGAGGGTTTCGAATTGCATGTGCCAGGCGGAGTTGCATATGCCAGGCGTAATTGTTGGCATCTAGTTTGATGGGTGTTTGAGTTGTTGAATTGAAGGCAATAATTTGAGAAGGAGAGGCAGAGTTGGCTTCGTCGGAGGTGAGTGTGGACATGGCGGCGGCGGGGGGGAAGGGGGGGAGGGGGAGCAGAAGAAGACTGACGGGTGAGAAAGAAATCAGACACAGGAAGGAAGGGAGTCAAAAGGGAAAGCGGCATAGTTTCCTAAACAAAAGGATTTTGCTCTGATACCATAATGATTGGTATTAACTTGAATGAATTGTATTACACTGAATATATGAATATATAGTTACAATTGAAGTATTCTAGAATATTTATCATAGATGAGCAATATGTACAATAAATGCATACACACTATTATTTACAAGTATAGCCTAATATTTCCGTTGATAATTTCTACAGATGACACAAAGTATTAAGGAGAAATTCGTTTTATATCCCTTTTTTTAAAAATTTATCCGAAATCTACATCACTTGAAATTCAAAATCCTCGTCTATCTCCCGCCTTAAAGTGAACGAAGCTGCCCATTTTTAGGCGAACCCACCTATTTTTCGCCCTTTTCCCTGCCCACCCGCTGTCGGTCCCACCCATTTCCCCGCTCCCCGCTGTCGGTCTCGCCCTCAATGATGGGCGATCTCGCCCATTTTTTGAAATCTCGCCCAAAATCGAAAGTTGAGAGACAAATCGTATGGAATCTGAAAAATTAAGTGGAATGAAGAAGAATCAACACGAAATTTACTTTCAAATCGTTTTGGGAACTGAAATTATGCTTCGAATTTGAACCTTTGAATGCTTCAATGGAGAAAGTCGATTTTTTTTATTAAGAAAGACGAAATTTGATGAGAGAACCATGTAGAATGAAGAAGAATTTGGTGGAATGAAGGAGAATGGGCGAACCCGCCAGTTAATGTGGATTTTCAGTAAATGGCTGAGATTTCAAAAAATGGGCGAGAAGTGGGCCAGATCGCCCATCCTAGAGTACGAGACCGACAGCGGTGGGCGGGGAAATGGGCGGGACCAACAGCGGGTGGGCGGGGAAAAGGGCGATAAATGTTAGGATGAGGATCCTAACCGATGCGGTGGGAAAGAACAGAGAGAATTGGAGAAGAAGGAAATAGGCGGGAAAGTAGAGTTTTATTAATATCAAAAGTGAGCAATTATTACAACACACACCTTCCTTATATACCTCTTGGCTCGAGGAGGTAAAAGGAGTAAACACACTAACACCTAGGAACACTTAAGTCCTAACATCACCCCTCCCCTAAAGACCTTCCTTGTCCACGAGGAAGGGGAAAATCTGAAGCAGTTCAACCACTTGATCTTCCACTGGACCACAGCTTTGTTATATCTCTTGACCGATCGATTTGCGGCAGACCCTATCGGGGACCACCTCTCCATCTCGATTAGTAATTGGCGGGGATGCGGAAAGTTGCGCCCCTATATACCTTTTAAGCATGATACACATGGAACACAGGATGTATCCTAGCGTGCTGGGGTAATTGTAGTTTGTAAGCCACCTCATTAACCCCTTGCAATGATCTTGAAAGGGCCAAAATACTTTCTTGACAACCAGGTTCTTCCCGAGCTCTTGAATCTCGTCTCGTAAGGTTGTAATTTTAGGAAGACAAGATCTCCAGCTGCAAACTCTTTCTCCCTTCTATGTTGATCAGCATAGAATTTCATGCGAGATTGAGCCTCCTCTAACTGATTTTTCAGTTCCTTCAGTATCACTGGTTTTCTCTGCAAAAATCCCTCTATATCTTTAAACTGTTCTGGAGCAAAGCGCCTAAAGCGGTGTGGTGGGGACATAACCATATAGAGCCTCGAAAGGGGGTAATATTAAAGGCGTTATGGTAGTTAGTATTGGGCACATAACTCCCCTTTTCATGTTGGATCGGTCATGGTTCACTCGAAAGGGCATCTCGCCACCACATTCTCACTCCCTTTTGTATTCAATGGTGAAATCTAACCCCAGTAGTTTAGTCACCCCTTTCTGTTGTAGAGTGGTAGTAGCCCTCTGATCCAAAAGGAATTTGAGGCTCTGCTGGTCAGTTTTAATTGTGAATGGCCTGCCTTGGATGTACTGTTTCCATTTAGTAAGTGCCATGAGCACAGCCAATAGTTCCTTCTCATAAATGGACAGCCCCATCTCTTTAGAATTAAAGGCCTCGCTTTCAGATATGCCAAGAAATTTTGTTTGGATTCTTTGCAAGATCGCCCCTAACCCTTTTGCACATGCATCAGTTTCTATGCAAAAAGGTGCTTCAAAATTTGGAAGTGCTAGTACAGGGGATTGGACCATTGCTTGCTTCAATTGATCAAATGCCTCTTGTGCTCTAGGATTCCAAGAGAATCCTTCCTTCTTCAAGAGGTCATTGAGAGGCCTGGCTAGAATGCCATAGGAAGGCACAAACCTCCTCAGAAAACAGTGAGGCCTAAAACCCCTCAACTCAAGTAATATGCAGGGTGTAGCCATTTGTTCCATATTTTTAAGGTCGACCAAACACCCTACCATTACGAATAATGTGACCCAAATACTCCACCTTGTCACGCCTAAAAGAGCATTTTGACATCTTGGCATAGAAAGAGTGTTTCTCCGAGCACCTGTCGAGATGTACCAAGTGTTGTTTCAGTCTTTGTAAATTAAGATGTCATCAAAAACACTAGTACAAACTTTCGAGGAAAGGCCTGAGAAGGACTCATTCATGTTCCTTTGAAAAGTAGCAGGAGCATTAGTTAACCCGAAAGGCATGACCAAGAATTCGAAGTGGCCATGATGAGTGACAAAGGCTGTTTTCTGTATATCACCCCTGTTCATGAGGATCTGGTGGAAACCGGATCTCAAATCAATTTTGGAAAAAACCCTGGCCTTTCCCAATTCATCTAACAAATCATCTATAATTGGGATAGGATACCTGTCCTTGACTGTCAGGTCATTAAGTTTTCTGTAATCTACACACCCCCTCCATGTCCCATCCTTTTTCTTAACTAGGAGCATGGGAGAAGCAAAAGGGCTACTTTGTGTTGGACTATGCCCTGTTCTAACATCTCAGACACTATCTTCTCAATGTCATCCTTCTGTGTATAAGTATACACAGCAGGGTCGATCTTTCTTGGTCTTGCCTCCTTCAATATAATAGAATGTTCACAACCCTTACTGGAGAGGTAAGCTGTAGGATTAGCAAAGACATCATGGAATTCTCGTGAGTAGGGGCTCCAGAGGGGTGGGAGCAGTTGACTCATGCTCGCTTGGATCTGATTTAGACATCCTACTAATCACAAGTGCCATTCTAAAAGTTTGAACCAACTTTTTGCAACCGATCATCTTAAGTTGTCCAATGTCCGGTTTGCCGAAAGATTAACTGCTCCCCATCCTTGGTTAATGTCAGGCACATGGAATTGAAGTTTAAATGTGGAATGGACTATATTGCCCCAACGGTTTGCCGAAAGGTCCACACCCAAAACCATATCACAACCCAAAACCGAGTTTGAGGAGTCTGATATCTTGTTTAAACTGGAATCCTTGCATTGACCAGGGAAGATTGGGACACTTAGATTCACTTCTTATGGAATTTCCATCTGCTACTGTGATAATCATAGGATTACTAGGCATTATGTTGCAACCAGCATCTTTGGCCACCTTGTAATCCAAAAAGGAATGAGATGCTCCACTATCTATCAAGATTTCTACTTGTTTCTTCTTGATCAGGCCACTGATTTTGAAGGTATTAGGAGTTGTCTCATTCGGTCAGTGCATAAAGCGAGACTGAGATGTATTTGGAGAGTCATCGGCAAATTTGTAGTATAATCATCCTCACCAACAAATTCTTCATCCTCTGCTACAATGAAATGGATGTGCCTCTGTCTACACTTGTGCCCCGGGGTGTACTTCTCATCACACCGGAAACACAGCCCTTTGGCTCTCTTATCTTGTATCTCTTTTGGTGTTATAGCCCTTTGTAATCTTGGTTTGGGTCTGCAGTTGCTTGTATTCTAAGCGTGGCATTTTATCGAACACCTTAGGAACATGAAATGGGTGTCTGACGACTGTCCAGTAGAATATGAAATCTTAAGCGAGAGGTTTGTGATTTAAGGATAGTAGGGACGCATTCACGGCACCTTGCGGCATCCACAGCAGATGACATAGAATCCGGATTCATCAATCTTACCATTGATTTGATTTACGGTTTGAGACCTCTAATGAAGCGAGGAGATGTAATGATAGTCTGTCGATCTAGGGCATTGCATCTGCATACTAATGTCCTCAATTCTTCAAACTCGGCCAAGGTACTCATCAACGAACCCTACTGCTTCAACCGATGGAAATCATCAAGCGCCATGTCCATGGATTTACAACCAAACCTCTTTAAAACTTCATCTCTCATCATCGTAGGCCAAGTGATGTGAGGGTAACTCATTCTAAGACCTCCAAACCACACATCCGCAGCTCCTCGAAGGTGCATTTACGCATAATTGACCTTGATTATCGGGAGTATCATGAATTTGGAAATATCTTTCACTCCTTCTAACCCACTCCATTGGAGAATCTCCATTAAATGAGAGGAAATCGATCTTGAAGCCTTGTAATGAGGTTCATACCTCAAATTAACCTCGATGGTTCGACCGAGTCTTGTCTTAATGGAGGAGTAGGAGTATTCCATCACCAAAGACACTCGCAGCAGAGCTTCGAAAGGAATTTACGGTTTCTTATTGTCCTTGTCGATCAATTTGTTTGATCATTTGTTTCAAAGAATCCAGTTGATCCTCAACCTTCAACGCATGCGATTCACCTTCTCGTATATGAACCTCCACCTTCCGAATCGATTTCCGATCGATTGATCAACTCGGACTGCATCTCTTCCATACGTAAGGTGAATTCCTCGGTCATTTTCTGTTGATTCGTTCAAGCTCTTCTATCGATTTGGCAGCCATTGCGAACAATCACAGTGCAGGAGAAATCTCGATGCAGATGTTAGGATGAGGATCCTAACTAGGGTTTTGAGAGCAGTGCAGGGGATAGAGGAGAGGAAATTGGGGAAAGAGAGGAGAATTGGAGAAGAAGGGAAATAGGCGGGAAAGTAGAGTTTTATTAATATCAAAAGTGAGCAATTATTACAACACACACCTTCCTTATATACCTCTTGGCTCAAGGAGGTAAAAGGAGTAAACACACTAACACCTAGGAACACTTAAGTCCTAACAATAAATGAGCGGATTCACCTAAAAATAGGCGGATTCGTTCATTTTAAGGCGGAGTATAGACAAGGATTTTGAATTTTAAGGGGTATAGATTTCGGATAAATATTTTTAAAAAAATGTATAAAACGAATTTTCCAAAAGTATTAATGTTAGAATAAATAGGTGTGAATAAAAAAATGTCGACAGACCAGATTTTATATTTTCCCTTCAATCAAATATTCTGAGGAGTATCCATTAATTAAAAATTAGTAGTACCTAGAACTCGATGCTAACGCAAGCTTTAGCACACCCACAACTTTCTAAAAGTTGCTCTATAGTCTTCTCTGCGTATCACAACTTGATTCCAGCAAATGGGATCCAAGATTATTGTTTTCATTTTTTTATGATTTATTTATTTGTATTTCTTTAAGTAAAGTTTTGGTTAAAATAAGTTTAAAGTTTTGCTTTGTTTAAAAATAATGTTTTTTAAATGTGTAGAATGAAAATCGTTGCTTTGTTTAAATTTAAAAATAAAAATTACTTTTATTCAAATGTAAAAAGTGTATGTATAAATGAAAATATATCAATGATAGATTTTTAAATTTCACTTTTACCTTTAATTATACTAAAAATATACTCAACAACTTCCGTCCTTTTTTGAAATTTTTTAGATCATTTTAGCTTTATGAATTTGTCACATAATTTAAATCCAAAAACATAAAACGCCGAAGATTTAGAACTATATCAATAGAGCATTTACAAAAAATTTCTTCCTTTTACCAAACAATTAATTATATATTCTTAATTATATATTCACCTATTTTACAACTATTATATTAATGAGAATCAAAGGGTATTCTAGATTTTTATCATTAACATTAATGACGCTTAAGGTAATATTCCGATTTTCGAGAAAGGGCAGATGTGTCATTTTGCGAAAATGAATATTATGTTCACTATTTTATTCTTGGAATTAAAATGTATTTAGTATATATATATATATATATATATATATATATATATATGTGTGTGTGTGTGTGTGTGTGTGTGTGTGTGTGGGAAGTTCTGATTAATTTTAATTAAAGGACAATTAAGGAAAAGAAATAATAGGATATTATTTTGGAAATGATTATTTAAGGAAAATAAATCTACATAATTCTTATAACCTACTAGTAATCAGATTTTTCTTCCTACGCTCTGTGAAAAAGGCGTGAGAAGCAAAGGGAAAAAGGGCTAAGAGTTTCTTCAAATTCTAAGGCAATTCTCAACCGTTTTCAGATTCGAGTAGAGCAGAGGAATCGTCGTGAAGAGGGCGTCGTTTCAACACAAGAAAGTTGGGGTCTTTCTAAGGGTATGATTTTCGAGCCCTAGATGTGTTCTTGGACGTTTTTGATGAATCTAAACTCATAAATTCGTAGTCTCGTTGGGTTAAAAGCGTGTGATCGAATTTAATCTAAGTTTGGATTGATCACATAGGTTTTTTCTGCGAAGGAAGGATCGTTTGCTGCAGTTTTTCGTAGCTCTAGTTGTTGTATTAGCTTGCTAAAAGGTAAAAGCCTCTTCCTATGATTTAATTACGGCTTATAAGGTTTAATTTGAGGATTGGATGTGGTTTGGTGTTAGAATTTACCTATATGTTGTTTTAGGATCAAAGGTTGTTATGGTTCAGAAAAGTTTTGTTTTTCTGCTGTTTTACTGAGTATATTCGTGTTGAACATGTTTGCAACTAGAGATCGTAAAGTACAGAAAAATCGTGTTTCATGGTTTTACAGCGTCGAATGCGCACGCATTCTTTGGAATGCACACGCATTCATGATTTAAGATGTTCAATCCTTTTCACAGCAGGTGCAATGCGCACGCATTCATTGGAATGTACACGCACTGCTATTTCAGGATGTTTAGTTTTGCTCCCAGCATGGGCAATGCGCACACATTGGCTGGACAGAAACTTTCAGCAAGTTTCTGGTCAGTGAATGAGCACGCATTTCATAGAATGCGCACGCATTGGCCCCAGATTTTGAGAAAGTGTTGTTTTAAGCTATGGAATGAGTTTTAAACGTTGTTTCTTGATATAATAACATTAATTAAACATGAACAAGTCTTGATTGAGTTTCTGATGCGTTTAGTTCCGGCACCGAATGTACGCTTCCAAAGAGTTGAAGTTCGGGACCGTCGGAAGGGCATGATAGGCTTGTGCTTTGGTGATTTAGAATTCACCAATGTTTGTGTACATGATATGATGTGGTGTCTAGCTGTCTAAGTGAGGGAGTAGAGTTTTTAAGGTGAGTTTTGCCTTGAAAACACTTACGTGGCTAGCTAACAACACATAATAAATTACATACGTGTTAGTAAAAGATTAAATGTCATGCTATTCTTGGTAAGGCACCGATTCATATCGGCGATGTGATACGTTCAAAAAGGTGAACAACGCTACTGGCTCAAAAGGCTTAAGGGTAGTGGAGGAAATTCATCGAACGTATACACATACCGGGGAGACCCCGGAGCTATCTAGTGTTATTCACCGTTAGTTAGCAAGTATATCTTCAGGCTGATACACGCAATGCGTAGTGCCCTTGAATGCTGACGTAACCAAGATAAGTTAAGCTAGATACGTATAGTCATGTCATGTTGATGGACATTAAGTGAACCCTAGTTTGAGTCGGTCTTATAAAGATAACTTATTAATTATAAATCTTGTGTTATAAATCTTAATTAATTTGTAGCTTCTACCTTTTATTGAGTACATTGTACTTACCTCAAATGCATGTTTTCTATGTGTTTGGGGAGAGAAGAAGAACAGGTTGATCCAAATTACGAAAAGGACTTTGATGACGACGTTTGAGGACTCCAACGTCGAAGCATTTATTTTGTTCTTTGTTACTATGATACATTAAACTTGTTGTTCTTTTTGGAGACCTTTATGTTTTCTTTTGTTGTTTCTTTTGGAGGTTTTCGTACGTTATAAGTTTGTTTTGAATTCCAATGTAATAAAGTTACATTTCTATCTTTAGTTGTTTGGAGAAAAAAAATATATACCTGAATCTGTTGCTTCCATTTTTCTTAACTCGATACGACGTAGTAGAGGTTACGTATAATTTGAAATTTATTATATATATACGTGCCGAACGTTCCTTTTCCGGATAAGGACTCGGTGTCCGGGAACGGGGCGTTACAGTTGGTATCAGAGACAAGCATCTTTTAGGCTTCCTTTTTTTTAAGATAAGACTTCTTTAGATCTGTTAGTAACGCTATGTCTCTTTCTTTGATCATCGGGATAGTGACCACAAGTACTGGAGTTCATGGAGAAGAGACCTCAGGGGCATGAGAAGAGAGTTCAAAACTCGTAGTAGGAGGTGGGTTTGTGCGACCGAATCCTTCACCTCACCCGAGCCACACCCCACGGCCTCATGCAGGCCAGTCATCACAGCCTCAGTTTCAGGACGAGCCAAGGTATAACTTCATCTATTGCAAACCTGGGAAAGCGCCCATACATGTCACCATTGTAGGAGAGATCCCACCAGTTTATGTACCTCCACCGATAAGTGTTTACCCTCCACCACCACCAGTAAGCCACCCATCTCCTCCTGTGTTCCACCATGAACAGCAGACCTTCTACCCTCCACCAGTAGATCATACCCTCAACCTACTGTACCACAATCACCCCATTTCGATCACCAGCACGGATTTTGTTACCCATCCTATGGTTTCCACCAGCCTTATCACACCCCACAACACCACCAGAGATACCATCCTTATCAGACTGAGCCTCAAGTGATCCCGCCACTACATCCTCAACCACCACCATACCAACAACAACAGCCTTATCCACCACAAGCACCCCTTGGTTATCCTCCAGTCTATCAACCGGCTGTTCCACCAGTTAAACCACCACCGGCTTATGAACAAGCACCTTCAATTGATTGGTACACGAAGTTGAAGAAGAATCAAGTTTAGGATTTTCATGGGGATGTGGAACCGGCCAAGGCTGAAGCATGGTTGAGTAGCTTTGAAAAGGCGTGCAGAAACGTAAACGTCCCCCAGAGATGGCCCAGTTAGTGGTTGGTTTTCTTTTAGGTACAGCTGAAGTGTGGATCAACGCTATTAAGAGTAGCACTGGGAAAGTGACAGATTGGGAAGGTTTCAAGGTTTTGTTTTATAATGAGTACTTTCCGGCAACAGTGCAGGCAGATAAGGCGAGCCAAGTCATAAGCAAGGTATCCATATGACAGTCTCACAGTATACCAACAGGTTCAACGAGTTGGGTAGGTTCTACCCTGAGCTGATGAGAATTGAAGAGAGGAAGATGGCGATGTACAAGAATGGGTTGTCACACGAGATACAAGCTGGCATGTTGGGTTTCACAGCAAGAAACATGGCTAAGCTGTTGAATAAGGCTTTGAAGGTTGAGACCTTCAAGAAAAAGCCTACTGTCGTTATCGGAGCCAAGAAAAGTTTTGGAACGAGTCAAGGCTACAACCAAGGAGCACCGCAATAGAACGCAAAGAAGATGACGGCACCTTCGGCAGCTACTCCTACCACCGGTGCACCACAGTGCCGAAGTGCAAGAGGATTCATACCGGTGAGTGTCGAGCTAGCATAAATGGTTGTTTCCTCTGTGGAGAACCAGGACATTTTGCCAAGACATGTCCGACAAAAGGGTCTGCAAGTAATCAGAAACAGGGAAGCAGAAAAGGCGGTCCAAGTCGCCCAGTTCAAGTTTTTGCAGTGGATGCTGAGTATGCAGAAACGGATGATAATATTATTTCAGGTACAATAAAATTAGACAACTTAGTGGTCACGGCCTGTCAACTAAGATAGATAAGAAGTTGAATCTACCTTCAGAGACCTTAAGGAACACTTTGGAAATAACAACACTGCTAGGAAAGGTAACTAATGTAACTAGGACGATACCGCAAGTGGATGTTCGAGTAGGAACGTATCGATGCAAGAGTGACTTCACAGTTCTAGACTTTTCAGATTTCGATGTAATTCTTGGAATAGATTGGCTATCCGAGAATTATGTTCATTTGGATTGTAGGGAAAAGAGAGTAACCTTTAAGGTACCCTGAAAATCATCTAAGACTTATCAAGATAATGTTTACAAACCTAGCAAGAAGCGTCATTCGATAATTTTAGCCGTTAAGGTTCTAAGAACTTGTCAGAAAGGTTGTGAAGAGTACTTGTTGTATGTGGTGGATGCAGAACAAGTGAAGCCTAAGTTAGAGGAAACCCCTATAGTAAAGGAGTACCCTGAAGTGTTTCCAGAAGAGTTACCGGGAACATGCCGGATAGAGAAATAGAGTTCGAGATCAAGTTAGTACCAGGAGCAGCACCAATTGCTAAGGCACCCTATAGGATGGCACCGGCTGAATTGAAAGAGTTGAAAGCTCAACTTAAAGATATGCTTGAAAGAAACATAATTCAGCTCAGTACATCGCCTTGGGCAACCCCTGTTTTGTTCATCAAGAAGAAAGATGGAATGTGCATCGACTACAGAGCCTTGAATAATCTCACTATCAAGATAAGTACCTGATGAGAGATAAATTAACACTCATTATTATAACATTTCACCCCATTTCTGATACCGTTTTGAGCATTATTGTACCAATTTAAGTCATAATTACTAAGTTTTATCAAAATGTATAAGTAGTAATTATTATATAAAATATCGTATAATTTCATAAAAATATACTAAAAACTCATAAAAACCTAAATCGTTATAAATAGATATTATCGTTATAAATTTAATAAAACTTATGATTTTGTGGTCAGATTTACTGTGGTTTGTGTTTTTGTCGCTTTCAGAATGCGTGTGATGGAAAGCGAAGAATTAAAACCAAACAAGAAGAAGCGGAAGAAAGATATTTTCAAGATCCGGCCCGAACCGAAAAACCCGGCCCGAGCCGAATCTCTCTGCCCACAAACACATGGGGATTTGTCGGAGAGAATCAGATCGTATCACCGGCCCGCGCCCGAGAAAAGACCCGGCCCGCGCCGTGCACTACCCCTATAAATAATCCCCTCAGTCCATTTGTTCAGATTGCCCCAAAAATATATATATATATCTCTATATATATTTTTCTCTACCTCTTTCTTTTTACTTCTTTTATGTTTTGGGGCATATATATATATATATATATATATATATATATATATATATATATATATATATATATATATATATATATATATATATATGTGTATAAATAAATAGAGTAGTATCGTTGTAATGCTTGGATTTATTATCGAGGATTGTTGTCTCGGAAGCCGTTGTTACTTTCACGAGGATTAGGCTCCAATTCAAAGAGTTGTAATCGGTAATTTTCTAATGTTATTATGTTTATTATTTCTATCTATTTATATACATATATACATTAGTAGTAGTAATATCTAGCCAAGATATGAATCTGAATTAGTTAATCTTTTGGTAAAATGAATGATCGACTCTGGTAATCATGATTAAAACTAATTATAATGAATCTTTTTCTATTTTGCAACGTATTGATAATATATTCGAATGACGTAATCAATCATGATGAATACCACATATAACTGGCGATGTCTTGACCAGAGAAGTCGAGGATATGAGTAAAAATAGAAAAATCGGAGGGTAAAAATGGCCGTCGATTAACGGAATCCTATTTCCTACCGAAGCGATTTGTCTGGAAAAACAAATCTTATTAACTTTGTACTCGAGATCTTAATAATGTTAAAATCAGCAGATTTAATTGAAACTACACCGTTTGTGTTAAATCGATCCGCTTGACAACCGGAGCCTCTTGAATAACATCGGCCGTCGACGAGCGGAATAACCTCTTTTATCCGGGGTAGATTTGTACTCGGTACTGTTCGAGACTAACTAAGATTAGCATGGGGCAGTTGTGGACCTTGGGTCGATGACATTTGATATATGACAATTTCATACGCTCGTGTGAGGAGGAGTTGTCTAGCTTAGGAGTTGTCTAATTATATATGAATCGGTGTACTCCTAAGCTAGACAACTCCTCCTCACACGAGCGTATGAAATTGTCATATGTCAAATGTCATCAGTCCAAGGTCCACAATTGCCCCATGCTAATCTTAGTTAGTCTGAACAAGTACCGAGTACAAATCTACCCCGGATAAAAGAGGTTATTCCGCTCGCCGACGGCCGATGTTATTCAAGAGGCTCCGTTGTCAAGCGGATCGATTTAATACAAACGGTGTAGTTTCAATTAAAGCATTGATTTTAACATTATTAAGATCTCGAGTACAAAGTTAATAAGATTTGTTTTTCCGACAAATCGCCCCGTAGTAGAAATAGGATTCCGTTAATCGACGACGGCCATTGTTACCCCCGGTTTTTCTATTTTTACTCATATCCTCGACTTCTCCGGTCAAGACATCGCCAGTTATATGTGGTATTCATCATGATTGATTACGTCATTCGAATATATTATCAATACGTTGCAAAATAGAAAAAGATTCATTATAATTAGTTTTAATCATGATTACCGAGTCGATCATTCATTTTACCAAAAGATTAACTAATTGATTCATATCTTGGCTAGATATTACTACTACTAATATATATATGTATATAAATAGATAGAAATAATAAACATAATAACATTAGAAAATTACCGATTACAACTGCTGAATTGGAGCCTAATCCTCGTGAAAGTAACAACGGCTTCCGAGACAACAATCCTCGATAATAAATCCAAGCATTACAACGATACTACTCTATTTATTTATACACATATGCATATATATATACATACATCGACATATATATATATATATGGGCCCAAAACATAAAAGAAGTAAAAAGAAAGAGGTAGAGGAAAATATATATAGAGATATATATATATTTTTTGGGGCAATCTGAACAAATGGACTGAGGGGAGTATTTATAGGGGTAGTGCACCGGCGCGGGCCGGTCTTTTCCCGGCGCGGGCCGGTGTGCATACGATGTGATTCTCTCCCGACAAATCCCCATGCATCTTGGTGGCAGAGAGATTCGGCTCGGGCCGGTTTTTTCGGTTCGGGCCGTATCTTCTGAAAATATCTTTCTTCCGCTTTCATCTTGCTTTGGTTTTAATTCTTCGATTTTCCATCACACGCATTCTCAAACAAATCAAAAACACAAACCACAAGAATCGACCACAAAATCATAAGTTTTATTAAATTTATAACGATAATATCTATTTATAACGATTTAGGTTTTTATGAGTTTTTAGTATATTTTTATGAAATTATACGATATTTTATATAATAATTACTACTTATACATTTTGATAAAACTTAGTAATTATGACTTAAATTGGTACAATAATGCTCAAAACGGTATCAAAAATGGGGTGAAATGTTATAATAATGAGTGTTAATTTATCTCTCATCACAACCCCCCACTTAGCTTTTGGTCGTCCTCGAGCAAAACAAGCGATAAAACAAAATGAATAAGAGATAAATTCATGAAAATATAAGGTATAAGGAACAACTAGATAATACAACCATTAGAATTACAACCAGGCTTTAACCTTAATATAAATGTATAACAGAGTGTGTGTGTGTGTGTGACAAGCCTTTTCAATTTCCACTATCCTCTCTTGAATAATTCAAGCAAACGCACAAATATCCATTCAGACAGTCCTACTGACTTTCCTAGGTATAGGCAGTAACATTTCCACACAAAGTTCTCCCGTGTACTTATTAGGATAATCCCTAAAGCATATCATTCAGTTTATACTGGGGATAGTCAGAAGATAACTAAGTTTTCAACCTTTTTTTTTTTCACATTTGTAGCATATGCCCTCATTCCCAGCAATAGGATGTTTCGTGATAACACCCTAGCTGGACTACTATCATCAGGCAGTCGGGAGCTTTTAACCTCATAGTGATATAGGACGTTTCGTGATAACGTCCTACTGCACTCAAATCATTGGTAGCTACAACCAACATATAGATAGTTCATCTTAATTTGGTATTCTTCTTTAACTTATATCCTTCATATCACATTCAAACCTTCAGATATTCACAGTACACGTTCAAAAGTTAGGTACTAAGTTACTGTTATTATCTAGAATAACCACTAGGATACTGAATGGATACAGTTTAAAATTTTCGTTTCAATATCAAAGGCTTACGTGAAGGAATTCATGTTACACAAATATATTTGGAATTACAATGCACTTACGGTTCACGTTGGTTATACACATCCAAATTGATTATTATATCTTCAAATCCATGAAATATATGCCTTATACAGTTTTTTTTTCCAACTAAATAATGCTCGAAAAATATCGAAAACTAAGGGATTTATTGATACAAAATAAACATTAATTCCATTGCTAGACCAACGACTCCACTCCCCACTTACGAACTTACATTGTCCTCAATGTAAAGTGAGTGTAAATAAGTTGTTGGGAAAGCAATGGTGCACTAAAACAAGTCAAAACAAATACACGGATGATATTAAAGGGTGGGTGGGTTAAAGTTATGACCGTTGTATGTGCAAATAAAATAAAAGTGTGTGGAGTGTGACAGTGTAATGCAAAAGGGTAGATAAACACACCACATAAACTTTTATTGATTTAAAACACACAATATTCCACAGTAGTTGAACTAATACATGTCACACATTATTTTTGAAATTTAAACAGACTAGATCATGATATGAAATGTATGACAAAGTATTAACTCTGAGTCTTTTATACCCAGATCCTCAAGGGTTATTTCAAATCGTTCTATCAACCTTAGTCCAAGAAATGATGCATTTGAATTTTCTCTTTGCTTTCTCTCGGGATTTTCGGATAACCACCTAATCATTCCCTTTTTTTAATGACATTCAAACATTCATCCTAAGACTTGGTGAAACAAAATGAAAATCAATCCGAAGTATTCGCAAAGTATCATCAAAGTATGAGTAATTATTATATTTAACATTTTTGCGGGCTGCCTCCCGGTAGCGCTTTTGGTTAATGTCGTTTGCTCGACCAAAATGATAAGGATTAACTAATATAATATACTAAACAAAACGGGATACTTCTAACAATTACTCACAAAAGCACGTAACAATTAAGCACATAATCCACTAAAAATAAATGCTTAAGGAGTAAAAAGGAAGGATAGTACCCGTCATTGACTACATTTATAGTCTATAGCCAAACTTTACCGTGCTTCAGTTTTTAAGGCACTGGTGGTGGGTCATCCTCACGCACCGCATCCTTCTTCAATACCGGTTTCCAACAGAGGTTAGACAATTCCCACCAATCCAAACGATTCTTGACCTTTTCCTTTGATTTTCGAGCTTTAGGTTTGCGAGCACATTTCACATTATTCTTTGAAGTCATCTTCTTCAATTACCTGCGTGTTAGTACAATCCACAGCAAAAAAAACACAAAGTGTACACACAAGAACAAGATTCTAGTGTAATGCATGGATATTTCAATGAATTGTAAGTGTTGAAGACAACGCTCTCATGATTAACTCCCAAACTTCTCCCTTACTAAAATCGTCAAGAAAACATACATACTTTTATCCAACTTCATCTTTGTAATAGGGATAGAATGTATACCTCCTTACCCTTGTCATTAGATGAATATGGTAAAGCTTCCTCGAATGACTGTGTTTCATCATTCTGCACCTTTTTCTTCAAAATATGCATTGGATATGGTGTTGCCTTATCTGGTTGAACCGAGATGAATTTGGGTTGAAGTGGATAAGGTTCGGTTTGAATTGGCCCTTTCAAACTTGGTTCCTTCCAACTCGCTTCCAATTCGATTATTTTTATTTTTATTTTATTTATTAATATTCCCTTGGGCATGATCAAGCCCTCATTCAGGTGTTTCATCACTAGTTTCAGTCATTCTCGTATTTCGATTTGAAAATGATACTTGGTCAGGATTTCCCTGACTAATATGACCGTGTTTACTCTCTACTCTTAACTGCCTTTCGTAAGTGTTTAAATCAGGCCTATAAGGAGTGAGTGGGGCCTTACCACTTCTGGTTATCAACTATCAAAAAATAGAAAAATAACTTGAAATAGATAAAACCTGAATCAGATGGTGTTTCATTACTGATTTCGGCCGTTTTCATAACTCGATTTGATGATTTTTGTGAAAAATATTGAATAGAAAAGATCATGAAATCGATAAAAAAACACATTTATTATTATTTTTTTTCTCTCTCACTGTAATTACCGACTCCACTCGGTATTTACCGAAATTTTTGTTTTTTCTCTCTCTCTGTCTCTCTCTCTCTCTCTCTCTCTCTCTCTCTCTCTCTCTCTCGGTAATTACCGAAGCCACTCGGTATTTACCGAGTATTTTTATAAAAAAAATTGGTATCTTACCAATAGGTAGGTACCAATGAAAATAAAAATAGAAATGAGATTGAGAAAAGTGTTGATTTATCCTCGGCTGTTATGACCACGTTTACTTTCTACTATCGAAAATAGAAAATAACTCGAATTTAATAGAAGAAGAAAATTGGTAACTAAAAGAAGGTAGATACCAACGGAAAAATAAAAAAGAAATGTGATAAGAAGAGTGTTGACTTATCCTCGAGAATTTTGAGCTAATACAAGTAGTAACCCTAGACACAAAGAAAGAAATTAGCGACGTTTTCCCCGGCAACGGCGCCAAAATATAAAAGAAGTAAAAAGAAAGAGGTAGAGAGAAATATATATAGAGATATATATATATATTTTGGGGCAATTGAACAAATGGGTGAGGGAGTATTTATAGGGGGTAGTGCACGGCGCGGGCGGTCTTTTTCGGCGCGGGCGGTGCTACGATGATCTGATTCTCTCTGATGATCCCATGTCTTTGGTGGCGAGAGAGATTCGGCTCGGGCCGGGTTTTTTCGGTTCGGGCCGGATCTTGAAAAATATCTTTCTTCCGTTTTTCATCTGCTTTGGTTTTAATTCTTGATTTTCCATCACACGTACACTCAAGCAGTCAAAAACACAAACCACGAAGAATCTGACCACAAAATCATAAGTTTTATTAAATTTATAACGATAATATCTATTTATAACGATTTAGGTTTTTATGAGTTTTTAGTATATTTTTATGAAATTATACGATATTTTATATAATAATTACTACTTATACATTTTGATAAAACTTAGTAATTATGACTTAAATTGGTACAATAATGCTCAAAACGGTATCAGAAATGGGGTGAAATGTTATAATAATGAGTGTTAATTTATCTCTCATCACAACCCCCCACTTAGCTTTTGGTCGTCCTCGAACAAAACAAGTGATAAAACAAAATGAATAAGAGATAAATTCATGAAGATATAAGGTATAAGGAACAACTAGATAATACAACCATTGGAATTACAACCAGGCTTTAACCTTAATATAAATGTATAACAGAGTGTGTGTGTGACAAGCCTTTTCAATTTCCACTATCCTCTCTTGAATAATTCAAGCAAACGCAGTACCCACTACCGAGGATTGATGATTTGTTTAATCAGTTGCAAGGCAAGAGTGTTCTCTAAGATTGATCTTAGATCGGGTTATCACCAGTTGAAGATCAAAGTAGCGGATATACCTAAGACGGCTTTTAGTACTAGATATAGACATTATGAGTTCTTGGTTATGCCATTTGGACTCACTAATGCTCCATATGCATTTATGGATTTGATGCAGCATGTTTTCATGCCTTACTTGGATAAGTTTGTGATCGTGTTCATAAATGACATCCATGTTTACTCAAAGGATGAGAAAGAACATGAAAAGCACCTAAGAATAATGTTGAGTACCCTGAAGGAGAAACGGTTGTATGTTAAGTTTTCAATGTGCAACTTTTGGTTGAATCAAGTCAGTTTCTTGGGTCTTGTCATTTCTGGAGGTGGCATTCAAGTTATTCCGGCGAAGATTGAAGTAGTTGAGAAATTGTCCAGACCAACTACAGTTTCAGAAGTGAGAAGTTTTCTTGATTTGGCTGGCAATCATAAGAAGTTTGTACAGGACTTCTCAAAGATAGCTACACCCCTCACCCATCTCACACAAAAGAATGTGAAGTTTGAGTGGACGAGTGAATGTGAAGAGGCTTTCCAGACATTGAAGAAGAAGTTGACTACAACCCCAGTGTTGGCAGTTCCGGAGATCTTTGATAACTACGACGTCTATACTGATGCTTCAGGACAAGGTTTAGGTTGTGTGTTGATGCAAGGAGGAAAAGTAATTGCTTATGCATCTAGACAGCTAAAGATGTATGAAAAGAATTACCCAACACATGACTTGGAGTTAGCAGCTATAGCGTTTGCCATTAAGATTTGGAGGCACTACTTCTATGAAGTTAAGACTAGGATCTTTACAGAACACAAGAGCTTAAAGTATTTCTTCACTCGGGAGAATCTGTATGAGGCAGAGGAGATGGTTGGAGTTCGTAAAGGATTACGACTTGGATTTTCAATACCATCCGGGTAAAGCCAATGTGGTGGCAGATGCGTTAAGTAGAAAACCAGTGTTTTCAGTTTCAAGCATTAAAGAGATAGCAGAACGGTTAGATGGGCTGAAAATCCGGGGTTTTGACCAGATTGAAGATCGACGGTTTGTGGCACCGTTGTTAGCAAGATCCGAGTTGATGGACGATATTCGGGAAAAGCAAGATGATGATCCAGTGTTGGTTGACTTGAAGCGGGTTGCAAGGGAAAAGCCTATAGTGGGTTATGTGTTAGATAAAAATAGGAACATTTGGTACCAGGATCGTTTATGTGTGCCTAATATGGGTGACTTAAGGCAAAGAGTCATAGAAGAAGCCCATAGGATTGCTTTTGCAGTACATCCAGGAGCTACAAAAATGTACAGGGAGTTGAAGGAAAAGTTTTGGTGGCCCTCTATGAAAGTGGAAATAGCTAGGTATGTAGCAGAATGTGATACTTGCCAGAAATGTAATGCGGAGCATAGAAAACCGGGAGGAATGCTTTAGCCATTGGATATCCATGAATGGAAATAGGATAAGATCATGATGGATTTCATCACCAGGTTACCGAAAACAAAGAGTGGACATGACGCGATTTGGGTGATTGTGATAGATTGACCAAATCAGCCCATTTCTTGCCAACAAAAGTTGATATATCCTTAAAGAAGATGACAACACTATACTTGGATAATATAGTGAAGTTGCACGGAGTACCTACCTCGATAGTTTTGGATCGTGACAGTCAGTTTGCCAGTCGATTCTGGAAGAGTTTACAAAAGGCTTTAGGTTCAAAATTGGATTTGAGTACGACCTTTCATCCTCAAATAGATGGGCAGTCAGAACGGACAATCCAAACACTTGAAGATATGCTAAGAGCATATGTTTTGGAAGTAGGCGGATCATGGGATGATTACCTACATGTAGCCGAGTAATCCTACAACAACAGTTATCACGCAAGCATAGGTATGCCACCGTTTGAAGCTTTGTATGGGAGAAGATGTCGAACGCCGTTGTTTTGGGATGAAGACGGGGAGAGACAAGTCACCGGGCCGGAGTTAGTTGAACAAGTTAACGAAAGGGTTCAGTTGGTTAGGAGAATCTGAAGGCAGCTCAGGATAGACAGAAGAGTTGGGCTGATGTTAGAAGAAGACCTCTTGAGTTTGATGTTGGTGAGAGAGTTTATCTACGAGCTTCACCATTGAAAGGAGTTAAACGTTTTGGACAAAAAAGGAAAGCTAAGTCCAAGGTATGTTGGACCGTTTGAGATTCTGGAAAGAGTTGGGCCTTTGGCTTATAAGCTCAAGTTACCGGAATCAATGTCAAGAGTCCATAATGTCGTCCATGTATCAATGTTGAAGAAGTGTTTGACAAAGACGGATGTTGAAACTACAGTTGATCTGGAAGTTCTTCAAGATACCTTGCATATGATGAGAAACCGATCAGGATTCTAGACTGGAAGGAAAAGATGATCAAGAGACGGATGATCCCTTTAGTTTTGGTGAAATGGAGCAGTCATTCACCGAACGAGGTAACTTGGGAAGTTGAGAACGATATGATCAGCGAGTTTCCATATTTTGTGGATTTACTAGGTATGTTCTAGTTTTGAGGACGAAACTCCTCTTAAGGGTGGAGGAATGTAATATTCCGATTTTCGGGAAAGGGCAGACGTGTCATTTTGCGAAAGCGAAATATTATGTTCACTATTTTATTCTTGTAATTAAAATGTATTTAGTATATATATAAATATATAGGGGTCGAAATATGTTATATATTTGTGGGAAATTCTGATTAATTTTAATTAAAGGACAATTAAGGAAAAGAAATAATAGGTTATTATTTTGGGAATGATAATTTAAGGAAAATAAATCCACATAATTCTATAACCTACTAGTAATCAGATTTTTCTCCCTACGCTCTGTGAAAAATGCGTGAGAAGGAAAGGGAAAAAGGGCTGAGAGATTTCTTCAAATTCTAAGGCAATTCTCAACCGTTTTCAGATTCGAGTAGAGCAGTGGAATCGTCGTGAAGAGGGCGTTGTTTCAACACAAGAAAGTTGGGGTCTTTCTAAATGTATGATTTTTGAGCCCTAGATGTGTTCTTCGACGTTTTTTATGAATCTAAACTCCTAAATTCATAGTGTCGTTCGGTTAGAAGCGCGTGATTGAATCTAATCTAAATTTGGATTGATTACATAGGTTTTTCTGCGAAGGAAGGATTGTTTGCTGTAGTTTTTCGTAGATCTTGTTGTTGGATTAGCTTGCTAAAAGGTAAGAGGCTCTTGCTATGATTTAATTACGGTTTATTGGGTTTAAGTTGAGGATTAGATGTGGTTTAGTGTTATATTTACACCTATATGTTGTTTTAGGATCAAAGGTTGTTATGATTCAGAAAAGTTGTGTTTTCTGCTGTTTTACTGAGTATATTCGTGTTGAACATGTTTGGAATCAAGTAGAGATCATAAAGCAAAAAAATCGTGTTTTATAGTTTTACAGCGTCGAATTCGCAAGCATTCATTGGAATGTGCACGTATTCGTGATTCATGATGTTCAATCTTTTTCACACCAGGTGCAATGTGCACGCATTGCTGTTTCAGAATGTTTTGTTTTGCTCCCAGCATGGGCAATGCGCACGCATTGGTTGGATAGCAAGTTTCTGGTCAGTGAATGCGCATGTATTGGCCTCAGTTTTTGAGAAAATGTTGTTTTAAGCTATGGAATGAGTTTTAAACTTTGTTTCTTGATATAATAACATTAATTAAACATGAATAAGCCTTGATTGAGTTTCTGATGCGTTTAGTTCCGGCACCGAATGTACGCTTCCTAAGAGTTGAAGTTCGGGACCGTCGGAAGGGCATGATAGGCTTGTACTTTGGTGAATTAGAATTCACCAATATCGGGGTACTTGATAGGATGTGGTGTCTAGCTGTCTAAGTGAGGGAGTAGAGTTGCTAAGGTGAGTTTTGCCTTGAAAACACTTACGTGGCTAGCTAACAACACATAATAAATTACATACGTGTTAGTAAAAGATTAAATGTCATGATATTCTTGGTAAGGAACCGATTCATATCGGCAATGTGATACGTTCAAAAAGGTGAACAACGCTACTGGTTCAAAAGGCAGAAGGGTAGTGGAGGAAATTCATCGAACGTATACACATACCGGGGAGACCCCGGAGCTATCTGGTGCTATTCATCGTTAGTTAGCAAGTATATCTTCAGGCTGATACACGCCATGCGTAGTTGCCTTGAATGCTGACATAACCAAGATAAGTTAAGCTAGATACGTATAGTCATGACATGTTGATGGACATGAAGTGAACCCTAGTTTGAGTCGGTCTTATAAGATAACTTATTAATTATAAATCTTGTGTTATAAACCTTAATTAATTTGTACATTCTACCTTTTATTGAGTACATTGTACTTACCTCAAATGCATGTTTTCTATGTGTTTGGGGGAGAGAAGATGAACAGGTTGATCCAGATTACGAAGAAGACTTTGATGACGACGTTTGAGGACGCCAACGTTGAAGCATTTAATTTGTTCTTTGTTACTATGATACGTGAAACTTGTTCTTTTTCGAGACCTTTATGATTTCTTTTGTTGTTTCGTTTAGAGGTTTTCGTACATTATAAGTTCATTTGGAATTCCGATGTAATAAAGTTACACTTCTATCTTTAGAATTTTGATTTTCTATTCTTGGTTGTTTGGAAAAGATAATATACCCAAGTCTTTTGCTTCCGTTTTGCTTAACTCGATACGACGTAGTAAAGGCTTACGTATAATGTGAAATTTATTTTATATTATACGTACCGAACATTCATTTTCCGTATAAAGACTCGGTGTCCGGGAACGGGACGTTACACTCAACCACTTTTTAATCTGTATGAAAATGTGTAAACGGGCTTACATGTTGGAACGAATGTAGCAATATTGAGTTACACAGATTGATGTAATTCATTGACTAAATTAAAGGCTAATAAATGTTGGTCCCTTGAAAAGGCTTTGGTTAAGTTTAGAGAGGGGGGGTGAATAAACTTAACACTTAAAACTTTTTGGAGTTGACAAACTCAGCAAGGTCAGTAGTCTACTGACTATTGAAGCTCTTGAGTTTGTTGCAGCGGAAAATATCAAATCAAGCCTTATTACTTGTTGTTTCAAGTATGATACTAAGTATTGGATACTCAGTAGTGCATGTAGTGTGATTCAGTTGCTGGTTCAGTACGTTGATGATTTAAGCATGCAAGTAAAATAAATACAGAAAGTAAATGCAGTAAAGAAAGTAGGCAAGATTTATAGTGGTTCCAGATTGTGTAATCCTGTCAGTCTACTCTTCTCCTGTGATGTTGGAGGAAATTCACTAGAGACTTTTGGATTTGCAGTTACAAAAATCCCCAAATTGTTTGTCCTTGACCAATGACTATGGCTTCACAAACTGAAAACTAGAAACAGGTAGTATTGCTGCTCCTAAGTCTTCCACTGGTCCTTAAAGGGTAGGATTGCCTCTTCACCAGCTCCACCACACAACAACGGTTCTTGACACCTAAGTGCTTCTCTGTCTTCAGAAAACTTCTTGAAAAAGAAGAGTTGAATCAAGAAAGTGATTCTGCTTTCAGTAGACTTTTGATCAGGGTGAATGTATCAGTAGCCTAAGTTCATCAAGTGTGTAAACTGGATAAGTCTTGATTTGCAAGAAACACTTGAAGAAAAACTTGATCAATAGATTAAATCTCTATGTATCAGCAGGGTTAGATTGCACAAATTCTTGCTCAAAAACTTAGTTGCTTCTTGTGAATTCTTGGTATAGCAATCTGAATCAGGAGTCCTCTATTTATAGGTGTAGATCCTCTGATTGAATTTGAATTTGAATAATAACCGTTACAGGATTATCTGAAATTCTTGAATATCCTCAGTTGTACCTGACTGACACTGACAGTGTCCTTCTGACCAACCAGTCTGTCAACCAATGATATAATTCCATTTAATATGGCTCTGAAATCCTTACAACATTCTTTTTATCTTGGCCATTGATTGACTAATTAATCCAAGGCTTGTAAGTCATCCTTATCCATTTAATCTTCTAAAAAAAAACTTGGATTAATTCGAATTAAACATTCAGCAGATATTTGATGTATAAGTCTCTTGATGTCCTTGATTGTCAGCTGACTTTTAGTCAACTATGTTTTGATAAGCACTTCAGCTAACTGATTCTCATCAAACTTTCTATTATGAAGTTGGAGTACACCATTTTGAACATAACCAAATTCCAAACACCTTTCAACTTTAATGGAACTTAGACCTTCTACACAAGGTATATGTGATCAATTTAGGTCATCACAGACTTCCCTAAATTCTGATCTCATATCCTTGACTTTAATTACTAAGTTTGATCCCTTAGCCTTCAATACTGAGTTTGAACCCTCAGCCTTCATTATTGAGTTTGAACCCTCAGCCTTCTACCATCAGCAGGTTCCGAGACAGTCTGCTGACTTAGATACCTTACTGACCTAGACAGGTCTGCTGAACAAGCCAGTTGACCTCTTTACAGTGCTTGTTTGATCAAACATATACAAAGATCAAACTCTAGAAAACCTATACAATTAATCTAGACATATTTTTGCCTTTTCTCTATAACAGCTAGTCTGGCACTCATCATTAAAACTAAAATATGTCTAACAATTTCCCTATTTTTAGTGATAATGCCAATACCCTCCTTACAGCAAAGCAAAAAGATAAAAACACAAAAAAAGAACAAATTCCATTGATTTATCATTGATGTTCAAATATGTTCAAATATGTTCAAATTATTACAACTGAGATCAGCAGAAAGATAAAGATGTAAGTATGTATGCTGATCTAGTGTCTATCTCCTTCTTGCTCTTTCTTCTTCTTGCTCTCTTTTCTGTTGGTATTCTCTTATCTCTCTTTGCATGTCCATCATCCACTGATTATCAATTAATGTGAAATCAATCCAAGCATGTACCATTTTCCACCATTTCCAGGCTTCATCAGGTTTAACCGGACACCTTGCCAGTTGAAACCTCCTCCCATACAGCATGTCTTGAATTCTTCCACACAAAGCTTTGCTTTTTCCTCAGCAGATGTATGTATTCTACCTCCAGATCTTCCAGCATTACCTCATCTACTAGGTGTTGGAGTTTTTCTAGTCAATCTCAATGATTTGATCCTTGCCTCCCATAATTTGTGTCCAAGGAAGGAATTCAGTCCTTCCAAAAAATACATGTCCTGATAGGGTTTCCTTCTTGCTCCATAAGCAGCTTTAAACTCCTTCAACAGATCATCATTAAGCTGTACTCTGCCAGGTCCAGGTTTCCTGAATTCATTGATGTCTGCTTCCAATCTCTTCTTGTTGTAAATTCAGGCTGCTTTTTTTGCTTCTGCTGTAAGTCCTTATTCCCTCTTATTGACATCATCAATAAAGCGGTTCAGCAGACCAAGAACACTCTTATGTGTGTTTACCAAGTTACTCGGTTGCCCTTCCATGATCTCAGTTCTTGTATCATCTGCAGTAATTCAGCATTCCAAAGTATGTTCCAGCAGATTGATCCTTTCAGTGAGTTTAGGATCAATGACAGCAGGGTGAGGTGCCTCAGTAGTCTTAGGTGCCTCAGCAAGCTTGTCAACTTTCTTGTGCAATGAAACAATCTGCTCTACTACATTCTTGTCTCTTTTATAATATCTTGCTTGACAATGGTAACATCTAAAAGAAACTTATTGATTGCAAATTGTGCAGAGGTGAGATTAGATGCAACTGTTTCAGTAGTCATTCCTCTATTTTCCATCAAATTCACCAAGTCTTCAAATCTCTATTCACTCCTAGTCAGCTGAGTCCTCAGTTGGGTTATATCATCCCTTACAGCTCTCAACTCATCCAAGATATGCAATGAAATTGCATTCATTCCAGCCATACCTCCAACAAAATCTCCAGCAGGTTGTTGAACATTATCATCAGCCCTGGGTTGTCTTACAATAATTGCTCTTGTCCTATCCCATTCATTGGGTTCAGGACCTTCTTCAATCACATTCTCAACTTGTACCTCCTCAAAAATAGGTACATGTGCTTCTTGGGGCTCTACTTCTTCTTCTTCTTCAGGCAACTGAAACTCCTCATCACTAAAATTAAAGTCAACAAGTTGTTCTTCATTTATTTCATCAACAGCCTACTGTCTATCTTGGCTTTCAACAACCCTTTATTCGAAGCCTCCACACAATGCACATGGGATTCCTCCAATCCCAATTGAAGTTCCAATATTTGTCCCAATACTGTCTGTTTCTCAGTATTTAGGACCACCAATTCCGACCTGTATTCAGTTGATGTTTGTAACCCAGCAGACTGAACCTCCACTTCCACAGCAGTGTCTGTGAAGATATTCATATTTTCTTCAAGCACACCACCAACCTCAGCAATTTCTATCAATACACCAGCAGCTTGTGCTAAGGTTTCATTTTTGTCAATACTGTCTTGATATTGAGCTGATCCTTCTGATATTATTTCATTCAGCTCAATCATTAAAGCTTTAGCATTAGCTTCCATTGTAGAATCTTCAGGAATTGATGCAGTATCCAATTCTTGATCTAAGTCATCAGCCTGCTGGCCCTCAGTAGATTTGCCACCTTCAGCAGGTTGTTCAGCTTCCTTTTCAGCAGATCCTTTTTCCAATCTCCTCAATAGATCTATCTCCTGCAGCTCTACTGGACTCTCCGAGATACATAGGATGATCATCATCTGAGTCATATGAAGATGATGAATCATCACTATCTGCTGTAAATTTTGGATCTCTGAACATAACACTTCCTATTTGCTTTTCATTTTCAATAATATCCAGCAGCCTTACTCCCAATTCAGATGTATCAATTAATCCAAGTAAGTTCTCCACTCCAAACTTGTCAAATGCCCATTCTTCAAAGCCAGTCATAGGTTCTCTTGTAGGTTTCTATCTCTTATAAAATCTAAATTTCAATTTAAAATATTTCTCAACTTGTCTGAGATTTGGATCTTCCTCTGACTTCTTTGACCTCTTTTCTCTCATAAGGCATAATTTGTTTTCTTGGAGCAGGTTGCTCATCTTGTTGACTTCCAAAAGTTTCAACAAGATGGCTCAAAGTCTCTTCAGCAGTTACAAATGGTTATGTAGACTCTACAGATGGCAAATTTGTCCCTACTACCTCCATTTGTTTAATACTTGGTTCCCACTGAATCTCATGCTCCTCAGTAGGGATATCAGCAGTCTATCCTTCCCCCTGAGTTGTAGCATCCACAGCAGGGTCTTGTACAGGTGCATTAACTTCCATAGCAGGTTCAGATTCAACATTCTGCAGTGGTTCTTAACTTGTTGCTCACCAACAACTTCAGTAGCCTCACCAGTAAGCTCAACATCCTCTTCAGGTCCTTCTTCTTTTTGCTTTTCAAGAGCCCTCAGTTCTTTCCCTTTTCCATGGACTCTCTTCTTTACAATTTGTTTTCTCCTCTTAGCATGTTGTTGTTCAGCCTCAAAAAGTTCTTTTTCTAACTGCTCTTTGCTAGCAGCCTTCTTTTTTCTTGAATCTTCTCTGGTTTGCTCTTTAAGAATATCAGCAGCAGCTTTCTTGGCAACTACAGCAGGCTAAGCAGCTTCAACATCAACAAGAACTTCAGTAGACTCAGCAATGTCTATTATCTACTGCCTTGTCCTTTTAGGCTTCAACAGTTCTGTGATTTTCCTTGTATCAATAGCCATTCTCTTTTCTACTAATTTCTTTGGTGCAGCAGGTTGCACATCTTGTTTTGCCTTAGTTCTCTGTTCCTGCTCACCACCATCATCATCATCATCACCATCATTGTTGTCATCACCACCATCACTTTCAGTCATTTCCTGATCCTCATCATCATCATCCAGTCCAGGAATACTGTAATGGATTTCTGGCTTGTACCTTGATTTGTTGATTTTTGCAGGTGCAACATCATAAATCTGCAAATGATTCAGCATGGCCTGAATTATTAAACCCAGTGGTTTAGTCTTTGATTTCCTTGTGCCATCTCTGTCATCTGACACAACCTTCTTCATGTATTGCACAAAGAAATCAGCCCAATCGAATTTCTTGCTCCTTGAAATGATTATCAGCAAGTCTATCTTTGGTCCAGAGAGAGTATCAAGGCTTCCAACAAAACCCAGAATGTTCTTGGCAATCAGCTTGCTCAGCAGATTATATTCCAAATGAATATTCTTGACATTAATATTCAAAGTTGTAGCAACAGATTTGTCGTTCTTTATTGATCTAATAAATTCCACCCCTGGTAACTCCATCAATTCTGGATTTGTAGGGGCATCATTCCTTGGTCTAAACCCAAATGCTTCTCTCAGCAGATCTGAGGTAACTTCAATTTCTTGGCCATTTACAGTCATTGTAAATGCCTCCCTGTCATTCCTTATCACCATATTTCTCCAGAAATTGTTAACATTTGTATAAGAAATGCACTCCAATCTGAGATTCAAGACAGTTTCCAACCCTTCATACCGCCTTATTCTTCTTCCAAGATTGATTGCTAACTCAGTCTTCTTAGCATCAACAACAAAACTTCTCACACTTTGACTCGAACCAAGAAGAATCTCCTTGTCTACCATTGCAAAAACTTGATAAATATGAAGAGGAAAACTCTTTAAATCTGTGTTCACACTCGTATATTCTTCAGTTTAGATTGATGTGAGAATGTATGAGTATATACTGAGTGTATCTCTGATTATATAGCAGAAAGTAGTGGGTAGTAACCGTCAGGCAGGTACTGTGAACGTACTGTACCAAAAATGCACGATCTTCAGTCTGAATTAAATATGGTACTGCCACGTGTCCCACTAATTGATCCCACTAATGTAAGAAACCGTTATGTACTTGTAACAGCTGTATAAATGATAAGATTAATATCCATTTATTCGGTTGTTGGCTTTCATTAAAATCTAACTTATCAGCAACGTTTCATACAGCAGATTTCTTCAGTGGACTTCACCATCAGTAAAGTGTATAGTCTGCTGCAAATCTTCAGTGGATTTAGCAGGTTCAGCAGCCTGCTGACATCCAAAATGCACAGCTGATCTTTACTTATATAGTTTTGTCCAATTGATAATACAGAATGAAGTTTAATACCAATGACTGATATGTCGAGTGAGCTCACCCAATAGGACAAAGACCAATCCCCTTGGCAACTTCATTTGCTCAATTGACCAAAATAAAAGAGTACTTAGGGATTGTTGATACCAATGACTAATCTGCCAAGTGAGCTCACCCAGCACGGCAAAGACTAGTCCCCTTAGTGAATCCAGTACCCAGCTGACCTGTCAGTAAGTCAGTCAACCTTGATAATGCCAAGTTCAGTTCTTAACTTAGCAAATCTTTCACTATCCAAAGGTTTTGTAAAGATGTCAGCAAGTTGATCTTCAGTAGGAATATATCTGACCACAGCATCTTTATTCTCCACATAATCTTTAATAAAATGATGTCTCACATCAATATGTTTGGTCCTTGAATGCAAAACAGGATTTTCTGTGATTGCAATTGCACTTGTGTTGTCACACATTATGGGAATTTCTCTTTCCTTAATCCCATAATCCCTAAGTTGTTGTCTTAGCCATAAAAGTTGTGCACAGCAGCTTCTAGATGCAATGTATTCTGCTTCAGCAGTGGAAGTTGATATGGAATTCTGCTTTTTACTGAACCAGGAAACAAGTCTACTGCCCATCAACTGACAAGTCCCTGTTGTACATTTTTTCTATCAATCTTACATCCAGCATAGTCAGAATCTGAATAAGATATAACTTTGAAGCTTCCATCTCTTGGATACCATATCCCAACTCCCAAAGTTTCCTTCAAATATTTTATAATCCTCTTTACTGCTGCTAAGTGACTTTCCTTAGGTTTTGACTGAAACCTTTCACATACACCTACTGCAAAGGATATATCAGTCATTTGGCGGTGAGAGTGCGTGAGACTTCCTATCATCCTTCTGTATAAAGTCTGATCAACATCTTTACCTTCTTTATCTTCATCCAGTCTTATGCTTGTACCCATAGGAGTTGATACTTTGGTACTACTTTCCATTCCAAACTTCTTTAACAGCTCCTTGGTATATTTAGTTTGATGAATGAAGATTTCATCCTTTAATTGCTTGACTTGCCATCCCAAGAAATAGTCCATTTCTCCCATCATGCTCATTTGAAACTTGCTTTTCATGAGATTAGAAAACTTTTCACATAGCATCTCATTTTCAGAACCAAATATAATGCCATCCACATAAATTTGTACCAGTAGGGTGTTGTCTCCATCATTGATTCTAAAAAGTGTCTTGTCAATGGTTCCTTTGGTAAAACCATTGCTCACTAAGAATTGAGATAAAGTCTTATACCAAGCTCTTCGTGCTTGTTTCAGTCCATAAAGTGCCTTGTAGAGTCTGTACAATTTATCTTCTTGTTCTTTTACTTCAAAACCAGGACGTTGCTGAACATAAACCTCTTCTTCAAGAATGCCATTCAGAAAGGCACTCTTAACATCCATCTGGTATACCTTGAAGTTCTTGTGTGCAGCATATGCCAAAAATAATCTTATAGCTTCCAATCTTGCAACTGGGGCTTATGTCACATCAAAATCTATTCCTTCAGCTTGCGAATAGCCTTTTGCTACTAGTCTGGCCTTGTTTGTAACCATAGTACCAGATTCATCAAGTTTGTTTCTGTATACCCACTTGGTACCTATAACATTTGCATGAGTAGGTCTATCCACCAGTGTCCAAACTTGATTCCTTTCAAACTCATTCAGTTCTTCTTGCATAGCAATTATCCAATCTAGATCAGAAATTGCTTCTTCAACAACTTTAGGCTCAATTTGAGACAAAAAGCATGTAAACATGGCTTCAAGTTGTCTTCTGGTCCTTACACCTTGCTGTACATCATCAATTACTTGTTCAGCAGGGTGATCCTTCAACCATTGTAAATTTTGGTTTGTTTGATTTACAGGAACCTGATCTTCAGTAGGGTCTGCTGTATAATCAGTACGGGATCAGCAGATCCTGCATCTGTTGTTGTATCAGTAGTGTTCCCAGAGGGTTCTTTAGCAGGGTTTTCTTCAGAAATTTTATGTCACTTAATTTGTTTCGAACATCAACAAATTCTGGTTCAGTGACTTTCTTATTCACAGAAGGTTCTGAACTTCTTCATTATCCATTCCAGTGAACTTAGGTTCATCAAACACAACATGTACTAATTCTTCATGTTTTAAAGTCCTTTTGTTCAGCACCCTAAATGCCTTGCTGACTGAAGAGTACCCCAAAAAGATTCCTTCATATGATTTTGGTTAGAAAGTCTTTAGTTGCTTCTTATGATTTAAGATAAAGCACTTGCTTCCAAATGGATGGAAATATGAAATGTTCGGCTTCCTTCCATTCCAAATTTCATAAGGTGTCTTCATGAACTTTTTGTTCACTGAGGTTCTATTATGTGTGTAGCATGCTGTATTGATTGCTTCAGCTCAATACCTTTCAGGTAGCTTTGCTTCACATATCATAGTCATCCCTGCTTCCTTCAAAGTCCTGTTTCTTCTCTCAGCAACCCTATTCTGCCGAGGTGTTCCAGCAGCTACGAATTGATGCATCACACCATTTTGTTCATAGTATTCTCTTATGACTTTGTTTAGGAACTCAGTACCCTTATCTGATCTGATTTTCACTACTGTCACACTTTTCTCATTTTGCAATCTCTTCAAAAGTTCAGGCATCTTTTGAAGTGTCTCACTTTTCTTGTTCATAAAAATCACCCAAGTGAATCTAGAAAAGTCATCCACAACAACTAGTGTGTACTTATTCCCTATTATACTTGTTGGTATTACTTGTCCAAATAGATCCATGTGCATCAGTTCCAACACTCTCTTTGTTGATTGCTTAGTTTTTGAATTGAAACTTGATTTTGTTTGTTTACCTTGCTGACAGGCATCACATATTCCATCTTTCTTATATGTGATTTCAGGTAAACCAATCACCAACTTATTCTTCACCAATTGATTGATATCTTCAAAGTTAAGATGATTCAACTTCTTGTGCCACAACCAATTGAATTCTGACTTTGTATGCACTAATAAACATGTTTCAGGAACAGCAGTAGACCAATCTACTACATACATGTTTAGTTGTCTTCTTCCAGCCAACACAACTTGTTCTCCAACTTCACTCATGACAATACAGTAGGTTTTATCAAAAGTGACCTTGTAACCCATGTCACAGAATTGTCCAGTGCTCAGCAGGTTGTAATCCAGGCCTTCAACATATGTAACATTCTTCATGGTCAAACCATTCCTCACCAGTGTTCATATCCTCTTGTGTATCCTAGTGTACTTTTGTTTCCAAAATTAACTTTAGGTCCATCTTTTGCCACATAATTTGTCAAACAGTGCTTACTTCTTGTCATATGTCTGGAACATCCACTGTCAAAGTACCAGACACCCTACAAAACAAATTTAATGTGTTTTAGGTACCCAAACCTATTTGGGTCCATAATGGTCAGTGGTAAGCACAACCCTTGGCAAGTTTCCATATGGTCTCCTTTGGAAAGTGTTGCACTTTTGTTCATATATGTATGCTACATTTCCATAGAATCTAACATTTGGTTGTGTAGCATTCACATATGTTTTCTGGCCTTTTGGTACATAATGTTGTTTGAAGTGATTTCTGCTGTTAAAAGCATTAGTATAGCCATAAGAACAGCCCTATATTGTGGTCTCTACTGAGGTATCTGCTGAGGTCTTTGGTAAGACCCTTGATGAGTCCTCTGCTGATTTCATTGCTGAGGTCTAGGCCTAGCATTATGGTTATATCTATTGTTTCTAGCAGCAGGGGCAGGAATATTATGCCGAGTGCACCCATGTGGCAAATTTTATACCTTTTATTTTTAAATAGAATTCAAACTGTGTGGTTCGATTTGTTTACTGATCAATTAAGTACATATGTATATACCACACAAGAACTTCCAATTTTATGCGGACAATTATTTAAATGTGATTAACAAAGTTTCTAGTGTACATAACTATTATACCAAAACAAAACAAAAAATCCAAACAAAATATTAAGGGAGAAATTTTCATATTTTTAAGTAGGTGTTGAGATTATATTTCTTGCAAATTGGAAGGGGCAAACAACACAACATTAGGGGGTTGTAGCATTAAAGTAGAGTCCATTAATCAAATGCCTAATAAGAAGAATATTTGAAAAAATGACAAGTCTATGGGCGCCGACCCTTAAAGGCAATTGTCACTAATTAATCACTAAAATGTAAAAAGGACCGTTGTTTTTTTATTGCGCTTTGTTCACTAATTAATCACTTTAGATTCCACTTTGCAATCAAGTTGTCATGGTGAAAAGATTGCGTTTACAACTTTCCCATCAACTGTGTTAAACCAGAAAGGCTTTTTCTTTTTTCTTTTTTCTTTTTTGATCGACTTGTTTTAGGGTATTTTCATAATCTCATAGAAACTCTGACATTAATCTGTGATTAAGCAAAATGTGTTAGTGTTGAGTTAGATTATGATGAAACTAGTTTTAAGCCAATCCAATTTCATACTTTCATTTTGAAAGTGATACAATAAAAAGTACGGTATGTCTCCTTCCAATTTTCCCATCATTGTTTTTTTTTTTTTTTTTTTTTTTTTAGACTAGAAATGGTTCGTCGAAGTCGTCTGATTTAGGGAAAGAATGCGTTGTGATTTTGGGTTTTACGCGCCTCTTCTAATTTTTTCGTTGTTGTTGTTGATGTAATTTTTTAATTTTCTTTTTGGAAATGGTTCGTCGAAGTCATGGGAAAGAATGCGGTGCTATTTTGAGAAAAAGGTTTGACTGGCTTAAGAGTTAAATTTGGTCCGACATGACATTGGTGGCTAATCAGCAAAGTCTTGTAAGCATCACCGTGTAAAATGACAACCGGTGAATAAAATTGTGGAAAACAAACCAATCGGCCGAACTAAATCAAACCAACCGAAAAGATATAAACCATGGTTTTCGGTTGGTTTCATATAACTAAAAATCAAACCATTTAATTTAATTTGATTCCAATTTAAAAAAATAAAAACCGGACAAAACCATATTTTAAATATATATATATATATACACACACACACACTTAAAAAGATCAGTGTTTTTTTTCATTCCAACTCAACCTATTTTAACTTGAGATAAAGAGCAAAAAGTCCTTTTTTGGCACAAAATGAATAAATAGGACACACACATTTTTTTAGTTGCAAAAAAGACAAACAATTTCAGACGGACAAAATTACCCTTTTATGAGACGCGCGCGTAGCTTCAGTGGTATTGTTTGCATATATGATATATTTACTGTAGCTGTTTATATGTTTTTTTTTTTTTTTTTTTCAAACTCGTAACTTTTGATTTACAACTCCGATCATCGAAATTTTTTCACCAAAATTCATGTTTTTTTTTGTTCTTCAATTTGAGCCCAAATACGATACCCTTCCAACGTACATTTTGAAAGACGAAAAAATATTTGTATTAACCGGAGCGTTTTTTCTTATAAACGACCGTAACTTTTGATCTGGAACACCGATCATTAAAATTGTTTCACCAAAGTTCATATTTTCTTTTATCTTCATTTTGAGACCACGTTTGATACCTTTTCAACGTAGTATTTGAAAGCCGAATTTAATTGCAGCATTTACACTAACACGATATCGATGTCGATGTCGATGTCGATATGATGTCGAGGCTCATTTAAAGCTTAATTCAAGTGACTACTCCAAGGCACACATAGCTGGCTCATTTAAGGCTTAATTCAAGTGATTAACTATTAAGCCTATGTCAAGTTTATGTGGTTTTGATTGATAAAAGGAATAGCATAGAGTAACTTGATTAAGGTGTGGTGTGTATAACATGCATGTTCAGTAGTTAATCACTTGAATTAGGCCTATCTATTGTATTAAGGCACACAGATGTCAGTGATGATCGATGATCGATGCTCAGGCTCAAAAGGACTCTCCTTCGGTTTTTTGTTGCAAGGTCTATGTCCCCAAGTCCTTGATATATGAATCAATCTTCTTACAATTCAAGCACTCATATTTACTTCTTTTCGGAGCATGTTTCGATACTACTTTTTCTTTAGGATCATTTCTTTTAGGCCTCTTCTTGTTCTTGGGTTCAATCACATTAGGCCACTTGTTCTTGGCTTCATAAACAACTGCATTCTTGAAAAATCCTTTGAAAAACGTATCCGATTCGCCTTTTTCAACACATTCATCCAAATAGTAACCTGAATCATAGCTTTCTTGCTTATTAACCTCTGCTTTACTATCCATTTTATTAGCTTCTGGAGTAACAACTTGAACAAAGACGGGATTTCGAGCGATTTTTGTCTCAATTGAAGATGATTTACTCTCTAAAACATCAAATTGATTGTCAGAAGATTCTACAACTGAATTTACCCCACCCCAGTTACTAGAATCCTTAGATAACATCATCAAACACATAGCCACTTCTTCTTGATCTTGCTCATCAATCTCCGAAACCGAAGAGGAAGAACCATTGTAAGTGCTAAAAGGGCTTTCAAAAAGAGTACAGAAGAGAGCATACCATTGTAAAAATTAAATATTCTGATACTGTTGCAGGAAACTTTTTCAAGTCATTGATATGAACAATATTCTGATACTTTTCCTGTCCGTAAGCTATACTTGCAGATCAAATATTTACTTGGATTTCAAGATGCATTTCACAATAATGATGAACATGAATTAGCAATGAATCATTGACTTAGAGTAATCTACCAAAGACTACTCATAGAAACCATAATCCTATGCCAATCTGCCGAGATACAAAGGAATAAATCACCGGCAACCAAGAACAATAGTCCAAGATTTTAGAGTCCACAGAACTATCACACCAACACAAATAATTAGAACACCCAAATTCTATATACCTTGCTTATGCAATAACAAATTAAAAAGTATGTGGCTTATGGATTGCACCGACACCGGAGATTCTTTCAGCGCCGGCCGGAAGCTCATGATGGCGGAGGTGGCTGAGCGGAGGAGATAATGGGGCACCGAAACGGTATGAGTAACCGACATGGTCTCCATGGTCACGTTCTCTCCAAGCTTCTAGTTACCCAATGGCCGCCAGGTACCGTTCCCTGGCCGGAGGATCAGCCACGCCCCTAGATTCAATTTTGGGACTCTATTACTGCCGGGAGATGCAACAAACGGTGTCACCATTGAACAACTTGAATGGGTAAATAGGGGTATATTTGTCCGTAAAATTAATTTGTCATTAATGCAACTAAAAAATTGAAGCTGGATTAGCACTTAATTAAGGGGGGAAAAGTGGACTATAAACTAATTTTTCCTTTAAACTTTTTATTTGTAATATTTACTGATCATTATTAATTTCATATCCATAACATTCGGATTTTGTTGATAATTTCATAGACTTGTCTTCAATCTCCAATCTTTAAGAAGAATCTCAAATACATATCAGTTCATAACTCACCACCATTAACTATTTCTTCTCTTTCTACTTCCTTAGCACCATTATCGAAATATGATGATACTGATTTGTAAGACTTACTTCTCTTAAAAATATTGATGAATTTTTTTAAAAAAAATATTAATATCCATGATCTTTATCATGGATGTTTTTAAAAAAAATCATGGATATTTTCGATGTGTTCATACGGTTTGACATCTTATCTAAAGAAATACATTTATAAACATCAGTTTTATATAAGTTTATCTTTTATTTGCTTATAATTAGATTATGTTGGACAATAACATGTTGAGATAATCAAAATCAAAACTGGTGTTTTGGAGGACATCAAATCACGAATATGTTCTAACTAAATGCTGCCCAAAACCATATCACATGTCCGTGAAAGATAACTGTCTTCCATTTCTCTCTCGCTTATTAAACAAATGCATTTCTTTTTCTTCCGAAACCTTAACGAAATTCTATTTTGTCTAATGCTTTTTGAGATTTATATATGTTATTCAATAATATAACCGTTAGTTCATTATTAGTATTCTTCTTTGAAGTTGATGATTTATTGATAAATTGAAATGAAAGAGAAGACTCTTTTATCATCTTGTTTGTCTCAAACTACGGAGCTTGATGGCATGTGTCAAGTTTGTTGTTTTGGATGGTGGTCGAATGATGATTGGTTTTTGGAAGGTATATATGGCACGGGTATCTGTTGGTTAAATCTGAAGCAATTTTTTTTTGTTGAAGAAAAGCATTTATTAAATCATCTGATTGGATTTAGTGACATAGTACTAATGTATTACATATATTATCATTTGTTATTACTAGACAATTTGTGATTTCCTATCAATAAGTTTACTTGTTAAAGAAAACCGGAACCAAGATGAACCTAACCGGACCGAGCAAATGGTTAGTTCTTAAAACCGTTCTATTTTGGTTTCTAAAATTGGAAGGCATAAAAATAAAAAACCGAACCGGACAATGTTCACCCCAAAAATGACTAAAGTATCCAAAAAAAAAAAGAGGTTGATTTCTCTGTATCGTTCCAATAGTTTACCTTGATGCTTAGATTGAGGCTCCATGAACAAGAGATCACAGGTTCAAGTCTCACCATGTGCTTCAGTGTCTTATAATCCTCTGAATGAGGTAATTTCGTTTCAATGAAGAAGAAAAAAAATCCAGAAAAATCTGAAGAAATTTGGTCGGAAATGAAAAGTGTCCTTAAATTGAGAAAAAAAAAATTAACAAATTGCAACATTAATCACACAAAATTAAGGGGACAATTTAACAATTGTAGATACAGAAATTCTACCAAAGATTGTACCATACAGCGCTCATGTTGAAATCAATAAAATGTCAGTTTTACTTACATAAAGCAAAAACAACAGAGAAAACAAAAGGTAAATACTGGACAATTGATTGTTAGGAAATGTTTGATGCAACCGCTTTCGACAGTTATTCGTTCTTTTAGCAGAGTTATATTACCCTTATATCCATATGTAAAGAGTTGTATTGGAAATGCGTTTTACAAGGAAGGAATATTTGTAACAAATATTGGACAATATGAGTGGCACGGTGGTAAGGTCCTGAGCTGTGTGCTAAACAGCCCGGTTCAATAGGAACCCCCCCTCCCGAAAAAACTAGCACGTTCCTCAACCTCAACAGGGATAATAATAATGCAATTCCTAAAACTGATCTCAGAAGCTAAATATAATGTACAAGAACACGACAAACTCTTGCTTAAAAAAAACCCGTAACCAGAAGAAAGAACACAAAGGCAACATGTACACAAAGGCAAGTTGGAATTATAGCACCCACCAGAACATTTGAAACACCAAATCATGCCAAGTACTTGAACATATTCGGGTTCTCCTTGTCTCTTTCTAGATAATCCCTAGTGATTAGGTCTTCAATCCTTTTCTTTATCGCTTTCACATCCGGCTGCATGGTGCGTCATTACACACTTTTTAGTTTGACATTGCCAATAATAACTACGCAAGCACCAATACGCAAATATATATGTACCTTAAACATGCGGCCCAACTGCTCAACACACTCCATAACAAGTTGCTGATATCCCAAGACCTTACGACTTTTCATAATACGCACGATTGATGCATCAATAGCATACCGTCTGTCTTTATCAACATCTTCAATTACCTTTTTCTTCTCATCCACTGGAGGAAGAGGAATCTGCACACCAACAAACTATCTTATACAACTAGAAAAAGGAACATTTTTAGAAACTGGAAGCGGAATATCATTCGTTGCATCAATACATGCCACAAGTCCGAGCCAAGGGGTTCCGCAAGTCATAAACTAGGGGGATAAACAAATATGGAGATACCAGTCCCCCATGAACAGAAGACAGAAACTAACGTCGTATCCGAATCTCCTATGGTACTCTCTTCATCCCATTAGTTTTTTTGGATTCATTCCATAATACAAGTCCTTTTAAAATCAAATGAGAAAGTTATTACCATTTCTTAATCTTACCCCTTATTTATTATCAATCCAACCACTTTTCATTACTATATAGTCAAAGGGTATTTTAGACCTTTTACTCTTTCTTGGAGTGTGAAATTTCTAAAAAGTCCTATAATACAGGATGGAGGAAGTATAATTTAAAGAATTACAATGAAAGAATGGATACCTTTATCCGCCTCATCTTGTCAGTAAATTTTGAGTTGAATTCAAAGACGTCGGTAGGAGAAATTGTTTTGGTGTTCGGCTCCTTGTTAAGGATCTTATACTTTGCACATGAGAGAGAATGGAGCAGTCTCACAACATCTTCATCTGTTAAGTTCAATTGAGTCATAATTTCCTGATAACTCAGTTTGTCTGCTGCATTGAAAAGCAACAGAGCAGAAGCCTAGGGATTGAAGACAGAAACATGTTAATACAAAGCCACACAAAAGATTAAAACACAAAAGATGATTAACAGTAAGCTGTCAAAAGCCAAAAGACCTGGTAAGTCGTGACAATCAACTCGATTGTTTTCGCATCAAACTTCCCGTTGATGTTACAAGTACCCAAAGAATATATCCATGTGAGTTTCCTATGCTTTGTTTTTGTTTGATAGAACTCTCGAAATACCTCAACACACTTAACCTGAATAGACATTTAGCAATAAAGCAGTTAACACACAGGGGCAATTTTTTTTTCTTCTGAAATACGCAAACAGAATAAGTTAAAAACAACAAATTGCATGCTAAAGTGTATATATACCATCTCAGCAGGCAAATTAAGATCAAAAGACTTGTAACTTGGCCAGAAACCAGTAGTCAGGACAGTGACAGTTAAGTCAATTCCAGGATTTGCTTGTGAATTACCACTAAGATATTCCTCAAAGTTGGTTTGATTTTCCCTTGCCAGTGTCAAATCTGTAACCTGACAAAATTAAGCAGTAAAAAGATCTTAGTCGAAGGCATGACCTGAAGCCTACCATACATATGATGGACAGCTTACCATCCCCTCCATCTTTGAGGTGAACTGGCCACCACACTGCTGCTTCAACTTTGTTAGAATACTTCTTTCATGTTCATCGTTCGCACTCTTGTCAAAAAGTAGACGTCTAGCAAGCTTTTTCCTGTTGTGATAACGGTGCAATGAATCAATAGAGGATAAATTTCGCTTTGGAATTACCAACTAATCCACCATCTCAAAGTAATCGAGAGATCTATTAAAAAAAACTGTAATATAGATTATACCGGTAAAATTCTGCAAACAAGTCCTTATCGCTTATGTAGGCAAGCAACTTCACGACCTGTAAAATAATTTTCAAGTTATTGAAAAATTCTTTCACAAGCACTGAAGAAGAAAAACCTAGAAGCAAGTACCTTCTCCAGTGTCTCTTCAATGGCTTCGTCGCTTAACTTCTCACTCCCACCTTTTTTCAGAATATTATCACAAAATGTTGCGAGAAGCTCAGCACTTGAACTTCCAGCAACACCCTTATTGCAGAAGATTTCAAAAGCTTCCTTCAGCGCCTAAAAGAAAAGAAGAAAGAGTGAAAACCGGAGCTAGATTCCAAAAAACTGTGAGTCTGTGACATAGAGGAAGAGAGTGAAAAATGAATAATCCAGCATTGCTATTGGACAAACCTTGTGGAAAAGTGAATGGTTGATAAAGCAATCATTTACATAGGCAAGGAACTTGTCGTGCAATTCAATCACCTTCCTTACAAAAACCTGCAAGCCTCTAATGTCAATCAGTTGAACACAAGAACCAAAAAATGCCCACATAAAAGAAAAATCCCCTTACCTGCTCCTGCAACCCAACCACATCTCTCTTTTCTGCCTGCAAAAGAACAGTACCAATAAGGAAATAGATGAGAGATTCACAACCCAAGTACTTAACACTTGAGGGCAAGCCTGCCGGACGCCTCCACATGAAACAATTCGAATTAAATTTTTCACTACAACAAGGTTCAATTAAAATGGTATGACTATTCGAATTCGGCTGTAGTTTTTCACATTGATCCAATTCGGGTTCGATTAATAGGCCTTTCCCCAAAACAAATTGGCATCCAATTTTCAGAGCAACTATCTCCCTCTTCTGTAATTTAATCTCCCTCAAGTTGCATTTACAAAATTTGTCCTTTTTGTAACCAAATCTTTGTCATGTAAAAGAATGCCCAAACACTTAATATGACTCGAAATTTTCTATTTGTAATGCAACTATGAATCTATGAAAAAATACCCGTTCTATTTCGGAAGACAAGTGTCATATTCAGGGCAATCCTCAAAGACACAATATCTAATACTCACCTCAGGCATTTTTTAATCCATTTCCTAAGTCATTATTTTGTCCTTTTATTTTCAGTCATTTTCCTAACATAAGTCATACCAGGGTTTTTTGCAAGCTCATTAACTTGGAAGTACAAAAAGGAATTTCAACAGCTCTACTGTTGTGGTAAGAATACGGGGACTAGACTGGCTCTCCAACAAAATGGAATAAACGGCACATACGATGACAATACTAAATGTAAGTTTCTAGAGTATGCATCCTTCAACTGCATAAATCATACTCTTAAATCCATTTCTACTTTCTCCTGGCTTAAATTAAAATGCAGTAACTCAGCAAGAAGCTATTTACATGAAGAAAATACAATACATGCATGCAATCATTTTATGGCATTTATTATTCCACTCCGATATCGCATATTTCTTCCGCAGCCACTTGAAACTTGAACACCTCCGGAATAAATAACAGAAAGTGGAAACCAAACTTTCAGGTTTTAAGCTAAAACTTGCATCAAGAGAAAAGTTATCAAACCTTTTTATTGCTCGCAGCATCTTCTGCTTGTTTGACTAAAGCTGTTCCTTCAGCAGTAACATGCTGTATTCGTAAAGAAAAAAAAGGATCATACCACAAACTAAACAGCAGAAATAGCTGTGAAGGAATCACTATCATAAAAGGTGAGAGAAGTGGTACGCAAACCTGCTTGAATATATTAGCCACCGGCTCTAGCCCTTTAGGTATTTTGGAAAAAAGCCTATACATCCTTGATAAGTCTTCCACCTAAAGAATTAACATAAAATCCACAGTTTGATCACTTGGCAAAATGAATATGGATGTCCACTAGGATGTGATTGAACAACGGTTTACCTTGTCGTCTCTGAGTAATGCATGACAGCCAGAATGTTCCTTCTCTAGCAATTGGTTAGCATAAACAGACAACAACTCGTGTTGGGCTTTCTACAACAATTTAAAAGAGGAACAAGTTAGTAAAGTATGCCTAAAGTTTCAAACTCACCAAGTCCCAGTTGACACACAGACACTCAATGACCTAAAACAGTCTTGCAAACTTTCACCAAAAAAAGAAGAATGGATGCCAATGGGAGACAAATGGTCAATTGCAAACCTCAAGCAATTTAGTTTCACTACTTAAATGGAGATAATGGACGACCCTGTCCTTTTCACGCTTTAAGCACTCTTCAGCCTGAGAAATGAACAAAAAAATGAAGATCATGAGTGCTATGAATATAACAGAATTCAATATTCTTAAACAGGCGCTGGAAAGGATATTGGGTAATTACTTTCAGCATGTAATCTGGACAGGAGTCTTCTAAGATCCAGCTTGAAGCTTTTCGAGAATAATAGGCAGCAGTATCGTTGAGCATTGCTGCTTCAAAATCGTTTTCATAATAATCCATTTGTCCCATTCCAATTTCAACAAAAATATCTAAAACATTTTTCAATAATGCTCGATCAATTTGTTCTCCTTCACGTTCTTGATCAATCTGGTAAAATAATCGCATTAGTCAAACAAGCTCAGAGGCAAAATAAAGCCAACATAAAAACAATAGTAATAACAATAATAAAGATGATAGGCCTCCAGTTAAACAGAAACATACTAGTGATATGACTGCATCCCGCACTTTGGAATTTAATTCTTGATATACCTGGTGAAAATTACAGAAATTTCCACATTATTACTGTTTACGTCGAAAGATGATAGCAGTAACAAAGAGACTGATAAACCATGTAATTGAAGAGTTTATGTAAGCAGTTCAACATTTGAGAAATGCTGCAACACAATAGTATTATTTTAGGGTAGCAATAAAGAAACTAAACTGAAAATAGTAAATTACCAGTTCACGGAAGCACGTCAATCCGACTTCATTAAGTGCAGGAAGCGACCTACGAGCAATGAAATACCGGTCCAAATAATGAAAGAAACGAGAAAGCCATCTGACCATGATTTTATGATTTGACCATCTTTTAACAAGCTCTCTTAACATAAATTCATCATGCTTTTCACGGAGAGAAGGCAACACCTGAAACAAAGAGAGGGAAACTTAGCATTATAGGCTCACAGACTTGCAATAGTATTTTCTTTGCCAGCAGGAGACAAATGCGAAGAAAGCACCCAACATGACCAATATTCAATAGTACAGCAGCCTAAAAGGCATGCTACAAATGGAAAAAATAAGAGTACTAATTGTTTCCTTCTACTACTTTCCTGCATCATCTAATAAAACATGCTAGATATGCACTGAACACAAGAGATACACAATTATGAGGTTAATATATTGAACTACATTACTAGTTCAAATCATTTTTCCCAGATGAAATAAAAACAAAAAATAAAAATATATATAAATTGAAGTAAATCATTTAGATCACACTTTCACGAATCATGTAAATCTGGTGGTAGCTCAAGGAATAAAGTAAAACCTACTCTCTTTTCTTTACTTGGACATCACATAAAATAGACTCCCACCCCACCCACACCCCCCCCCAATAGCAAATAAGGTTGTCGAAAATACAAGTAGAACATGTAAAAGAGAAAAGGAAGGAAAGCAGCATAGGCAAAAGTAACTGGAAAACCTTACCGTTGAAGTTATGTACTCTTCAAAAGACTCCCGATATCTATCATATAATTGCTGAGAGTAATCATGTGGTGGTTTTTGGGTGCACATGTTATAAATTGTTCTGCATATGAATAAGGAACACATATCACATATCACATAACGTTAGATTTTAAGTAGTTCAATCCCAAAGATAGTGGAAAGAATTTATAGGAGAAAACAGATAACAGAGAATATAGAAGCGCATTACGTATAAAGCATCATGTAGTCTTCTGAGCTGAACTGAGTCTCAGGTTTCCCTTCTAAAATGTTTTTGAGCTTTGTAATCCCATTCTGCATGAATTCCCATCCCTGATCCAAATCAATTGTGCTTCGTTGATTCATCGTCATTTTGACCCCACTAACAATGTTTCAATGCTCAAATCTACCTCTACAGAATAATCAACACCTGCAAATACAGCATTTATCGCATCATTCAATATTTATACATCAGCATAGTAAGGAAAACAAATATCAGTGTTTTAAAAATCACCCTAGGCGCCGCCTAGGCCCTGGGCGACCTCCGGGCGTCTCGACTATGCCCTAGGCGATCTCATCTAGGCAACAGGGTGCTGGGCATTTTTCTGGGCGCTCCTAGGCTCTTGGGAGCTACTAGGCGCTCCTGGGCGACCCGGGCGACCCTTGGGCTTCCATTTGCAATATATATATAAAAAAAAAATCATTTCTTTAAAAAAAAAAAACGAAACAGCCGCCCCTCCCCTTTTTCAATCCCCCTCATGTGATTTCTTACTTTGGCTAGTCTTTTCTTTTGAGTTTTGACACATTTTTACTTGGTTTTCATGTTTTATGATCATATGATGTAAGATTTATATTGGACAAGCATTATTATTAATAAATAAATAAATAAAACCGAAATCGCCTGGGCGCCGCCTAGGCGCCCTGGGCCCTAGGCGCCCCATGGTCGCATCGACTTCGCCTAGCAAATTTTAGAACATCGACAAATATGCAGTGAAATTTTTTTAACTCGATTATTCCATAACAACATATGCTGAAATAAAACTATGACCAACATATATCAGCATCAAACTCTAACACAAATTAAAACAAAAGAGCAGGATGCTAGATTTTTTTAATGCCTCTGATCAAACGTCCAATTCCGCCGACAAACCAGATAAAGCATCAAACTCCATCCAGCCCAAAAGCAACACAATATCAGCATGTTCAACATAAAGTAAGCCAAATAGGACTTCACTAATGACTGCTCAACAAAGAAAATAACTTTTACACAATATAAACGCATCCAATGCAAAATAGTAACCAACAACTACTAGCTATTGACGTTTCAGAGACTACAAGCCCGTGGAAAACCGCCAGAATCAAAAATTCAAGTCACCTGATCTAAATTCATGTATGAAAAACCTAACGCAAACTTTCAGTAATCTACATTACCAGCTCCTCATAGGAAAACCCTAATTTTATTTTTAAAAGAAACACTACGCAGAAAGTTTACGCAGTTAAAGCAAATTTGATCGATGAAATTAACAAAAACAACCGATTCAAGAAGATAATACACAGATTCGCACACAAACATTGGCGAGTGATAAATTTACTCCCAAATAAGAGTTTCGGCGACCGATTATGCTTGAAATCATTACCTGATTTGAAGATTGAATTGAAGCCCAATAATCGCAGAGGCAGTGAATAGTAGAGGTAGATGAGATGCTTTTTTATGGAGCAAAATCAACAATATATGTATTTATACTTTCTTCCTTTTTTTAGTGGCTGACCTTGCTTGTTGGGACCTAAGTCGTGCTCTTTTTTTTTTTTTTTTTTTTTTTTTTTTTTTTTTTTTGAGAAATGCTCAATCTTAAGTCGTATATAACTCGGATTCCTATTAAATACGGAATTCTTCTTATAGACCATTCGTATTAAACTTACTTATATTACATTTTTATAAGTATTTTAAACAAATGTGTTGCTAATTAATGAATTTTTTTCACATTGATCGATCAATGACATATATATTGTAAAGTATTAAAGTGTGCTGTGCACGACCCTAATTAAGAGTCAACTCAATATTGTGATATTCCGTATTTTTATGAGATGTGGCATTTCGATAATTTATGTTGTATCACTATTCTTTCAAGTCAATTAAGGTGAAGTAAAAGAAATTGAGTAGGACTCAATAGGAGTCGGAGTAACAGCATTTTTGGAAAATTAAGTTTCCCTTCAACACCCAATGTCAATACCCTAGACTCCTAACAGTCAACTTCATTACTTACACTTTTAAGAAAAGAGAGGAAGAAAAAGAGGGGGAAAGAGAGAGTTGGAGAAGAAGATTTAACTTTCTCACTGATCAACCCATTGCAATTTCAGACCTTTCACATCAAATTGATCACAACGAAGAGGAGAACGAGATGGTATAAGCTTTTCCTTGATCAAAGTAAGAATCTTCAAACTCGTTTTTAGATGTAAAGCTATAATCAAGATCTACAATCTTTCATGGTTTCTTTCTTGGATTCAAGTTGTTTAAGAGGTTGTAATAGCCTTGAATCTACGTTTTAGGTTGAAGAATTGAAGTGGGTGTTTAGATCTCGAGGTGTTCTTGGAGATTCAAACTTGAATTCATCTTTGCTTCAAGAAATCGAGGTAAAGAGGTATTCAACCGAATCTTTAGTTGTTTAGTTGCTTTAAATCTTACCTCTTGAACTATAGAATTGTTAGATTTGGTTGAGGTAAGTGTTTGAAACGGATTGGAATCGATTTGCAGCAGTTTGAAACATCAAAATTGGAGATCTGTGTCGTTTAGCGCGCGGCAAAAGCTTTTAGCGCGCGCTAGACAACAACAGAGACCTGCAGATTGATGTTTGAGCTTTTAGCATGCGCCAGGCCCTTTTAGCACACGCTAAATCGTTACAGAAAGGAACACAATGCTTCTATTAGCTTTAGCACACGCCGGCTTTCTTTAACGCACGCCAATGCTGCTAGAACTGAACATAATGCCCCAGTCAGTGGTTGGTGGGGCCAAAACACCTAGTAGAGCATAATCTTGTTTAGTTTTCCTTTTGAAGCTTGCATTTAGGGTAGAGCCTTCTGTGGATTGTTGTAAGTTAAATGTACGTGTTCTAGTGGCTTTGGCTCCACGCCGTGTCTCACAGAAGCATTGGAACACTTCTCATTTGGCCTTACGTGATGTTGAGTTGATGATCAATGTCTTACTTGTTAAATGGCGAAGTTAAGGGTTTGGTTTCTAGTGGATTTGGCTCGGCACCTTGTGAAGACCCTCTGCGGGGAGAAACTTAGGATCATTGGTGTTGAAATAGTGTCCTAAACCCAATCGGGTTGGACCGGATCCGACCGGGTCGGATCATCTCTACTATTTTTTTATGTTTATACATATATTAAATGGCTTTTCTGTTGTCATATATATGTTCTTTTAAAGAACCAATTGTGAATTGTTATATGATAACGTCCTTAGTATTAGGCGTGATAGAGAAACCATGATAGGCGATTATGGTTGATGAGATCTCTAATCACTTTAATAAGTTTGATACTTAAATGTCTCTCAGGTGATGTACTATTAAACAGGCATTGATAGTATAAGCAGAGACTAGCACGATTAGATGTCTTCTGTCTTTAGAGGCGGAGATAGATCTAAATCTATCGAAGTGTAGAGACACTTGGGTGACGTGGACGTGTATTAGAGAATGCGTACGTTAGACTGACCCACTTACACGGATAAGTGTCACACTATGTGGCGGTTGTGTAATTATCCTTTTGACCGGAGTCTTCATGGCATCACGGTGTGGATTGTCATGCTTTGACACTATTGAGGTTTCACAGCCACGGGCGATCATGCGGTAGTGATTGGGTGTGATCTTTGAAGCATCGCGGAGTATACATGATTGGTCGTCCGGGAATCGCGTATCCTATGATTGGGATCGAATATCCGAAATGGCCTTCTTATAAGGAATGTCTTCTCTCGTGAATCTTTGCAAAGTGAAAGTAAGCGAGTTACTTTGAGAGAGTTTGATATCCAGATTATAAGATACGGTCGTTGATGTTTTGACACTTTCGACTAACGACCGTATGGATATTATTACAAATGATAGGATTGTAAGTTACACGATGGCAATCGTTTCACATGAAAGGTAGTAGTCATTGCATTTGACTCTTCCGATGATTGAAGTCGCGGTGTGTTGCTTAGACGCTATCCCGTGATCGTTAGGCATGAAGGGCATTTTAAGTAATTTGCACTTTGTGTCTACGGCCAACATATTCGGAAGCCTATCGGGTCACACACATATGAACATCTAGTCGGATTAAAATGTGGTTATAGATGATAACCAAATAAGGAAAGTTTATCTCGAGACTATAAAGGTTATAGTGGTAAATTAATATGGTGGTATTTATTTATTATGAATAAATTAAATACAAGATATTAATAATATTATATTAATTAAAGAATATTCCGGAAGCCAATTTGTTGGTCAAAGGGGCGCCACATTTAATGTGTATGAGATACACTTGGATTGTGCAATTTAATTAATGATATTATCTATTATTAATATTAGATATTAATAAGATAAAATAATATATATATATATATATATACATTGTGAATGCATGCGTGTGTGTGTGTATTAAATGCAAATTGGATTTGCATGCATGCGCACCATAGTGTTCATATTTGATATATATTAATAGATTTATGTGTGTTATATATATGTGATATATACATGTGTAAATTGATTTATGGTAATAAAATAAAGATAGTCAATATTAGATATTGACAATATCTTGGGAATATTCAATATAAGATATTGACAATATCCTAGATTTATTTGATATGAGATATTATAATAAATGAGATAAATCAATCAAATATATTTTCCTTATTTTATTGGAAGAAGGTTTTCTTCTCCTCCACTCTAGAAGATGGCGCCACCTACACTATAAATAAGAGGTGGGTGTCAAGCTCTTTTGTACAACACAATTCTTAGAACTAATAGTTCTTGTGTAAAATAGAGAACATCATATAGAGAGTTGGAGAGAGGGGAAAAAGGCCGGTCTAGCAACCGAGTTTTCCAATAGCAATCCATGATGGGATTCCGCGAGGGTGTTCGTGTGGACTAGCGGTAGAGGCCGAACACTTGGGCGGCTCTATGCAGAACTACTCTCCCAGACGGTCAAAGCGTCGATCTTATAGATCAACCAAGGTAACCACCGTCTACTACTTGTTTGTTTATTGCTTAAGCGAAGTCGATCCTGGTTAAAAGGAAATAAAATTTTAAATTCCGCTGCGTTCCCGCGTAGATTTCCTAACAGTGGTATCAGAGAGAGCTTCGAGCTTAAGCAATAAGCATGTTAATATGTGTAGTTAATTTTATCGTTTAAATCACATAATTAAAAGATGAAAGATTTTTGATTTGCAAAATTGATACATGAAAGAAAAAAAAAAAAAAAAAAAAAGGTAGATCGGGTGGTGCTCGGCCGACTTAGCGTGGTCGGTCGGCGGCGGCGGCGAGCGAGGCAACTCTTTGCCGGCGATCGGTTGACCGGTCAATGCTGTCGGATCTCCAAATTTTTGTTTTGTGTATTTTGTGATTCAATATGGTTCATAGTTGTGATTGGTAATTCGTCTTTTGTTTAGTTGTGTCATATGGCTAACCAATTGTTCAAATAGTTTGGACCATTGGGATGCTGCATGACATTAAAATAATAATGGCATTTCCAAACTTTGTTTGGAATAGGCTAAGCGCCTTTCAAATATTTGATTTGGGAAAAGAGACTGAAGCTCAAGCCACTTCCAAAATTTTGATTTTGGAAAGTGGCGGCCTAAACTAAAATTATTTGGCCTTTCCAAATATTTGATTTGGAATAAGCGCAGCCTTTCTTTTCAAATATTTGATTTTGTAAAGCTTAGCTGCGCCACTTCCAAAATTTTGATTTTGGAAAGTGGCTGAGCTAAGCCAAATTTGGTTTAGAAACCAAAATCATCCATTTTGATTACGAATCAAAAGGAAAGAAAAAAAGAGAAATAATTTTAATTTTGATTTATTTTGGAATAGTTCTAATTAATTAAAATTAAAATTAAAATCGGTTTAAAATTAATCGTTAATTTTATTTTGATTAAAATCATTTAATTAATTAAATGTTAATTAGTTAATTGATTGGATAAAATTATTTAATAGATTAAATGTTAATTGATTATTTAAGACTTAAGTAGTTAAATTTTAATTTTATCTCTTTCATAAGATTTTATTGTATGGATTAGATATAGTAGATATAATATGATTATATGGACCGATTGATCGTGGATTTCGACCGATAGGATAGATGTGAATGATTTAATTTTTTCGTTGGTTTAAAAATTGTCCTAGGCCGTTATGAAGAACGTGACCTAGTTTATTTTCGCATTTATCCCATTCCCGTTGGCTCTTCGTGTGCGGCGGGTGTATTTATTTTATTAGATAGAATTAAATGTAACATGAATGGAGGCGAGAAGATGGAGACCAAAGAAAAGCGAAAATAAAGATCTCATTGGAGAATGGAGCATTAAAGATCCTATTGGCGGTTGCAACTACCCTTAGATTGTGACCCGCGGTTTCGTCGATTTGTATTCGAAACCGCACTCTAGGAAAAGTCCATGATCATACCCCCGGTTACTTTACGCATTTATTTATTTTGTGCTTGTATTTATTTTATATGATACGATAGATGCATAACTATGCACGATTTAGATGAATGTGTAGGACGTATGTCTATAGAGATAGATATACATGATGAGACCGTAATAAATTAATTAAGAGAATTAATTCGAAATTAATTAAGTGAATTAATTTAAAATTACTCCCACAACAAAAATCGAGTTATAATATGTCTCCCAATATTATAGTGACGGTGAAGAGCCCTGTTCGGATCCAACCTGATCGGCCCACGTCGGGAGTTGACCTACCACGGGTATATCGTCATTATCGAGATATGATCGTTATGAGATCTCATGAATACTTGGAGTTCTGACTCGACTAAGAATCTTGCGGTGATTGGCCCACGTCGGGGACCGTGCGATTTTAGAGACATAAGGTTGACTATCACATAGGCGATGTGAACTGTCAAAGAGTTGACTAGTCAAACCACTGGAAGTCGCGTTAGACGGGATCGGTAAGAAGTACCTACCCGTCAAAATTGACACGGTTGATCGCCCACGTCGGGATCGAGTCAACTAGATAGGATTCCAAACCACTAAAGAATTTTGAAAATTTCTTGAAAGTCAATTGGGAGTAGTTGACTAGTGGGAGCAAAATCATAATCCCAAAGACCATATTTGATTTTGCGTGTATAGACAACAACACTCTTTTATCTTTATTTTTATGTTGTAGTTTTAGCAAACTTTATATTTATGTTTTATTCTCGATTAGTAAAACCAAATTATGCTGTTAATTTTGAAGCGTTCTCAAATATGGTTAAGTAATTATAATCCTTTTAAAATAAGCAATGACATGAGCCATCCCGTTATAGTAGTTAGAGACAAGGAGATTACATAATTGATGTAGTGCTCGAGACTTTAATTATTAATGAAAAGCGGAAGCTCATAATATGATTAAATCATTTGAAATAAGTTTCAACGAATTAGTCATATATTGGATACGATCCAAGATGATCATTGATCATCACGATGACAATTAATTCAAAACGTTGGATAAGAATGACCACTCTAATTTTGGAAAGGTTGTTTTCAAAATTATAAGATTTAAGTATCGACTTAATTCTATCATTGCTTAAGGTTAATTAAATAGTCAATGTTTTGAATACGATTCAAAAGGTTAAATAAACTATTTAATAAACTTTAGATTTTCTTTATGAAAGGAAGTTGAAAACATAGCTCTTGTGATCTTTCTTAAGTCTTATGAAGACTACAATAAGAAACATTTCTCAAGTGCTTAAAGGATTAAAAGGAAAGTTAGGGCATGTGCTTAAATAGAGAACTTATTGAAGTTTCTATTATAGGCAAGTGAGTTGAGATAAATCTATCTAAGTTCAAGTCAACTCTTAGATATATGATATCTTGCGAGTGTGATTAAATTAGAAAGATTAAATACAGATATGGGAAGGTGAAGCAAGCGTTGTAACACTTACCACGTTACGGATCTAGTAAAGCGATAAAGGAACTAAATAAATGTTTTTAAGTTCGGTTCTTATTTGACACATTCAATTGTAAAGAATAAATGTTATTCCGATAAAGTTGGAAGGTCACTTTGAACCTAACATACTAGGATCGTTGTCACTATATAGTTGATATATGTGATGAGATCTCAACTAAATATTTGTGTGGTTGTTATCCTTAATATTTGTGGTTGTTCAGACATAGTCTCTCTGGAAGGGAAGCGCGTAATTAAACGTCATTCTGATGATGTTGAGCCATATGATTATGAATCATGTGGGTTATACGTATCTTATCCAAAGAGGACTAAAATACCCTTTTTCGAAAAGGTTGTAAAAATCTAGAAAAATTGTCTAAAGCCTAAACATACGAATGTTTGTTGGCTTGTGACAATTAATGCCACAAATAATTGTTTATTAGTCTCTATGACTATTTTTGAAATAGTCAAGTGTACCTGATGAAGTGCATGATTCGGAAAGCCCGAAAAGTTCGAGCCAGTACGAATATGAGATTGATGAGCTACTTAGGAATTAATCTTCAATTGGATTGAAGTAATTAATACCTGTAGGGTGTTTCAGAAGTCATCTGAAAGGGAATAAGATTCTTCCCTTGAAGGATACCATCTTTGGGATACACAATTGGATTGTGTTCCCAAAATGGAAACAACACTTTATATGATAAATGTATGCCTTGAGCCATGCGAAGTACCCCCTTACGATTTCGGGATAGTGCCCTTATACTTAACCGAGTTCCAAAGAATAAATGTTGTATAAATTCCATATTAGATATGGAAGAGGATAATGTCGAATCTATCTTAACCGATGATTTGAAGTTTTCATAGTCAAAGTCAGAAAGGGCTTGGATCTAGTACGACATATGCAACTTTGTGGAATATCTTGGCAAGTACGCTAGATATTATTTACTCGTCCAGCGGAGCAAAAGGTGTTTGTCTCCAAACATCTTTGTCTTCAGAGGAAGTGTTTCTTCCAAGAAAAAGCAGTGGGAGTGAATCGGATCTCAAAAGAGTTTGAGAACCACAAAGATATATTCAACCATTGGAACATGAGCAGACGCTTGCATATAGCGATGAGGTGTAAAACAACGCTCAGTGCACACAAAGTTTCAGTAAATCTGTGGATAACCTCAAGCTGAAAAGGTTGTTGGTATGTTCATCTTGAAGAATGAATATCTCACGATTTATGAAAGAATGTTTGAAAAGCGAGTTTGAGAGATATGGCCAGAGCCATAATATACGAATTAGATTCCATCAGTGACAACTAGGTTGTGAACCTAGTCTGTCTTACCTAGAGGGAATGTCCCTGTAAGGCTGAGCCTAGTTCTATTCAGATTATACTTGTTAGAACTTCGTATCATGACTATATGATAGTGTTGAAGACGTTGGGCAAACAACTCGATGTTCATAGACGATAACATGATATGTGAGCCCACGAGATCCATTTATGGACTCAAACAAGTTTCTCTAGACAATTTCTTTATTTGATAATCAAAGGAGTTTTGATTTAGTCAAAAGAAGGATATGCCCCATGTGCAATATGGATAGTGGGAGTGTGTTGTGATTTTTGAGCAAGTTATTAGATATCTCTCTCGAGAATTAATACCCCATGTCACAGTCAATTAATGTTTGGTAGTTCAAGGTCTTTACGAAAGCACTTGGATTGGCGGTTCTTATTTTTAGAAATAAGAATCTATAGTGATAGATTTAGCTCTTTGTTAGATTATAGTTTACCTATATAGATGTGATGCTAAAAGGAGTTTAGCATAGATCGCGACGGGGATACTGCTAGCCAGTGTTCTCAAGATCTATCTATGTTAGGACGTTCGTCCTAAAGGTAAGGTGAAAGATGATGCTTGTTAAGGGTGATTTTATACGTTTTATAAGGATATATTTTATATCAATATTCCCCATATATGGATGTTTTTCATAGAAATCGAGCTTATAATCGATTAATTGAGTAAATGATGTTTTTAATAGCTAAATCTCAAAAGCGTAACGAAATTATGTGCTTAAATGATGATTTTGTGTTATTTTGGAAATACGTTACGCTTTGGTATGTTTTCCTATTGTTGTAGATACTCATTGATGATGGAAGAGAGGATTTTAGAGAGCCAAATTCGTGCTTGGAAAGGATCAATCAAAGTTATGGAAGATTGAAAGATATAAGGAAAGAAATCAAGCAAGATAAATGTCGGAAAATCAGGATTCGAGTAGTGACGACCTTGCAACGCAGTTATTGATATGATAACAACCGATTTGACCCTGGACCTCAAGAGAAGAGTTGTAGGGCTTGAAGAGAGGATTCTACAGGATTTTGAATCACTCCATTCCGACTTACGAGGCCCGAGATATGAGCATTACAAGTTTGGATGCTGTTGCTGAAAATAGTGGACGGGCGTCCGACCTTGTGAACGGGCGTCCGGCACCGTTACTGTAGCAACCGCCTCGGATTTTCTATAAATAGCAGCGCGATTTCAACCCTAATTGAGACATAATTCGATTCCTATTGTTACCCACACATAAGAGAGAGGACCTAGGTCGCCCCACCCTTTTGGGAGGATTTGGGGTGGCAAGTTAGATTAGGTTTTCTTTTCGTTTTCTTTTCTTTTGTTTCTCCATTGATGAACACGGTTGAGCAGCCATGAACACAGCGTTGTGAAGCATCTTTTCCACTGCGACTTGATTTCTTTTTCATGGATGATTTTGTAAGTTTTAATTCAAATTGTTTCTTTCCTTTGTTTATTTGTATCTTGCAATTTATATCGGAAGATTATTGCTTGTTGATGCTACCGTATGACGGAAGTCGGTGTAGTTTAGATCACCATAGGAAAGATTAGATCTTTAACCTATACATAATGGAAGTTCGTAGGTTAAATATCTAGGTTTCTGAGAGAACCACAATTTAATTAATTCGATGCAAGATTTTCTTAGAATTGAATTGAGGATATCACCGTTACCGGAAAGATAGGATTTTTCATGTGTTTAATTCATTATGTTGTTCTTGTTCTCTTTCATGTTTTTATGCCGCATGTTAATCGAATTTAGATAACGGAAGTTATTAGATTCATTAGATTATCGTGAGGAGATTGACAATAATTATTCCAACAAGCGGAAGTTGAGGGATAATGTTGTTAGGTTAGGATTCAATCCATATCTTTGATTTGTATCGATATTAGTTAAGACTGGAAGGTAAACTAATTAATGGCGTGATAAATCGGAAGAGGAAAGCGCTTCATTAGAAAAGATAATAACCCAAGATAACTAATGAATGAATGTTTGTCTATCTTGTTGATTTCGGTGGGGTGATGGTTGTTGGGAATAAGTGATCATGGTTTGTTCATGTTTGTTCGGTTGTTAGTTAGTTTTCTTTGTTTTTCGTAGATGTAGTTTTATTTATGTTTTTATCGCTTTTATCCTTACGGCTTTGGATTAACAATCCTCTGTCCGATTATTTTCCGTTTTAGTTTAGGTTTAGGTTTTAGTTAATAAAGAAGGATTAACTAGATTAGATTCAATATCCCTTTTCCCTGAGGATCGATACCCGTACTTATCCAACTTTACTAGCAACTACCCGGTATTCGGCCGGTTAGGAGGTAGTTTTGCATGGTAGTATAGGTTTATAAATTTTCTTTTGTTTTAATGATGCAAAATCTCCCCAACAAAAGTGGCGCCGTTGCCGGGGAATAGGTGTCATGTTGAATCTAGTTTTGTTAGTTCTCGATTTTCCTTTTTTGTTTTCTGTTTGTTTTTGTTTCGTTTTCCTGTTTTAATCCGTTTTACAGTCCTGTTTTTAGTTGATAATTGTTTTAGGTAGTTGTTAAGTAGATAATTAGGGTTTAAAACTTTCCTTAGTATTTTTCTTGAAGTTAGATCTTGCTTTTTTATTTTTCCAGCGTTCTTCCTTCCTTCTTGCTTTATCTGCAAATTCTCATTACATTCTAAGTTTTCCCGTGAGCAAGCGGGCGTGCAGGATATTGGGCGCCCGTCATTTGGGAAATTATCAATTACATTACGTTTTATTCATTTTAGGCAGCGTCCATAACTTTTGGGCGCCCGTCAGAGTTTGCTCGCTCATCAGGCGGCGTTTACATTACTAAACGCCCGTCCGACCTCAATTTCATCACGGGCGCCCGTCCAATCTTTTGGGCGTCCGTCCGGTATTATTTTCTTTAACACTTTTGTTTCACTTTCTTCTTTTCCTTTCCTCTCTTTAGGCTTTTAATTTTTAGTTTAGGCTTTGATCTCTTCTTAGTTTTTAGGTTTTGTTCCACTTGTTTTTGGTCCGGTTTATGCAAACTCGGAGTCAAAAGGGTTTGTTAATATACACCCCTGACCCCGAGCGAACCATAGTCCGGCCAAACAGGCGGAATTTCCGTTCATGATTCTGGCCGTGAGCGGCGAGATCTTGAAGAACAACTAGCAAGAGAAATCAGCGATTTTGTGATAATGGCGATAATAGACCGTACATTGGCAGACTACGCCATGCCAGGCGAAGTCAAGGTCAACCCGGCTATTGTTATTCCAGCCATTACTGCACAAACTTTTGAGCTGAAGCCAGGACTTATCCAGATGATGCAGCACGCATCAATTTTTCACGGCTACCAATCAGAGAATCCGCATACCCACTTACACACATTCTTAGAGATATGCGGTACTACACGCATCAAGGAGTAAGTGAGGATGCTATTAAACTTAAACTTTTTCCTTTTTCTCACGAAAGGAGAGGCTAAAGAGTGGTACACCTCTCTCCTTCGAATCTATCACCACACAGGCGGAACTCGAAAAGGAGTTTTGAGTCAATATTTTCCACCTTCAAAAGGACCCGATTGCTTAAATGACATTTTCACATTCTATCGAAAGAGAATGAATCTTTCTTCGAGTGTTGGAAGAGATTCAAGTCCCTTCTTAGAAAATGCCCCCACCATGGCTTGCCCTTTGGAAGGCAAGTCAATACATTCTTGAGTGGATTGACCGAGCTTACAAAAGGCATGGTCAATAGTTCTTCTGGAGGGGCATTTCTGAAGAAAACGCCTGATGAGGATGGGCATTGTTTGAGGACATTGCCAAATATAACTATGCCCCCTCTTATCAAGCAATTCAGGCACCTCCTCCTCCCAAGGTTGAGGAAGTCAATTTACAAAGTTTGATTGCCATGCTGCAAAAGCAGATGGCCTCCCCTCAAGTTTCCAATCCTATAAATCAAACTTCCTCTTTTCCGCAGAACCCTCAGGTTCTGTATTGCGAAAATTGTTGTCGGACCGGCCATATGAATGGCCAATGTCAATTTAATCCCCTGCACCTTATCAAGTTAATGCTGTTCATGACTATGGGCGAGTACAATCAAGTCACATGTCAAAATTGTGACGAGTTGGGCACACTTCTAAATTACGCCTATGAGCGGACGAGAATCGCGGAAGTGAATGCATTCTATGGCGAGAACAATCAAAGGTTCAATCGGTTTTCAGTCGGGGCAATTTTCAAAACCAAGGGTTTAATCCATCTTCAAATTTCAATCCCAACTCGAATTTTAATTGAATCGAATTTCAATAGAAACCACTGGTTTAATCAGAATCAAAACTCGAATTTTTCCAATCTACGCATAAAATTCAATCGAATTGGCCTTCCAATTCAAATTCTCAATTTCAAAGTCGGCCCACCCGATACTATGCTCCAAATCATCAAAACTCTCAAGCCCCTCCCAACCTACAAATCTTGAGGCTAAGTTGGAAGAGCAAAGTAGATCGATGAAGAATCTTGAGAGACAAATTGGGCAGCCTGGGTGAGCAGATTAGCTCTAGACCCAGGCGGTGCCCGATTTCACTGAGAAGAATCGAAGGGTGGTCAAGTTGCTCAGGTGATTTGAACAAAGGCCAATGTCTTCGACCTCGTGCCATCAATTCAATACGGTAAGGAGGAGGCCGGTGCAATGAATCTTAGGAGCGGTACTCAAGTTAGTGGTCCTTCCCATCCGGAAACCACAGCCCCTCTGCCATCGATAAAGCGGGAGGGAAGTGAGCACTACACACCCCTCAACTGCAAGAGAAAACTCAGGTGGGTGATCCACGAGAGGTGAAGAATTTGGTGATCCTCAAGTGGGTGATCCTTTGAGGACCGAAAAAGCAAGCGAAAGTCGGAGGTGATCCCCGACTAACGAGAAATCTGAAAAAAGCGTTCGTTGGAAGGATGCGGAAGAGCAGAATTTGTCGGTGCATCCTCGAAAAGGTTTTCTCCGAGGATGACCTTAAGAAACTTCCATTTCCACCGAGAAAGAGCAACATTCCTTTGATTGAGGATAAGAAGTATGAAAAGGTGCTAAACCTTTTGAAAAATACTCAGTGAATCTTCCATTGTCGGATGTCTTAGTCGAGATGCCTAAGTATACAAAATTTATCAAGGATGTTGTGTCTTGAAAAAGAAATTAGCTTGAGGCATGGAAAGGCATATTGGTGAGGATTGTTCCATGATTAATTATGAAAACTTACCAATTAAAAGAGGTGACCCTGGCAAATTTGTACTCACGGTCTTGATGGGGGTCTAGTATTCCCAAATTCTTTGTGTGATCTAGGTGCCTCTATAAGCCTTATGCCAATGTCACAGTATGCAAAGCATTTCGGTTTACAAAGTCTTCTAGAACCCACTACTATGAGTTTACAATTCGCGGATAGATCCTCTAAGAAAGCTTCAGGAATCTAAAAGGCGTTTTGGTTTGATTGATCGATTTACCTTTCCAGTTGATTGGTATGTCTTAGATATAGAGAAAGGCAACGTTCCCTTGATTCTAGGAAGACCTTTCTTATCTACAACTCGAGCTCTCATCGATTTGCGATGGTGGGCAAGTGACTATCCGAGTTGGTGACCAAGAGGTGAGTTACAATGTCTTAAAGTCCATTCAAGTACCCTCGGCCCTCCAACCGGCTTTTCCATTGATTATATGACGGATGATTTCACCGACTATATGGATAAGCAAGTCATGGTGTAGAAGCGAGAATATGAGCGATTAGTTGATAATTTGAATACTCATGGTAGGGTGAATCTGGATCAACTAGCGGTGATTTTGAGGAAGAGCTGTTGGAAGGAGAAGCTTTGGCGGTGGGACCACAGAGTAAACTCAATGATATTGAGTTGAAAAGTGGAGATCTCAAGTCTAGTTTAGAAGCCCCCCCTGCGGATTTGGTGTTGAAGCCGTTACCTAAACATCTTAAGTATGTGTTCTTAAGAGAGGGCGACAAGCTTCCTTTAATCATATCTGCCAAGCTTTCCCGTCTGGAAGAAATGAAAGCGATTAACGTCTTGAAGAAGAATGAAAAAGCTTTTGGTTGGCAAGTAGGAGATATCGGGGAATATCTCGACCTCTGCATGCACAAGATCAAGGCGAATGAGGCGCCAAGTGTGTCAGACGACCCGTGAAGCAAGCTTAACCCTCGTATGCAAGAAGTCGTTAAAAAGAAATCATTAAACTTCTAGACATGAGAATCATTTATGCCATCGCGGATAGTGAATGGGTTTCCCGACTCAAGTAGTTCCCAAAAGGTGGAATTACAATTGAAAAGAATGAGAAGGAGAGGAAATTGCATTGAGGCTTATTCTTCGATTCTGATGCGTGATCGATTATCGAAAGCTCAATGAGGTAACCATGAAAGATCACTTTCCCCTTCCATTCATTGACCGGATGCTCGGCGTCTGGCGGGGGCACGATTCTCTTGTTTCCTAGATGGATATTCGAGGATATTTCGGATACCCATTGATCCGGTGACCAAGAAAAGACCACCTTCACCGCCTTATGGTACATTCGCATCTGAGGCGAATGCCGTTCGGTCTCTGCAATGCCCCAAAGCTACATTTTTGATGTATCTTGGCCATCTTTGACGGGCTTGTAGAAAAGTGTATGGAGATTTTTATGGGCGATTTTTCGGTTTTTGGTCGATCTTTTGATGGTTGCCTTGACAATCTTGATCAGTGTTATCCGGATGTGTGGAAAAGAACACTGGTACTTAATTGGGAAAAATGCCATTTCATGGTAGATGAATGAATAGTTCTTGGCCACAAGATCTCCGCCAAAGGTATATAAGTAGATAGGGCCAAGGTAGAAGCTATTGAGAAGATGAGCTACCCTAAGAATGTTCGGGAAGTCCGAGGTTTTCTCGGACATGTCGGCTTCTATAGGAGGTTCATTCAAGATTTCTCCAAGATAGCCAAGCCCCCTGTCCACTTTACTAAAGGAAGGCGTTGAGTTTAATTTTGATGAGAGCCGCAAGCAAGCGTTTGAGGAGCTTAAGGATCGTTTAATATCCGCTCCGATTCTTATATCGCCGATTGGAACCTACCATTTGAGCTTATGTGCGACGCATCAAACTATCTTTGTTGAGCTTTGTTCTAGGGCAAAAGATCAAGGAAAGTTCCACCTATCTATTACATAAGTCACACATTGAACCCCTCTCAAGTTAACTATACTACTATCGAAAGGAACTCCCGGCGTAGTCTTTGCTATGGACAAGTTTCGTAGTTACTTGTTAGGAGCTCAAGTGATCGTGTGGGTGATCACGGCGCTGCGTTACACGATGACTAAGAAAGAGGCTAAACCGCGCTTACTACGTTGGATATTGACCTACAAGAGTTTGGCGTTCAAATTAAGGACAAAAAGGCGGTGAGAATGTAGTAGCGGATCATGTGTCTAGGATGTTAAGCGAGGAAAAGAATGAACCGGATGATATAGATCTTTACTTTCCTACAGAGAACATCATGTTGATAGATGGCCGCTCCACGATGTTCCATGGTATTCTTCCATTGTAAACTACCTTCATGGCCGTTATCTCGATCCGAGAGATGTCTTATCGAGGAGAAGAAAAAGTTCTTCTCGGATTTAAAATATTTCGTTTGGGATGAACCTTATCTTTTCAAGATCTGTAAAGATGGTTTGCTTAGGAGATGTATTCGAATCCGAGCAACGTGACATCATTGAGCAAATGCCACGGTGGACCCACAGGAGGTCACTTTGGTCCGTGGAAAACCGTTGCTAAGATCTTTCAATCCGGTTTCTATTGGCCTACGATCTTTAAAGATACGGAAGCTTTTTGTAAAGCTTTGTAATAGGTGCCAAAAAACGGGTCTCTGACAAGGCGTTTTGACATGCCTTTAAAACCCATCCTCGAATGCGAAGTCTTTGATGTATGGGGTATCGATTTTATGGGACCATTCCCATCATCTTGCGGTAATAAATACATCTTAGTCTGCGTGGATTACGTGTCTAAATGGGTGGAGGCCCAAGCCACTCCTCACAATGATCATAAAGCGGTAATGAAATTTCTAAAGAAGAATATTTTCGTGAGGTTTGGATGTCCACGTGCCTTGATCGGTGATGAAGGGGCGCATTTACGCAACCGACCCAGAGAAAGTACTCGAAAAATATGGTGTCCGGCATAAAATTGGCACACCATATCATCCGATGACTAGTGGTCGAGGTTGAAAGAGCAACCAGAGCATTAAGAAAATCTGGAGAAGATCAATTATGATCATAGGAAAAGCGGAGTCTAAAGTTGGATGATGTCTTGTGGGCATATCGAGGCGCCTATAAGACCCTATGAGTGCGTCACCATATCGGATGGTCTACGGAAACCATGTCATCTGCTGTCGAGTTAGAGCATAGAGCTTATTGGGCTACAAAGTTTACGAACTTTGATTCCCAATCTTGTGGGAAGCATCGACTACTGGCGATTACATGAAGTGGGACGATTCGGACTCCAGCCTATGAAAGTGCCGGGATTAGTAAGGATAAGATGAAGCTACTCCACGATGCTAAGATTAAGAGGAGAGAATTTCATGTCGGCGAACAAGTTCTTCTATATAATTCCAGGTTACATCTGTTTCCCTGGAAAGCTAAGGACACGTTGGTCCGGCCCTTTCGAGATTCTCCAAATCATTCCGGGAGGCGTTCTAGAACTTCGTGGTTATAGTGGTGAACCGTTTCGAGTCAACGGTCAAAGATGCAAACACTATATTGGTGAACCTAAAGAGACATCTTTGATTGTTAAATTTCTCGATATTCTCGGATGTGGTGTTACTCAGGTCGAAGAATTTGACGAGTTATCACCCGACTTGTTCTCCGAGGATGACGGTAGTGATCCGTCTGAAGAAGTTCTAGCAGGTAGTCTTTGATATGGAAGAGTTAGAAAGGGCGACAACTTAAGCGTCATCGGAGGAGTCGAGGAGAAAGAACACAACTATGGGAAACTTAAGAAGGTTTGGAGAGCTTTCAAAGATTTCACCCCCGTGTGTGAGATGTTTGTTCTGCGAGCACCACACTCTCGATCGGAGCTTACGAGGTAGTGGTGGCGGAAAGGTTAAATGGCCTTTGATCCGGTGAGCTTACAATGTGTCGAGCTAACGACATTAACCAAAAAAGCGCCACTGGGGGCAACCTAGATATCGTTCTTTTAGTTATTTTGTTTTATGCTTTGATAGTGTTAGTATTTAAGTTTAGTTTATTCGATTTTAGCCTTATTAAGTTTTTGTTTTTATACATCGATTAGTTGTGCTTCCTAGATATGGATTTCGGTGTTCGACCGGAGGAGTTACCTTTCCTTAGGAGGATTCCACTCATTCTTTGTAGATGACGGGCCGGGAGGAACCATCGTTTTGCACGTAGATTTTGACATTAGTACCCGCGTCAAGGCGGTCACCTATGTTCTCATTGTTCCCGTTGTTCGGGAGGTGGAGACTTTACTACTGCGAGGAGTTCTGAGCGGCTCTAGGGCGTCCCTTACACCATCCTCAATGATCCGATCTTTGACAGATTTAGCGCTAGTCTTTGCGCAAGTCGAGCACTTTCGAGGTGTTGATGTGGCGGTGAGGGTGGGGTTTACAAGATGAGTATGATTTCCCTCCGGCGATTGACATGCTCCGCCGTCTCATTCGAGTGATCGATTGGTCGGACATTTATGATGACTAGCGTTCTTAGGATGTTTCGTCGAGCAAGCGACGTAAAACAAAAGCGCCGAGTGGGAGGCAACCTTTGTTTTCCATTTGTTTTTATTTATTAGTAATTTGGTACTTCATTTGCTTTTTATTTGTATTTTTGAGGATTTATATAAGTTTAATAAAAGGGAAATTTTGAATTTGATGTGTATGGGAATTTTATGATTTTTGCACTTAAAGCTGCGTGGGCGCCCGTCCGAACTCTGGGCGCCCGTCCGCGCTTGACCAATTTTAGGACGGCGTCCACTAAGCCTGGGCGCCCGTCCCGCTTTATTCCTCCAATCTCAGTATGTGATTTCAAATCTTGACGAAGCGTTTAATAAAGCGGGCGCCCGTCCGATTCATCGATTTTCCGGTGGGCGCCCGTCCACCGAGTTGGACAGCGTCCAACCTCTCGTCTATATATACCCCATCATCGAGTGAACCCTCACTTTTTCGAGAATTTCAAAACGCAGAAACGGTTTCTCTCCTTTTGCCCTAAAATCGTCGATTCTAAACCATTTCGAGCGATTCAAAGTGCTATAGGCCGCCCTTGATACCCTCTCTTTGATTTTCATAACCAAATCCCCAACACACGATATTTTTGGAGAATCAGGACCCACTTCAGTCCGACTTTTTGAGAGAAAAATCCGATTTTGGGAGCCGATTTGGTGTTGTTTGGACTAATCTTCATCTCGATCAAGCATCTACTCACCCTACTTGGTAAGTTAGTAACAACTTTTACGGATTTCATTCACGTTTTTGTGAGTTCGATCTTTGAGTCGGCTCGTTTTCTTGAATGTCACCTTAATTTGTTTTTTTTTACGGTTTTGGTGTTTCTTTTACGCTCTGTTTTGGTGATGTGGTGTTGTGATGGGTGATGAATGGGTTGTTTGGTGATGATTATGGATGTGGTTTGTGGTTTGGTTGATTTGAAATCCCGCTTTGGATGATAAACGGGTATCCTTTGTGCACATTTGGATTGTTTGGTTTAGATTAGGCGTGGAAATGGTTCATAAGAAGGCAGTTGTGAAGAGGCATGGTAAGGAAGTGGCCCGGGAGGCGGGGAAGAAGCGTAAAGAGATTGACCCTACCTTAGTTGATCTTAACCGGGGTGTGAGTATTCGTGAGCAACCCCCTAGAGCCACCCAAACTAGGGCAACCTTACGAGATGAGCCAACCTCCGAGTCTGAGACGGATGATGATGTGCCTTTAGTACGGATGCCGAGAGTTCGAGAGAGGTGGAGGTTCGTCTCAGAAGTGAGGAAGCTGTCGAGGCTACCGGGAAGAGGAGCAGGTTGTACCACTAGGCAGACCCTCCTAGAAAGAAGTCTAAAACCGTTGCCCCGATGCCATTGCCTCGTCGATTCGTGAACCCTAGAGCTCATGAAGTTTATACCAAACACTACTTTTCGAGAAACATGTTGGTTGAGAGGGCTATTTTGGAGGCGAAGGTCGATTCGGGGTTCGGTAAGTTGCTTAAGGATAGGAAATGGGAAGCCTTGATGACAATCCCGACTACCCCGGTGAATAGCTCCCTAGTTCGGGAATTTTATGCAAAGCTGTTCGGAAACCGACTTGGGGACAAAGGTAGTCGTGGTTCGAGGGGTGGAAGTTCCTTTACACCGGAGGTGATTAATCGGAAATACAACTTAGCGGCTTCGAGGGTCGGGACTATAAGGAGGAGATTGTGCATAGGCGAGTTTGGGGCAGGATCCTTTGGAGGAGTTAAGATTGAGAGTTTGCCCGGATGTGGCACGGGCGTTGAGACCGGAGGAGACCGGAAGGAGTTGGTTACCACGACTGGACGGAGGATTGGAAGGTCGAGTGTCGATTCATTCGAATCGGTTGTTGCCTAAAAACAACTTGACACACTTTCATATTGGTGACCTAGGCATCTTTGTATGCGTTGGCGTTTGGACCGAATGTGGATGTGGGGCCAGGCATTGTCTGACGAGATATCTATCAATCGAAGGTTTATACACGGAGCTTGATCATACCTCATTTGATCCACGGTTTGTGTCTTGATGCCGGTGTGCACGAGTTTGGGGCGGATCATAAACCGAAGAACCCAGGCCTATCTGAGAGGAGAAGAGTAAGCCCTCGGGACATTTCGAGCCGGAGGCACCTACGAGCCTGGTTCATCGGCGGCACCTCGTGCATCCTCCCTTCCTCCTTTATCTCCGCCGTCGAGGATGCGGTTAAGCATGGCCAATAGTTTCCGGGAATGGCTCGGTGATATTCGGGATACGAGAATAACATGTTGGCGATTCTTGATTGCATCTGTGAGGGCGGCAACCGAGGATAACAGAATCTTCAATCCGAGCTCCGTTGATTATCTTTTACCGATGAGATTGAGCAGGTCATTGCGGATGTTTTACACGACTCGAGTCATCTTGGATGAGAGCGCTGACTCGGCGGCTAGTGGCTACGGCACCACCTACGGACCTCCTCCGATCCTCGGTGATGATTCAAGCTGGCGCCGAGCCAACCTTGATCTTATTTTGTCTATTTTTACATTGGTTGTTTTGTATTGACATTTTTACTTCTACGGTTCGTTGTAATTTTGATATTGCTACTATTTATTTTCGATGGACCTTGTAAGCCATAAGGCGGCGTACTTTCATTTCAATTTGTGTTTCAACTTTACGGATGTATTGAGTGCTCTCACTTTGATTTATCTTTATTTTTGATATCTCTTTTCATGTTGGTATGACTCCCGTTTTCCCGAGATGGTTCCATGTTGTCTAAGATGTGCGGTATCTACGTTTATGCGGTTGTACATTCGTGGTATCATTATGAAAGCTCTCGGCTGACCAACGATTCGAGTTTCGATTTCAATCGGCTAAGTCTTTTCTTTTCTTTCGTTTTGCACAACATGAGGACATGTTGATTTTTAAGTGAGGGGGAGGGGAATGTTTCGATATGTATCTACACATTTGTTTATTTCGTAATGAGCTAAAATTTTTAGAAATTTTCCGACACTGTTGTTTTTGTTTTGTCCCGAGTAGGCAATACATGTTAATGTTCTTTGTTTTCGATAGTCATCTATGCTATGTATCATATATTTGGTAAGTTAGATGTTTCACCTGACACTATTTTTCACAAGCCATAGTGAACGATGAGCTAATTTATAAAGTTATACCCCTTTTGGATTAGTAGTTTTTGATTATCTCGTAAGTCATGTGCTTAGTGCTCACGTATATATATCGTGAGATTTATGGTAGTTTGTATTTAGTTCCGTAGTATGATATCTTTGTGAATATCTAAGGTTTGAATGTGATAAGTACACGTAGCTATTGTCAAATTGAAAAAGTTGAATTAATAGTGAAATTATTGGGTGTGTCGAAAGCTAGTCGATGATTTGAGTGAGATAGGGTGTACCACGTATGTCCTCTACCACTATGATGACTAAAAGCTCACGACAGTCGAAGGAAAGCGCCTTATGATTGGAGTAAGGTAGGGTATTATCTCGAAATGTCCTATTCTGCTATGACAGGGCAAGAGCTCATTCTGATGTGTGTTTTAAGTGAAAAGTTAAATCAACTGATAAAGTATTATGAAATGTATATAAGACTAAGTTATCGTCTATCTTATCCCCAGTATAAACTGATAGATATGTTGTAGGGATTATCCTCTGAGTATCTCAGAAAGGCCCTAGATATATTCGATCATTCTTTTCGGGATATATCACGTTTGTAGGGTGCATCTTATGAGTGTCCTTTATTACTAGTCTACAAGGGGGTATTAGCTAGTTTTGCTTTGAGTTTCTCGATGTTTGGATATAGTGGAAGTTTATTATGGCTATGCACACGCACAAGGGTGAACTTCTGATTTATTGGATATGTGTTATGCACGTTTAGATGCCTGTTCTTTTCTCGAGCCTAACTTTTGTTTTGTTTTGCTCGGGACGAGCAAAAGCTTAAGTGTGGGGGAGTTGTTAAGGGTGAATTTATACGATTTATAATGCTATATTCTATGATATTTTTCCCCGTAATTGTACTAAATTGCATAAGAAACGAGGGTTTAATGGATATATTGAGCAAATGAGATTTTAGAAGAGTTAATCATAAAATAGGTTGATTTATGTGTTTTAATTGTGATTTTATGATTATTTGAGCATTATTACATTTTGCGATGTTTTTATGTGTTATAGATATACTTTGGAGGCTCAAAAGATGATCAAAGGTTGATTAAGTTCGAGCTAATTGATGATAAAAGAGATAATGAAGAAGTGGGATAGAGATAGAAGGATAAAGATCAATAAATCAAAATCGATCATATCAAAGCGGCGTCCGGTATCTCCGTCCAGTGGGACGGCGTCTCGATGCGCTTGATTGGGCGGCGTCAGGATGTCATCTTTGATTCGAGAAGTTTGGGCCGCTGGAGTGGGCATTTGGATGGACGAGCGGCCTGGTCATGACTCGCCCGATTCAAGTATTATTGAAGAGTGGACGGGCGTTCAAGGTTTTCAGACGGGCGTCCGGTGGCGACTTAGCGAGAACCGACTTTAAAATCTATATATATAGTCAATTTGTTTTCTCCACAATAAGAGATCATACACACATTATTCAAAACCCTAAACCTAGGGGCGGCTTTTAGGCTGCGTTTTCATCTTTTATTCCTATTTTCATGCTCTTAATTTAGATTAAACACTAGTTACTTTTTATGTACTTTTTACGCAAATTTGAGTTCTTGAGGATGTTCAGAGGCTAAAAGCTTCATCAAACGAGTATTGTGAAGCCGTCCAACAATTGTTGATTTCGTTTTCTTGGTCATCTTGTGAGTTTTTAATAAAGGTTGTTTCTTATTCATGTTTATTCATGTTTAATTTGCTTTTATATCGGAAGATATGCATGTGTTGATTGTTTATTGTTGATGGAAGTCTTAATAAACCCTAGATCACCATGAATAAGAATAGTAACTCGAATCTATAATAACGGAAGTTAATAGGTCGATTCTTTAGGTTATAAACATAAAGTTTGCACCTTTGATTATTAAACGCGTTAATCTCACATCGGAAGATAATAGATTGATAGATGAACTTTCTAAGGAATTAGGGTTCATGTCTAGGTAAAAGTGAAACCACAATCTGAATAAAAGCGCAATATAATCGAGAAAGGAATCAATGCTTGTTGGATAGGTGGATCAATCCTCGTTTGCTCGTTATAAATTTGATTTAAATCCTTAAAAGCTTGAATTTGTCTAGTTAGTTTACTTTTATCCGCATCTTAGATTAGTTAGTTTAAATTGGTTCATGACCCGTATCTTTCACGGCTTTAGATCATCTCTTTCGTCGATTTTACGTTTTAGTTAAGTTTAATTTCTGATTTGTTTAGTTTTATCCGTTATTTAGCTTAGTAATCGTGACATAGGTTAGTTAGATAAAAACTAGAAACCACAATCGTTTAGTTCCCGTAAGATCGACCGGCATTAGCCTCCATACTACGATCCTTATACTTGAGGTTAACCGGATTATTACTTGTTTGTTTCGTGTTGATAAAATCCGTGACAAGTTTTTGGCGCCGTTGCCGGGGAATAGGTGTCATGTTGAATCTAGTTTTGTTAGTTCTCGATTTTGTTACGTTTTATTTTTGTTTTTAATAAAAGTAGCGTTTAATAGGTTGAGAGTTTTTATTTTGCCGTGTTTTGATGACCGTTAGGTTAAGAATGTGCAAAAGTTTTTTACTCAACTTGTTTTACGTGAAGTTTATCTGTTTAGTTGTTACCTAGTCTAACCCTGTGCATAAATGTATCTGTGGCTGCTGTCTGTGATGATGTGTTCATAAGTTTTAGGGTTTGCTGTGTTATCTTCCTGCGTTTCTGTGCATTCTTGTTGTTGGACGAGCGTCTGTCTGTTTGGACGCCCGTCCAGTTCATAATCTGCAGGTGGACGAGCGTCCGGTATACTGAACGCCCGTCCGGGGTTGAACTCCAGGTGAACGGCCGTCCAACCTGCGTCCAGGTTCCAGATTTCTTCTAAATTTTATTTTTAATGCTTTATTTAGTATGGATTTCTTTCATTCGAGCTTATGTGGCTACTTGATTTTTACGTAGATGTCCTGAACTTATGTGATTTTATTTTTCCATCTATGAATCCATGTTAGATAATTGATCAATTTTATATATGATTCATATGCAAGTTATAGTATTTATCGGTTCTCGTAAGCTATAATCGTTCTTATGGTTAATTAGTAGCTAATGTCGGTTCCCGTATGCTACATACCGCGTGATGAATCTTTTAAGCTTTTAAGACTTACGTGCTTCCTTTGTTTTTATAGTTCATATGGGTAGCTACTCGCCGGTTTTCCGTATGCTACGTCCTTTCTCCATATGAGTTATACATTTTAGATAGATGATCGTTGGTTTCATAAGTCTATCACTTTCGATAAGTCTTAAGGCGCGTCGGCACTAGTGATGTGACTTTGCATCGTTTATCGTAACTTTGTCATTATGTGGTGAGCGTTTATTTTATATATGTCATGTTGCAAATTAGTGGGCTAGTTTTCTTTCTTTTATTTTATTTTCTTTTTGCATATCATTTAAATGCATTTCATTTAGTTGCATTTCATATAGTTGCATTGTTTTTCTATTTTTCCTTTTATTTTTCTTAAGTGTGGTCACTGTCGGTTTTCGTAATACCACCTAGTTTATTTTTCTTCTTGAGTGTAGTTAACTGTCGGTTTCCGTAATACTACCTCGTTTTTATTTTATTTTTAGGATTTTTCACGTAGATTGCATTGTAATGCATTTTCATATAGTTGCACCTAGCCTACGATTTTGTAATATTTCATGTATATGTTCCATCTTTATTTGAGCTTAATATGACAAGATCTCTATGACTTTTCTTTTCCATGTGTTCCATGTATAATCCCTTTTTCCCGTAGACTCTTTTTGCTCTGATCAAGTGTGCAGGGTATTTGCCTTAGCGTTTGTGAGCTGTAGATGAATTCAGTTTTTGGTGGATGGTCCACGATCTCACTTGCATTCATCGAGCATATATGGACCATGGCCACTTCGAAGTGTTTCTTTGAACGACAATCGGCTAAGTTTTCTTTTTCTATTTTTATTTCTCGCACAACTTGAGGACAAGTTGCAATTTAAGTGTGTGGGGGGAGGGAATAGATGGTTTATGTGTATCTACGATCATTTGCTTAATCTGTTATATTTCTATGAAAAGTGCTTAATTTTCAAATTTTTGTTTTGTCGAGTAACATTTCATTGGCATGCTAGTTTTATAATTTGACACCTTTAGTTGTTATCAGTAGTCGTATCATGTTTAAGAATAGGTTTGGTAGATTCGATACTCACTTGAACTTCATTTCACGAACCTATTAGATGAAGAGCCAAATATAGAATAGTTTCCGGTTAGTTAAAGGAAAGTTAATTCTCGATGCAGATAACACTTATTTAGCATTAATGAAAGTTAAGAACTAGTGCTATATTCACAGTTAGAATCTCAGTACCTTAGTGTTCTTGAGAACTTTGAGAGTCTTGAATGTGTTAGAAATATATTTGATCGAGAGTTTTCAAAGAGATTTAAAAATATATATATCTATAAATAATAAATGAATAGAATTTCTTTGCGGGAATTTTGTTTATAACTATCACCTCGAGTCCATTTGGATCACGCCCCAATTGGGGAGTGTGGTTTACCTTGGATGATGAGGATTGAGTGATCTCGGGGTGACCGCCTCTAATGTAGGGAGTGTGTTATACTTTTGAGACGCGACGATAGGAAATATAAAATATCGTTTTTGTGGAATTCTAAGTCAAGTTGATCTAAAAACCAGTAGAGACCGAAAGGTATTTTCTTGGTACTAAGCAAAGGAATTTAATTGTGAGTTGGTTACTATGTTCTTGGTAATTAGTTTTTGTTAGGTAAGTCTTTGTAGATAGAATGAAGTTTTCGTTTAGTTGACCGGATAAGCTGTTAGTGCTTGATGTAATAAGTCAAGAGAGGATCGGTGGAAGTTTAGTAGGTTTCGCACACACATCACCGAGTGAGGTCGATTCTTTGAATACTAGCTTGTCATGATTTTGACTATATCTTGTGTCGGGTTATGTGGATTCTTGATAGTATGTTCTTGTTTTGTCTTGCTCGGGACGAGCAAGGTTTAAGTGTGGGGAGTTGTTAAGGGTGATTTTATACGTTTTATAAGGATATATTTTATATCAATATTCCCATATATGGATGTTTTTCATAGAAATCGAGCTTATAATCGATTAATTGAGTAAATGATGTTTTTAATAGCTAAATCTCAAAAGCGTAACGAATTATGTGCTTAAATGATGATTTTGTGTTATTTTGGAAATACGTTACGCTTTGGTATGTTTTCCTATTGTTGTAGATACTCATTGATGATGGAAGAGAGGATTTTAGAGAGCCAAATTCGTGCTTGGAAAGGATCAATCAAAGTTATGGAAGATTGAAAGATATAAGGAAAGAAATCAAGCAAGATAAATGTCGGAAAATCAGGATTCGAGTAGTGACGACCTTGCAACGCAGTTATTGATATGATAACAACCGATTTGACCCTGGACCTCAAGAGAAGAGTTGTAGGGCTTGAAGAGAGGATTCTACAGGATTTTGAATCACTCCATTCCGACTTACGAGGCCCGAGATATGAGCATTACAAGTTTGGATGCTGTTGCTGAAAATAGTGGACGGGCGTCCGACCTTGTGAACGGGCGTCCGGCACCGTTATTGTAACTAACAACCGCCTCGGATTTTCTATAAATAGCAGCGCGATTTCAACCCTAATTGAGACATAATTCGATTCCTATTGTTACCCACACATAAGAGAGGGACCTTAGTCGCCCTTTTGGGATTTCTTTTTGGGGTGGCAAAGTTAGATTAGGTTTTCTTTTTCGTTTTCTTTTCTTTTGTTTCTCCATTGATGAACACGGTTGAGCAGCCATGAACACAGCGTTGTGAAGCATCTTTTCAACTGCGACTTGATTTCTTTTTCATGGATGATTTTGTAAGTTTTAATTCAAATTGTTTCTTTCCTTTGTTTATTTGTATCTTGCAATTTATATCGGAAGATTATTGCTTGTTGATGCTACCGTATGACGGAAGTCGGTGTAGTTTAGATCACCATAGGAAAGATTAGATCTTTAACCTATACATAATGGAAGTTCGTAGGTTAAATATCTAGGTTTACGAGAGAACCACAATTTAATTAATTCGATGCAAGATTTTCTTAGAATTGAATTGAGGGATATCACCGTTACCGGAAAGATAGGATTTTTCATGTGTTTAATTCATTATGTTGTTCTTGTTCTCTTTCATGTTTTTATGCCGCATGTTAATCGAATTTAGATAACGGAAGTTATTAGATTCATTAGATTATCGTGAGGAGATTGACAATAATTATTCCAACAAGCGGAAGTTGAGGATAATGTTGTTAGAGTTAGGATTCAATCCATATCTTTGATTTGTATCGATATTAGTTAAGACTGGAAGGTAAACTAATTAATGGCGTGATAAATCGGAAGAGGAAACGCTTCATTAGAAAAGATAATAACCCAAGATAACTAATGAATGAATGTTTGTCTATCTTGTTGATTTCGGTGGGGTGATGGTTGTTGGGAATAGGTGATCATGGTTTGTTCATGTTTGTTCGGTTGTTAGTTAGTTTTCTTGTTTTTCGTAGATGTAGTTTTATTTATGTTTTTATCGCTTTTATCCTTCACGGCTTTGGATTAACAATCCTCTGTCGATTATTTTCCGTTTTAGTTTAGGTTTAGGTTTTAGTTAATAAAGAAGGATTAACTAGATTAGATTCAATATCCCTTTTCCCTGAGGATCGATACCCGTACTTATCCAACTTTACTAGCAACTACCCGGTATTCGGCCGGTTAGGAGGTAGTTTTGCATGGTAGTATAGGTTTATAAATTTTCTTTTGTTTTAATGATGCAAAATCTCCCCAACAATGCTTGTGGAAGGTTTCCTTTGATAATGCGATAGGAACCATCATAAAAGTAATGCCAGATGTTCATAGTCCATGAATAGTCATGAGCAAGTATGAAAGTAAATCTGGTGAATGTCGAGAATATCCTTAAACAAGTTAAGGAAGAATTCCTGGTTTATCGAAACTTGGAGTTAGATAAATATAGTTATACAGACGTATATCCCGAGTCTTATGAAGGCGAGTGGGAGCTACAGGTCTGGGTTTGCAGTCACTTTGAATAAGTGATACAGTGAGCTGGAAATGTTCTTAGCGATGGGTCACTGTAAATTCTACAACTAGGCCAAAACACAGTAGTGCCTTAGAGGCGCAGCGGGAGCAGTACATGAATCTAGAAGGTTCATTATTGAACCTTGTACGGTTCTTCCACCTTTTCTATATAGCTGATATAGTAAGTGGATTCATTGTTTGAAGCAAGGACTAGGGTCTCGTCAGATATTCGTGTGTGTGTTGAGGCGGTTCCTTTGACTTGGTCATTTGGAGCGTAATATGAAGATAGTTCGAGTCCCCACGGATAGCGATCCGTTTATGGCTAGAAATTTGGTTGCGAGTATTGCATGAGATTCTTGTGTTTCAACTTGGTCTTGTGTGTGCGAGTGATTGGTTTTAGGCCAAGTGGGAGATTGTTGAAATAGTGTCCTAAACCCAATCGGGTTGGACCGGATCCGACCGGGTCGGATCATCTCTACTATTTTTTATGTTTATACATATATTAAATGGCTTTTCATGTTGTCATATATATGTTCTTTTAAAGAACCAATTGTGAATTGTTATATGATAACGTCCTTAGTATTAGATCGTGATAGAAACCATGATAGGCGATTATGGTTGATGAGATCTCTAATCACTTTAATAAGTTTGATACTTAAATGTCTCAGGCGATGTACTATTAAGCAGGGCATTGATAGTATAAAAGCAGACTAGCACGTATTAGATGTCTTCGTCTTTAAGAGGCGGAGATAGATCTCGTCTATCAAAGTGTAGAGACACTTGGGTATGCGTGGGCGTGTATTAGAGAATGCGTCGTTAGGATCGACCCACTTACACGGATAAGTGTCACACTATGTGGCGGTTGTGTAATTATCCTTTTGACCGAGTCTTCATGGCATCACGGTGTGGATTGTCATGCTTTGACACTATTGAGGTTTCCCCAGCCACGGGCGATCATGCGGTAGTGATTGGGTGTGATCTTGAAGCATCGCGGAGTATACATGATTGGTCGTCCGGGAATCGCGTATCCTATGATTGGGATCGAATATCGAAATGGCCTTCTTATAAGGAATGTCTTCTCTCGTGAATCTTTGCAAAGTGGAAGTAAGCGAGTTACTTTGAGAGAGTTTGATATCCAGATTATAAGATACGGTCGTTGATGTTTTGACACTCGACTAACGACCGTGTGGATATTATTACAGCGATAGGATTGTAAGTTACACGGTAACTGTTTCACATGAAAGGTAGTAGTCATTGCATTTGACTCTTCCGATGATTGGGGGTCACGGTGTGTTGCTAGACGCTATCCCGTGATCGTTAGGCATGAAGGGCATTTTAAGTAATTTGCACTTTGTGTCTACGGCCAACATATTCGAAGCCTATCGGGTCACACACATATGAACATCTAGTCGGATTAAAATGTGGTTATAGATGATAACCAAATAAGGAAAGTTTATCTCGAGACTATAAAGGTTATAGTGGTAAATTAATATGGTGGTATTTATTTATTATGAATAAATTAAATACAAGATATTAATAGTACTCTGTATTATATTAATTAAAGAATATTCCGGAAGCCAATTTGTTGGTCAAAGGGGCGCCACATTTAATGTGTATGAGATAAACTTGGATTGTGCAATTTAATTAATGATATTACCTATTATTAATATTAGATATTAATAAGATAAAATAATATATATATATATATATACATTGTGAATGCATGCGTGTGTGTGTGTATTAAATGCAAATTGGATTTGCATGCATGCGCACCATAGTGTTCATATTTGATATATATTAATAGATTTATGTGTGTTATATATATGTGATATATACATGTGTAAATTGATTTATGGTAATAAAATAAAGATAGTCAATATTAGATATTGACAATATCTTGGAAATATTCAATATAAGATATTGACAATATCCTAGATTTATTTGATATGAGATATTATAATAAATGAGATAAATCAATCAAATATATTTTCCTTATTTTATTGGAAGAAGGTTTTCTTCTCCTCCACTCTAGAAGATGGCGCCACCTACACTATAAATAAGAGGTGGGTGTCAAGCTCTTTTGTACAACACAATTCCAAGAACTAATAGTTCTTGTGTAAAATAGAGAGCATCATATAGAGAGTTGGAGAGAGGGAAAAGGCCGGTCTTGCAACCGGAGTTTTCCAATAGCAATCCATGATGGGATTCCGGAGTGTTCGTGTGGACTAGCGGTAGAGGCCGAACACTTGGGCGGCTCTATCGCGAACTACTCTCCTTAGACGGTCAAAGCGTCGATCTTATAGATCAACCAAGGTAACCACCGTCTACTACTTGTTTGTTTATTGCTTAAACGAAGTCGATCCTGGTTAAAAGGAAATAAAATTTTAAATTCCGCTGCGTTCCCGCGTAGATTTCCTAACAATTGGAAACCCGAATGTTTAATTAAAACAAACCATTGCGATGGTCCCTGCGGATGCTAACGCAATGTGATTTATGCCCAGTGCTCTGAATGTCAAAGTGAAGAAATTCAACAAAAAGCGCGGTTAAACGGCAGGAGTAACTATGACTCTCTTAAGGTAGCCAAATGCCTCGTCATCTAATTAGTGACGCACATGAATGGATTAACGAGATTTCCACTATATCTCTGTCTACTATCTAGCGATACCACAGCCAAAGGAACGGGCTTGGTAGAATCAGCGGGGAAAGAAGACCCTGTTGTGCTTGACTCTAGTCCGACTTTGTGAAATGACTTAAAGGGTGTATGATATGTGGGAGTCGAAAGGCGAAAGTGAAATACCAACTACTTTGAAAGTTATTTTACTTATTCTGTGTGTTAGGAAATCAATTAGTTTACGCAGCGGAATTTAAAAAAAAATTTGATTTCCAGATCCAGGATCGACTTCGTTTAAACAATAAACATAAAAGTAGTAGACGGTGAATATGCCTCGGATGATTTAAAAGATCAAAGCTTTGACAATATATGGAGAGAAGTAGTGTGAGCGAGCCGTCCACGTGTCCGGCCATTATCCACACGAGCACCCCGCCGGAATCCCTCATTGGATTGCTACTAGAAAATCCCGGTCGCTAGACCGACATTTTCTCTCTCTCAAACTCTCAAGAATACTCTCAAGTATTTTCTAGTAAAATATCTCTCTTGCAATTGATGTGTAGAAGGCTTGGCACCCCTCACCTTATATAGATGAAAGTGGTGCCCCATAGCCGCTAAATTGCCTTGGAGAAGAGTCTTGAGTGTAGTAGGGAGAAAGAAAACATTTTACAAGTAAAATAAGGAAAATAGATATTCTATATTTATCTCATTCAAGTTAATATATTATATGAAATAATCCATTAATTAAATTACACAATCCAAGCATATCATATATATACATATGCTCATATACATATATAAAATATGTATTTAATTTAATCAATATAATTAATATCACTATAACACTTTATAGTTGAGATAAAAAGTTCCTTATTTGGTTATCACTATAACCGCATTTTAATCCGGCTATATGTTCTTACGTGTGTGACCTGATAGGCTTCCAAACATGTTGGCCGTAGGCATAGAGTGCATTCACCAAAATACCCTTCACACCTAACGATTATGAATAGCGTATAGCAACACGTCATGACCCCCAACCATCGGAAGAGTCAAAAGTGATGACTACTACCTTTCATGTGAAACAGTTACGTGTAAATAGAATCCTATCGCTGTTATGATATCCATACGATCGTATCTCGAGTGTCAATACATTAACTGTTGGGAAATCACTAGTTTAATACAGCGGAATTTAAAATTTGATTTCCTTTTCTAGATCGTTCTTCGTTTAATGCAATAAACACGTTAAATAGTTTGACGGTTATACCTTGATGATCTATAAGATCATCGCTTTGACCGTCAACGGAGAGTAGTACAGTGCGCAAGCCGTCCACGTGTCCGGCCTCTATCGCTAATCCACAAGAACTCCTTGCCGGAATCCTTCTTGGATTGCTATTGGAAAACTCCGGTTGCTAGACCGGCCTTTTTCCCTCTCTCCAACATAGGATGCTCTCTATTTTACACAAAAACTATGAGCTCTTGCAATTGTGATGTACAAAAGAGCTTGACACCCACCTCTTATTTATAGTGAGAGGGGCGCCCCATATGGAGTGGAGGAGAAGAAAATATTTTCTCAATAAAATAAGAAAAATCAATTAGATTGATTTATCTCTTTAATTATAATTAATTTTGCCAATATCTTATATTGAATATAATTATCTTATTACCATAAATCTATTTTTTTCAAAATTAATTAATATCTTATATTAATATTATGGTAATCTTATTAATTAAAGTGTACAATCCAAGTGTACCTATATACCCTAGATGTGGCGCCCCAAATGCCAATTAATTGGCTTCCGGAATATTCTTTAATTAATATAATTTGTATATAATTAATATCTTGTATCTTATTTATTCATAATAAATAAATACCACCATATTAATTTACCACTATAACATTTATAGTCTAGAGATAAACTTTCCTTATTTGGTTATCAACTATAACCGCATTTTAATCCAACTCGATGTTCATATGTGTGTGACCCGATAGGCTTCCGAATATGTTGGCCGTAGACACAAAGTGCAATATACGAATATGCCCTTCATGCCTAACGATCACGGGATAGCGTCTAGCAATACACCGTGACCCCCAATCATCGGAAGAGTCAAAAGAAATGACTACTACCTTTCATGTGAAGCAGTTACCGTGTAACTTACAATCCTATCGCTGTAATAATATCCATACGATCGTATCTTGAGTGTCAATACATTAACGATCGTATCTTATAATCTGGATATCACGCTCTCTCGAGATAACACATTTACTCCCACTTTGAAAAGATTCTCGAGAGCTAGACATTCCTTATAAGAAGGTCATTTCGGATATTCGATCCCAACCATAGGATACGTGATTCCCGGACGACCAATCATGTATACTCCATATTCTTCAATATCACACCCAATCACTACCGCATGATCGCCCCGTGGCTAGGGGAAATCTCAACAATGTCAAAGCATGACAATCCACACCGTGATGCCATGTAGACTCCGGTCAAAAGGATAATTACACAACCGCCACATAGTGTGACACTTAATGTAAGTGGGTCGATCCTAACGTCGCGCATTCTCTAATACACGTCCACACGCATACCCAAGTGTCTCTACACTTCGATAGACGAGATCTATCCCTACCTTCTATAAGATAGAAGACATCAAATACGTGCTAGTCTTATTATACTATCAATGTCCCATTTGACAGTACATAGGACAAGAGACATTTAAGTACCAAACTTGTTATATTGATTAGAGATCTCATCAACCATAATCACTATCATTGTTTCTCTATCACAGTTTGACACTAGGGACGTTACTATATATGTATAACAAATAATATGAAGATAAACAATATATAACATAAGTGCTTTTATTAATCATACTAAAGTTATTATATGAATTAAATAGACTGTAAACGACCCGACCTGGTCGGATCCGGTCCAACCCGATTGAGTTTAGGACACATTTCCAACATTAACGACCGTATCTTATAATCTGGATATCATACTCTCTTTGAGTAACTCAATCACTCCACTTTGCAAAGATTCACGTGAGCTAGACATTCCTTATAAGAAGGCCCTTTCGGATATTTACTCATACTATTAGGATACGCGATTTCCGGACGAGCAACATGTATCCTACGCATGTTTCAATATCATACCCGATCACTACCGTATGATCGCCCCGTGAATAGGGGAAACCTCAATAGTGTCAAAGCATAACAATTCACACCGCAATGCCATGAAGACTCCAATTTCAGGATAATTACACAATTGCCACATACTGCGACACTTAATGTAAGTGGGTCAGTCTAAAGTATGCATTCTTTAATACACGTCCATGTACAGTCCAAGTGTCTCTACACTTCGATAGACGAGATTTATCCATATCTTCAATAAGATAGAAGACATTCAATACGTGATGGTCTAACCGTACTATTAATGTACTGTTTAATAGTACATACGACTAGAGACAGTTAAGTATCAAACTTATTAAAGTGATTCGAATTCTCATCAACCATAATCACTATCATGTTTCTCTTTCATAGTTTAATACTAAGGACGTAGATGTATATACAATAACATAATCGGATTATTAAGATAAATAAAATATATAATAATAACAAAAGTGCTTTTATTACTTACAATAAAGTTTATACATGAACTAAATAGACTGTAAATGACCCGACTGGGTCGGATTCGTTCCATCCCGATTGGGTTTAGGACAATATTTCAACACTGTGAATCAGAAGCGGGGCTTTGCCCCTCTTTTTGGACCCAATTCTAAGGCTTTATAATCTCTTTTACTCACAATTCATTCACCCAATTTACTTTTTTTTTTTTACGGAACCAATCTCTTATATTTTCTAACAAAATTCATCAATCCTTCCAAGTCCTTGAAGCATTTTTGAGAAAGGGTAAATACCAATATTTCTCTCATATTTTCCTTATACAATTTCTAGCCAAATTATTTGTTTCTAAGAATGATGCTAATAGAAGCCCTATCGCTTTTGTAGGAAAATTCGAATTGAGTAGTTTTTGTATTGGAGCTATCAAATCCAGAATTTAGTTAAGGTAAAGAATTCAAATTCAATTGTAATTGATTTTGCATTTTTATGTTGTTTTGTCATTTTTTTAAGTGATGGTAGAATTATATCTTCAATTTTGTTTTCACTTGGCCAATTTTATTTTAAATTAAGATGATGAAGATTTAGTAATACAGGAATTTAACATATTATTTCGTATGATGAATCATTTGTAAAATAAAAAAAAAAAATTGAATTACAGAAACTTTTATAATTTGAGAAGTTTTATGCTCTAGCTTTTATTTAATGTTATTTTATTTATTTATTTTTTCCGTTTTGCTTTTATATAATAATAATGAGTTGTAAATTTCAGAAGAAAATTCCTTGATTTCGGAAACCATGTTAGCTGTATTTGAATGGATTTATCAATATTTGTCTCTTCACTTGTTAAACATAGTATTTACTCTTTTTTGATTTTACTGTCATGTTGATACATTCTTTTAGTAGTTGAAGAAATTGTTATGATGTTATCTTCTTCATAAATGGGAGCAAGTAGGATTTTGAGGAAGATTATAGATAATTTTGAGTTATTAGTCATACTTGAAGGATAGGGTTGTTGCTGTCACCACCCCGGGTGAAGTCCAACGTGCTCATAGGGTTGTTGCTGTCACAGTGTCACCACCCTCATTTATTCATCATATGTGAGATATATGCTCTTTTTGAAGCTAACAATCACTTATTTCTACAATAGTTTCTTGACCTAAGAAAATTTTTGTGACCAATCCCTCTTGTCTTGTTTTATTTATTTCAAGTTCATATGTATGGTTGAATTTTAAGAATGTTGCTTTCTTGCGGTGCCTTCTGTTGTTAGCTGATTCATGATGTTACATGTTCTTTCCTTATGCAATTTATGCATTTGATTTCAGTTAGCTGTTATCTTAATTTGGTGCTGGCCTTGTAACCAGCCTTTCCTCATGTACACTCAATGTTTTACCTTTGCCTCTTGGTTATATAGGTGAGAATCTTACTTTCCCTTTGATGTTATGTGTTTCTCAACATCTAAAACCTTGTTGATCTGCGTTTCTATCTTGACATTGTTGTGATTCTACATGAGCATTCGGCTCTGGGAAAAGCAGAATAGGGGTAAAATTCTATTCCAAGCCACTACTCATGCATCCCAAAAATGAAAAAATAGTCTCATAATTACCTTTGACAAAACAAGAAGTAATACACAGAAAGTTGATTATATTGTTTTAATATATGAACATCTAGTATGTTAAATATGTTTGCATACAAAGTTGATTATGTTTGCACTCTTGGATGGATATTGCAGGCTATAGGGAATTCAATTGCATTCTCATTGGGATTAGAAACTATCTTGGCATTACTTAGTGAGGGACCCTCATTTGCAGGGATGGCATATGGTCAGATAGGGCACGGACTACCTCTAGCTGCATCTTGTTTGTCAATTGTGATGGGTTTGAATCTCTTAGAGGTAGTTTTCCTATGCTGTTGTAGATAGGACTTATGATGTTATGTTATGCACTATGTCTTAAGCTAGCTTTTATCTTCTTCTTCGCAGTACAAGTTGATTTTCTAAGTCACATTACCATGTTTTGTATGGCTAATTAAGTCTGTTTGACATGCTTTCATTTGCATGAGCATATGAGTTTGACAGTCTTTTGAATAATGTAGTACTAACCCTGAGTAGTTTTAGTTGAATTATTATTTATAATTCTCTTTTTTTTCCCCTTTTTTGTTTATGAAGAGAGTTTGAGAAAGTAATAATACTTGAGTAAACTTCAACTTAGTTTATTCATCATAAAAGAGTGTGTATAAATAGGTACAAGTAAGTGAGAAAGGTCCTAGTAGAGTATAAGCTAGGAGAGAGCAATTAATTACTAGAAGTCGGCTAGTATTAATTGCTAGAGTTATCTATTACCTAATAAGACAAAATAGAGTGATTTTTATGACATATTAATTGTTTATACTATACAATTAATATGTCTCACAATAATATGTTACACTAATGTAATAAATGTAACGTAATATTTCTACACCCCCTCAAAGCGGGTTGTATATGTTTATACGACCAAGTTTGCTACTCATCTCTTTGAACATAAGTGGCGGAATGGCCTTGGTGAGAATATCAGCATTCTGGTCTGCTGAGGGAACATACTGGAGTTGAATAATCTTGGCATCAATCTTCTCCTTCAGGAAGTGTCTGTCAATGTTCACATGTTTGGTTTTATCATGATGGATTAGATCCTCTGCCATGCATAATTTGAATTATTGTCACAAAGAGAGTGTGATAGGTTGTTGAATAGTCTCTTTGAAGTTGAGAAGGACCCTTTTTATCCATAGAGCTTCACAAATACCCAAAACTAGTGCCCTGAGTTCAGCTTCAGCACTGCTTCTAGAGAAAGTAGGTTGTTTCTTGTTCCTCCAGGTGACAAGATTTCCCCATACATAAGAACGAGAGCCTATAGTAGACCTTTCAGCGTCGGTGTGACACCCGCCCAATCAACATCGGTGTAAACCTTGATAGATCTCTCACAGACTTGGTGAAATGTAAGCCTTGGCCAGAGTGGACTTGGTACCTCAAGATATCCATTCACGACATCCCAATGTTGCTCAAGTAGGGCAATGCATGAAGCAAGCTAACCAAAGCGACTCCATATGCAATATCAGGTCTTGTATATGGCGAGATAAATGAGCTTCCCTACAAGTCTTTGATATTGATCCTTCCCGACAAACAATGTCACCATGCAAAGAGGTATTACTGGGTCACTGGGGATACAAATTGGTTTGCATCCCAAAGATACCGCTTTTCTTTCAAAGAGTCCAGCCACATATTTCCTTTGAGAGATAGAGATACCCTGGTTGTTTCTGGCTATTTCCATGCCAATGAAGTACTTGAGATATCCCAGATCTTTAACTTGAAACACTTTTTCCAGAAGGGTCTTCAATTGTTGGATCTCAGCATGGTCATCACCAGTAAGGATGATATCATCCACATAGACAATAAGAATGGATCTTTTCTGGTTGGTTGTTTTGATAAAGATGGTGTGATTTGAGTTGCATTGATGATATCCAGCAGCTTTAACCACAGTGGTAAGTTTGCCAAACCAGGCTCTAGGAGACTATTTTAGGCCATATAGAGATTTTCTAAATTTGCAAACTTTCCCTTGAGTGTGAGTGTTGGCAAAACCAGGAGGTACATTCATATAGACTTCCTCAATAAGGTCACCATTTAGAACGCATTCTTGATATCCGGTTGGTGGAGAGGCCGGTCAAGTTGGGATGACAAGTGAGATCAAGATACCGACAGCGGTGTTTAGCTTTGCCACAGTGCAAAGGTCTCTTTGTAGTCAAGTCCATATGTTTGAGTGAATCCCTTGCAACTTGGCCTAGCTTTGTATTTGTCAATAGTACCATCAACATTGTACTTGATAGTGAATGACCATTCTGGTGATTGTCCTTCTTTCCATTTGGGAGAGTGGTGAGGTCCCAAGTATGGTTGTCAAGAGAGCGATCATTTCAGCTTTGATACCGCCTTCCACTTATCATGTTGGAGAGCCTCCTGTATATTCTTAGGAATAGAGTGAGAGTCCAAGTCCTGTGTAAACATAGCAAAAGAAGGTGACAAGTGATCATAAGACACATAAGTATGGATAGAGTGATTAGTGCATGATCTATTTCCCTTCCGGACAACAATGGGCCTGTCATCAATATCAGTGGAATGAACAGGGTATGTAGGCTCAGGAAGGCTGCGAGGTTCGGGGGTTCGATAAGTTCTTTGAAGTTCGATTGGGTTCGAGTCTCGCCGAGGTTCGATGAGGTGCTAGGGCTCGATGAGGGCTCTTTGAGGTTGAGGGTCTTGAGGTTCGATGAGGGTGAGGAGTTGGTTGAGGGATTGGAGTGATCTCAATCTCAATAAGGTTGCTGTTAAGGGTGATTTTATACGTTTTATAAGGATATATTTTATATCAATTCCCCCATATCTGGATGTTTTTCATAGAAATCGAGCTTTATATTGAAATATTGAGCAAATGAGTTTTAGAAGTATTAAAGTGCAAAATCGAGCTAATTATGTGATTTTATTGGATAAATATCTTTAAATGTAAGATGTTACATTTTGCATGTTTTTATCGTGATGTAGGTACGCTTGCATGAGGTGAAAGGAGCTTAAAAGATGTTCAAGTGATGATTTGCATGGAAGGAAAGAGATAGAGATGAAGTTGGAATGAAGATCAAGATGAATTTGGAAGAAAAAGGGTCTGAACTAGCGTCCAGAATCTTGAACTGGCGTCCAAAGAAGTGAACTGGCGTCCAGGAGAAGAAAGTTGATTCAGAGAGTTTGGACGCTGAGTAGACGGGCGTCTGAAGCAAGTCCAGAAGAATGGACGAGCGTCCATAATTCCGGACGGGCGTCCTTAAACCGACTTAGCAGCAGCCGACCTAGTTTTCTATAAATAGCAGCGCAATTTCAACCCTAAGCCACACATTATTAACACATTATTGAGACCTATTGATACACAATCATTAGGAGAAAACCCTAGGCGGCCCCAGCCCCCTTTGGGGAGGCTGGGGTTGCGATTTTTGTTGTTTTATTCTTCGTTTTTTCTGTTTCGTTTTGCTGTTCTATGCTGAATGCTTGGGGCTGAACATGTTCAAACGATTTGAATCTTTTCCAATCAGGTTTTTCTATTTCCAATCTGAGTTTATGTTGTGATTTTAATTCAAAGTTGTTATCTTTCCTTTGATTATTTGTTATGCAATCGATATCGAAAGATGAATTGTTGTTGATGTTTACCATATGACGAGAGTCGGTGTAAACCTTAGATCACCATAGGAAAGATGGGATTTTTAACCTTGACATAACGAGAGTTGATAGGTTAGATTTCTAGGTTGCTAGATTGAGAGATCTTACACCTTGTTTTGATAGCGTCAATCTTATATATCGAGAGATGAGAGAGTGATAGGCGAATTATCTACGAGAGTAGGAATTCATACTTATGATAGGTGAACATCTTTAATTAGATCATCATGAGATAAACTAGAGAGGAAATAGAGGGTTGCGGGAACGGTGGATTATTGTTTGTTCGTTGTTTAATCACCATGATCATCTTCTTGTTTACTGTTTATTTTATGGTTTATAGTTTAGATTTCGTGTTCGCTTTTATCCTTCCTGGCTTTGGATTGACAATCCTCTGTCCAGTTTATTTTATCGTTTTTAGTTTTGTTTTAATAGTAACAACCTTAGGAAAATTAATGAACTAGATACCCCGATTCCCTGTGACCGACTCCGGTATTAATCGCTATACTACGATCCCTACACTTGGGGTATACCGGATTTATAAATTTTATTACTTGTTTGTTTTGTTAGATAAAATCCGTGACAGTTTCCATCTGTGACTGTCTCAGTAGGTTTGTTGTAGTAAGGGGTTTTTTCAAAGAAGTTTACATCCATAGAATTGTAAAATCTTTTGTCAGTGGGAGAATAACACTTGTAACCTTTCCTGTCTTTGGCATAGCCTAGGAAGATGCACTTATGAGCTTTGGGATCAAGTTTGCTTTTGTGTTGGGCGTGAATATAGACAAACACAGTACATCCAATGATCTTTGGAGGCAAGTCAGCATTGAGATGAGGACAAGGATGAGTTGTCAGCAGGGTTTGAATGGGAGTCTTGAATCCTAACACTCTGCTGGGTAGCCTGTTGATCAGGTATGTGGCAGTTAATATAGCTTCACCCCACATATATTTAGGCACATGTGTGGTGAACATGACTGATCTGGACATTTCCAGTAAGTGCATGTTCTTCCTCTCAGCAACCCCATTTTGCTGATGTGTCTCTACACAGCTACTGGTGTGAATAATCCCCTTATCATCCAGGAAGGTGCTGAGATTGGACTCATAGTATTCCAAGGCATTATCTGTTTTTAAGATTTTAATCTTAGTGTCAAATTGAGTGGATACCATGTTATAGAAGTCTTGGAAGATGGTTCCAACTTCAGATTTATCTTTCATCAGGAACAACCATGTGATCCTGGTGTGGTCATCTATGAAGGTGACAAACCACCTCTTTCCTGTTATACTTTTAACTCTTGAGGGTCCCCATACATCACTATGAATCAGAGTGAAAGGTGTGGAAGGTAAATTAGGTATTTTAGTATACACAGATTTAGTAAGTTTAGCAAACTGACAAATATCACATTGAAGGTCCTTTGAGGTTACATACTTTAAACAATTCAGAATTAAAGACTTTAAATAACCAAAACTTGGATGACCTAGCCTATAATGCCATAACATGATATTGTCTAAGGTTTGGTGCTGCAGTTGCTGAGGCGATTCAGTCTTCAATCTTACATCTTGGCGAGGTTGGCCATAAATGATCTGAGTGAGCTTTAGCTCTCCCAATCACTTTCTGTGAAGAAAGATCTGGAAAATACATTGATTGTCATTAAACAAGACTGTCCAATTTAGGTCTTTAGTGAGTCTCTTGTGAGATATCGAGTTCTGATCTAATTTAGGAACAAATAGGACATCCTGAAGGTATATCTTATCAGTAAGTTTAACATTTCCAAACCCTTGTGCACATGAGATAGATCCATCAGCAATCTTAATATTGTGGGTTTGATGACAAGGCCTAAACTGAGATATGAGACTCTTGTTACCGAGTCATATGGGATGAAGCCCTAATCAACAATCCAAGTATCATTACTGAGAGGTGAGTGGAATATACCTGTTTTAGCATGAGTAGCTATGTCAGTGATAGAACTACCTTCCTTTTGTTGAGCAATGAAGGCTTTGAAAGCAGCAAACCTGGGCATCCAACATGGTACTTTGTTCCCTTCTTCACCGACATGCACCTTACGACTCTCCCTGGTTGGTTTGGAGGGTTTAAAGGAATTAGGCTTACCATGTAGTTTCCAGCAATTGTCCTTGGTGTGATTTGTGCGTTTGCAGTGGTCACAGAACAACTTTCCTGTCTTCTCAGTAGGGTTCCTGTAAGTATCAGTAACCTCAGCAGGCTTCCTGATCACCAACATTGCTGAGCTATCAGTAGGGTGATCAGCAGGGTTGCTTTGCAGCATACTTTCCTCCTGCTTTCCTCATGTTTGACTTTAGCAAACACAGATTTGAGGCTGGGGAGAAGTTTAGTAGCAAGAACTCTACCTCTAACATCATCAAGGGATGAGTTCAGCCCTGTGAGGAACTTGAATACCCTCTTCTTCTCAATGATATTCTTGTATAAGGCAGCATCCTCTACATCCTTCCATGGGTGAATTTCCAACATAGCTAGGTGTTGCCATGCCTTAGATAGTTGGTTGAAGTATTGAGTTACAGACAGATCCCCTTGCCTGCAATTTTGGATTTGAGCTTCAAAGATCATAGACCTCAGATGTATTGTCCTTTTTTGAGTAAAGGTCTCTGGCATTGTCCCAGATTTCCTTTGCAGTATCATACATCATGAAGTTCTCACTGATCTCTTTTGTCATTGACCTCGTGAGGATGGTCATGACTTGGTTATTTTCTGTATCCCATGCTTCAAACTTGGGGTTGTTAGGTGTGATGCCCGAAAGACAATTTTGTAATTGTTTTATTTAATAAATGAAATGATATTGTTATTCATATTTATTAATCTCATATTCACCGATGTGACAATAGTAATTACACTACAGAAAACCCTAAGTATATCGTTTATGTAATCACTTAACTCAGTGTATGGGATATACACAGGAGGATTGAGTTAGTGAAGATGTACTTAAAATACAATTACCCGTAGTAGTGAAGTTAATCGAGAGTATCGGGTCTCTCCTTTAACGTGCTATTAATGCGCCGAGAACACAATAGGTGTGATTGTCTTATCCGGACTTTCGGTTAAGAGAACCTAATGGGGCATTTATATATGATAGATATATCATATAAATTTGGACCGATTTGATTAGAGTTCACGATATAATTCCGTAATCGAGAAGTCTTATCGAATCAATGGATGATCATATTTATGGATATATCTTAATCTGAGGTGATCACGATCAACTGCTTGAATCATTATAAGGTTTGACTTGACGGTTAAGGATTACACCGAGTCCGTGATCCGAATTACCCCATCTTGGCATTGTCTTTGGATTGAGTGAGTAGTCGTGTTTTATCACGAGATACGGAATCCATTCCTTCCATTTATGGAAGTAGATAGACGATTCCCTTATTTGTTAATCCTAGAAAGCGATCGATCGTGCGAGTTCATATTACACCGATTAGCTACCCGGTGAGTTGTATGAATTAATTGATCACTAGGGGTTAATTGTAAATAAGGATAAGAGGTTACGAAAAGGGTTAACGGTAACTCCCGATTTGGAATGAGCGATCTATGGAGGATTAATACATATGTAATGATTATATCAATGGACGCTTATTATCATTCTCGTGAAGAGATAAATATAATCTCATAATCGGAGGAGTGCGATCACGGGATTATGGTGGCATATTCTGTGATTGATTTATCGAATATAATTATTACATTTCGTAAGATAATTATTTATTTGATTTATCGGAGCCCACGATTATTAGTCCATGGTCCCCGACGTGCCTCACTAATATAGCATAAAGCTATTCTCGGACGTCGAATCCTAATAATATTAATTTAGTTCTTATTGGAATTTATTAAAACGATATGTGAATTAATTGTTTAGTGGACTATTAAATTAGTTGGGCTAAATAATTAAATATGTGGAAAGAGGCATTTTCCATAATCTTGGCTACCAATTATTGTGTAATGGCAAAATTGATATTGACTAGGTCAATATTAGTGAATTTTCGCCCCAAGCCTTATTTTTGGAACAAGAAATTATTTTCTTGTGTATTAATAAGACATGTGCATAAAATATTTATTGGATAAATATTTATGGTAAGAAATAAAGATAAATATTATTCTAGATTTGTTCTAGAATATTATGGGTTTATCTTTTATTTAATGGGATTATTATAATTGATTTTGTATTAATTATTAAATCCTTGGAGGTTAAGTCTTACTCTCCTATATAAAGAGAGTTCTCCCAAGCCTCAGAACACAACACATAATTCGACTTCTCCTCTTAGAGAGAAGAAGTGTAAAATTCGGCCAAGGGTGAGTTGAGGGAAAATCTTGGAGATTTTTCCGGGTAGCATATCGGAAGGATTCGAGACGAGGATTTCCTTCCACCGGGAGTTGCTTGGATCACACGTACGGAAGATCGTGGTGCTCTTCACATCTACTTGCAATCTTCCTATTGCGGTTCTTCAACTTGGATTTTGAGATCCAAGAGGTATGATTTACAACCCCCTTGTAGATGTAGATCTAGTTATTTTATTACGTGTAATTTATAGATCTAGATCCTTAAATCGCTTCGTTGCGGATGATATAACTAATGATGGTATCGAGAGGCCATGGTGATCTATATTTATACGTATAAAATATTAGATCTAAGGAGTGGAATATGCATGTGTAGATTGCATTATTTTCGTTTTAATTTTACTATTTTCGAAAATTTTATGATGAATGCTTGTGATTGTCGTGGTTGAAGAGATGGATTGAGGTTGGTATTGTTTACCCGTAGATCTATTTTGTAGCTCTTTTGATTAGCATCAATTGAGCATAGGATGTGTAATTTATTTTATGTCATGCGAAAAATTGTAAAATGTACTACCTTTTGTATTTTTTGTATTTTTTTTTTGGTTCCGGATTCGAGACGACGAAGATCATGGTGTTGATGATTATCAAGAAGGTAAAAACGGGAGGAGACCGAATTGTTTTTTTTATATAATTGGCGGCGGCAGCATTGCTTTAATCAAATTTGTCAAAATTGTGTATTTGGTCTCGGCGGCAATTGACATAAATTATAAGGCGGCAGCTTATTCCTTTTACATAACCTAATTGGTTTGACTAATGAAAAAAAAAAAAAAGTATTTTTTTTAAGATTATTGCCGAGAGCTAAGTTTAATATGAAAAAAAAAAAAAGGAAAGTTTTTTTTTTAATAAAATAATTTAATTACATAGATATATATTTTTAATATATTTGTATAATACTGCCCTCCTCCTCATAAATCGATCGAGGTTCGTGTCAAGAAGACGTTTTGAAGATCCGGATGATTCAAGTTCGAAGATCGAGTATTGAAGACATAGATTTATTTTTTTACTTTTCCTTAGAAAATAGGTTAGTCGAAGTACCAACGATCCATCTCTGTGTTTAAATTTTTCATAATTTATTTTTATGTGTTTGATCATAAAATAGATATAAAATCGAATTGCCATGACATGCATCATATCATAAATCCACTCCATGCATACATGTAGAATTTTAATTTTGGTAATTAAAATAGGCATGTATACAAACTCGTGTAATTAGTTGAAATTTAATTAATACGTGGTAATTAATAAATTTAGTAACTAATTAATGATCCGAGGGCGGGTTATGAAATCGTTAGGCCTTTCGGTGTGTGTTCTCGGTGAACCGCCTTAAAGCCCAAACGAGATCACGTTTTCAATTCGTAATGTCTACGAGGTTGAATGATGGTAAAAGAACAATAAATCTTGGATAAAAGCGGTTCGCTTATAGGTTGGGTGGTCAATCGAGCTAGGCTCGACCGACTTAACCCTCCTAGTGTGATGCATGCACGGGGTCCGGCAAGACTAAGCTACACCGGAGAACGGAGGGGTGATTCCTTCTTATCTCAATGAAATTTGTCTTTGCCCGATTTTCGTCCGATCATCACATATGTTCCAACGAATAGGACGGGTAGGCTTGCTCACGTTACCGACACCATTCGGAATCCTTGATTTGATGAGCTTTTATGATAACATCAAAAAGGCGTGGTTAGTTAACCCACAACCACTTCCAAATTATTGAGTGGGAGCGGGGAGGCGACGCCCAACCCCACGGCCTCTACTATAGATACAAGTAAGTGAGAGAAGGGTGGCGCCTCGAGGCGCTTTGATTCGTCCCCACAAGGATGGTGTTCACCCCTATCAACATTCATGGCTTGGTAAGGATAGGATTTCGGGTACTCGTCGGGTCACCGACCTATCCTAAGACGGCATACTCGGGCGTACTAAGAGATCCGATATAGTAGTCACACTCATCATGGGTATTTTCTTGATAATATCTAGGCTAAAAGGAAGGTAGTCAATGAATAAAGGGATGTTCGATTCTCGTGGGATGTTCGATTCTCACAGTTATTCATTGATGAGAGATTGTCTCGATTTAACCGTCATCTCTTTGACCTACCCTAAAGCGGCATTGAGATGCTGGGTTAAAACCTGGAATGGTAGAGTAGACTTAATTTTAGTTTACAATTCCTAAAATAAATATAGTAGTGTTAAACTTGAATTAATATATGTCATTTTATTTACAGCATTATATCCCTTACTAAATTGCTTAAAATTTATAATTGACTAGTATTGACTTCTTTAAAAAGTGGAAAGTGACTAGGACGTTGAACTAGTTAATCGATAATGCAATTATTTTTCGAAAGAGATATTTTCTCTCAAGCCTTTTAAAACCAGAGTGACATATAGGTATGTCACTAGTGTCATTCGTGTCAAACGGGAGACAAACTTAGTTTGATCATAGGTGATTTCGGACTTTAAAATTCTTCTAGTGAATTTTGAGTGTGTAGTGATTACACGAGTAATTTTCTAATTGAAAAATCGGAAAATCATGAAGTGTTACTAGTTGGACGATATTTGGAATCGATGAACTAGTGGAAGCTTTATGATTTGTTGTTTTTCTAGAACATTAGAAAAGTGTAACTGACTACACACGTAACCGTTCTAATTGAAAAACCGGAAAGTCATGAAATGTCGCTAGTTGGACGATATTTGGAATCGATGAACTAGTGGGAGTTCTATGATTTGTTGTTTTTCTGGAAACATTGGAACTATATACGAAAGATTTTCTAATCGAAAAAATCGGAAAATCATAAAAAATAAAGCATTGCTCGTTAGACGGTATTTGGAACCGATAAACTAGTGGGAGCTTTAATGTTATGATTTGTTGTTTTTTTCTGGTATATTAGAAAATCCGAGAAGTCCCGACGAGTAACACTCGAAATAGACACCCCACGGTTCAAGAGTAGTGTCTACTCAAACGAACATTGGTTCAAGATCTATTTCCATTCAAGGAAAGTCAAGAATGGGAGAATACTCAAGCGACATTTGGTTCAAGGTATTTCCATTCAAGGAAAGTCAAGAATGTGAGAATATGTCTAAAAGTGTTAGTCATCTAAACCGAGTAAACTTTAAGGCTAAACCGAAAAATTAATTAGCGAAAATCATAGGATAAGGGCGGTGATTTTGGATCACCAACCTATGAATCCTTGGCGATTTTCTTGAGCTAAGTTCTTTGGAAGAACAATGTAGCAAAGTGCATTTAACGATTAAAAGAGTAAACAACGGGCGATTAATTTTAGCTAGAAAAGTGGGAGTGATATAAGGAAATGAATCTCGGATTCAATCCTTGGATATCGCGGAAAATTTATTTTACATTTAAGATTCGTTGGAGCGAATGGATTTACCTTCTATTCGATAATTTGTTTGTCGTATAGAAAGTGAATATATCATTTGTAGTACTGAATCCAAGACTCGGATTTTTGTTTGATAAAGTCAAAAACCACTTAGAGCTATTTGAAATATGTATATAAAACACATCTTAAGAACTATTAAAAGCAATTGGTTTCTATATTTAGATAAACGCTTCTTCATATTCCATAGTTAGTGCATAGTCCCTAAAAGACAAGACACAAGGCGGCTCGGGGTGATTCCTTTCTCGACCTGGTTATATTGTCTCAAAGGTTCAATGACTAAGTTTCCTTTCAATCGGGAAAGGATAATGGATATAAAGAAGTAACATAGCTTGTTCATGATGCGACCTTGAGTGCGATGAAAGATATGATCTAGTAGGAACTTCCGAGTAGTGACTTCTTGTCGATAACTATTCAAACACTCCGGTAAGTTTATCCAAAATATTATGAGGTTTCTATGTTTTCAATGAGATAGAGTATTCTATACTCGAAATGGGCCATCACATAGTCACAGGGGTGATGCTCTCACCTGCCTCGTTGTGACATGTTTCTCACTAAGTGAGAAACCGTTAAATTGCCTTATATAGTTTTTATGTGCTACAATACACGCTTAACTCAATAAAGATATTGGAAGCGAAATAACGGTTGACATTGAAATATAAGACCCAGAAGTCTACCTAGAATATGCTTTGGAACTTACGGATAAGGTGTGGATTCGGTTCACCCCACCGTAAATATAAGCATTTAGCACACGGTGCTTGAAGGTAAGGACCGGGAATTTCGATGTGACGTTCGGTCAATGACCAATTCGTGATATATCTTTTAACCTATTGAGTATAAAGGTTATATATAGGATTCTTGAAATCGGGAAGGGGCGGTTATCTTTGTTGCATCCTTTACGATAGAGTCCATGAACAAAGCAAAACCTTGAACCTTGAAAGCACGTTTACTCAAGGTAGTTACTAATCGATTAAAATCGGACCACATCCAACATCGGTTGTTGGTGATAACACTAAATACTACTAAACTAGATCAGAATTTCGATCCACCTAGTAAGTATTAGGAGTATGGTTTATCCATTACCCATTACGGGTTCTGCGGACTTTGTAGTCTGAGGATCGATTGATGACCTATGGCTCTTTTGTGAGCAGTATAGGATTCTGATAATAGAGGTTGGTTTAATAGCCATAACCCTGTGAATGGAGTTCGGTACTCCAGTTCTGTTCATGCTCTTGTAGAACCACCTGAGCGTCTCAGGCCCAGTGGGAGCAATTGGATCTACACAGAAAAGAGTAGAATGAGTTCGGTATTGCATGATTTCATTCAAAAGCAGAAAATAGGGGTGATTCCCTGAGATTTTCTTGCCAAACAAACGGAGTCTGGATTCATTCAAGCATAAGGGTATTGCCTTATAAACTTATGACAGGATGACTGTCAAGGCTTATGTCCTTTGTGGATAAAAAGCAAACCTCTCGGTCATTGGAAGTCATATATTTCTACAACATGTGGATTTGACGAGAATATTGATAAGTCTTTTGTATTTGGATATCAATTTTAGTCTGAAGAGTGAATATATACATACATATATTAGTGTTTGTGAAGGATAACACTTTGCACCAGTTGGAATCAACATGGGTGTGTTATCTCAAGTCGAAATCGACAATACCACAATTTCTGCAAGCATGAGAGATTTGGACAACATTCTTAAGAGTTTGACTTGGTCGAATTCATTAGAATCGATCCTTTGGTTTCCCATCCATCTTATTGGTTAAGATGATGCATGCGTGTATGCAACATTCAACGAGGAAGTTCTACCCTATGCCTCGGGAATGACTCTCAAATCTTCGGATCAAGAGAAATGGGATAGATTCTCTTTCTAGTAAGAGATGGTCGAGTTATTGAACATCAACTTTGATCGAATCTTAGATTCGGCGGTTAACAAAGCAAGTTTAGTATGTCCTTTAGTATCTTGAAGAGAACGAGGAACAATATGTGGACAAATTCATATGAACTTGGATATGTGTGATACACTGATTTTGACTTTAAGTCAGATTGAGGATGATCGTTAAGTCGATCTCGGGCTCAGTGTTTACTCAGTACCACATGATTAGATGGACCGGTAACGTTTCGATTCTACGGATCGTCTCAAGCCGACAACCTGACTAATCATTAAGACCCATGACATTTAGATGTAGGTACTTCCCGAGTCACTGACCTATCCTACGACGGCATACTCGGAGTGTACTTTGGAATCTGAAATGGTTATGATATGCTTAATGGGTACTAGAATACGGGATGGGTCTCCATTGCTTTAGAGCAAGTGGGAGATGTAGTTTGTTGTAGCTTTAAATAATAGGGTGTGCTCTAAAACAATTAATCACATGCTTTCGTGCAAGTGGGAGATTGTTAGGTGTGATGCCCGAAAGACAATTTTGTAATTGTTTTATGGGGGAATGAGGGAGAAGGACAAAAATATTTCATCAATTGAGTAGAAGGACAGTCTTTTGAAACTTTTGCATAAATGACAAAACTATTTATTCTTTATCGAAATTCACTTGTGTTGAAATTCTTTATTTAAATTCCTTTGCCGAAATTCTTTGTGAAATTCACTAATTTTCAAAATTTATTGTCGAAATTCACTAATTTTGGGATTATTTCATTGAAATTCACTCTCAAAATTCATGATTTGGGATTCACTTGGGGAGATTCACCGATTTTAAGTGATTCTTTGTTTGTCCTTCTCGCTATAAAAATTATGCGATTGTCCTTCTCCTATAAAAAATATGTAGTTGTCTGTTACTTAAAAATATTCAGTTGTGTCCTTATCCCTAATTTTCCATTGTTTTATTTAATAAATGAAATGATATTGTTATTCATATTTATTATTCTCATATTCACCGATGTGACAATAGTAATTACATCTGAGAAAACCCTAAGTATATCGTTTATGTAATCACTTAACTTTCGGTGTATGGGATATACGGGAGGATTGAGTTAGTGAAGATGTACTTAAAATACAATTAGCCCGTAGTGAAGTTAATCGAGAGTATCGGGTCTCTCCTTTAACGTGCTATTAATGCGCCTGAACACAATAGGTGTGATTGTCTTATCCGGACTTTCGGTTAAGAGAACCTAATGGGGCATTTATATATGATAGATATATCATATAGAAATTTGGACCGATTTGATTAGAGTTCACGATATAATTCCGTAATCGAGAAGTCTTATCGAATCAATGGATGATCATATTTATGGATATATCTTAATCTGAGGTGATCACGATCAAAGCGCTTGAATCAAGTATAAGGTTTGACTTGACGGTTAAGGATTACACCGAGTGCGTGATCCGAATTACCCCATCTTGGCATTGTCTTTGGATTGAGTGAGTAGTACGTGTTATCACGATACGGAATCCATTCCTTCCATTTATGGAAGTAGATAAACGATTCCCTTATTTGTTAATCCTAGAAAGCGATCGATCGTGCGAGTTCATATTACAGCGATTAGCTACCCGGTGAGTTGTATGAATTAATTGATCACTAGGGGGTTAATTGTAAATAAGGATAAGAGGTTCTGAAAAGGGTTAACGGTAACTTCCCGATTTGGAATGAACAGTCTATGGAGGATTAATACATATGTAATGATTATATCAATGGACGCTTATTATCATTCTCGTGAAGAGATAAATATAATCTCATAATCGGAGGAGTGCGATCACGGGATTATGGTGGCATATTCTCGTGATTGATTTATCGAATATAATTATTACATTCGTAAGATAATTATTTATTTGATTTATCGGAGTCACGATTATTAGTCCATGGTCCCCGACGTGCCTCCTAATATAGCATAGCTATTCTCGGACGTCGAATCCTAATAATATTAATTTAGTTCTTATTGGAATTTATTAAAACGATATGTGAATTAATTGTTTAGTGGACTATTAAATTAGTTGAGCTAAATAATTAAATATGTGGAAAAGACATTTTCCATAATCTTGGCCCAATTATTGTGTAATGGCAAAATTGATATTGACTAGGTCAATATTAGTGAATTTTCGCCCCAAGCCTTATTTTTGGAACAAGAAATTATTTTCTTGTGTATTAATAAGACATGTGCATAAAATATTTATTGGATAAATATTTATGGTAAGAAATAAAGATAAATATTATTCTAGATTTGTTCTAGAATATTATGGGTTTATCTTTTATTTAATGGGATTATTATAATTGATTTTGTATTAATTATTAAATCCTTGGAGGTTAAGTCTTACTCTCCTATATAAAGAGAGTTCTCCCAAGCCTCAGAACACAACACATAATTCGACTTCTCCTCTTAGAGAGAAGAAGTGTAAAATTCGGCCAAGGGTGAGTTGAGGGAAAATCTTGGAGATTTTTCCGGGTAGCATATCGGAAGGATTCGAGACGAGGATTTCCTTCCACCGGGAGTTGCTTGGATCACACGTACGGAAGATCGTGGTGCTCTTCACATCTACTTGCAATCTTCCTATTGCGGTTCTTCAACTTGGATTTTGAGATCCAAGAGGTATGATTTACAACCCCCTTGTAGATGTAGATCTAGTTATTTTATTACGTGTAATTTATAGATCTAGATCCTTAAATCGCTTCCGTTGCGGATGATATAACTAACAGTGGTATCAGAGGCCATGGTGATCTATATTTATACGTATAAAATATTAGATCTAAGGAGTGGAATATGCATGTGTAGATTGCATTATTTTCGTTTTAATTTTACTATTTTCGAAAAATAAAATCGTGATAGTCTCTTTAAGGATGGCAATTATTTTCATAAGCTGATAAACAACGAGTATACTGATTTGCAATTATGTCTTTCCTCCGGCGTTATTAGAAAGTGATATGTTTTAGTTTTATGAATATGTGAATACATCAATCTTTTGTATACCGTGTAATGCTTTATGTTATTATTTCTTTGCAACTTTTGCAGAAGCTATGCTTATCTTTACTATTATTTATCATGGTATGTGACCAACCGGGGTGGCAACAACAATAATAGGTGACATAGATTTTGTCATCCACAACATTAAATGATATATGAATAAGAACATTGCATGACATATATGTCATCACAAATAATCATATTAAGCGTTGTAGATTTCCTCACATGTCATTTGAATAAGTGAGGAATTGAGGCCACATATTTCTATATTGGGTGACCAATTAGTCATCACTTAAATGTACAATACGTGAGAAAGATGCGACGTCACCTATTTAATAAATAAGTGACGAGTTGGGCATCTCCAATGTGTTTAAAATGAGTATGTGCAAACTGTAATACGTGAGGAAGTGTTCATCACTTGTTCATCAAAACTGTAATGAATGATAAAGTTGTCACAGAATACTTTTCGTGACTTATGATAGGTGACGACCCTAGTGACGCATGAAATTCGTCACATATAACCAAAAGTGACGAAATTTAATTTATATGTGATGAATGTTGGTCGTCACAAAATCCTGTTTTTCTTGTAGTGAGTTGGACCTTGTGTTGATGCAAGGATCTTCAATTTTTTTTAGATAAGTGTGATGACAGGTATCATTTTGGCTCAATAAACGTAAATACTTCAACTCCTTTATTGAATTGTCTTATTTAATTGTTTTTAACCGTTGTGTAAACATAGCAAAGTTGTGAGGGTGGTTGATGAGGATGTCGAAGCCAAACAACTGAAATCAATTGTGGCAGGGGGATGGTTGGGAACCCCGGTAAGCCCTTGATGTGATGAACTATTGCAATAGATGGCGAATTAAATGAATAAATTATGATGTTGTTAATTAATAATTTGTAATATGTATGTAGATTATAAATGCATTTCTTTGAGTTAAATCGCCGCCAAAGCAGCAAGACGGGGTTGTATGAACAAGATGCTCGCATTCTTGATACATATTTTTGTGTGAGTTAAAAGAGATGCATAGTAAGAGGGACAATGATACCACAGTGGAGAACTTAGTATTTGGGAAAAAGTTTATTAATTTTGTGAATGGCGTAGTTCCAACAGACGGCAAACCATGGGAGGGTTGTAAATGTTTGTATATTCCGGTTAACGAGAACAACCATTGGTTTCTTGTGAAAGTTGATCTTGGTATGAGAAAGATCTATGTGTATGACAGTTTGGGGAATCATGTTAAAAGAGCACAACTTATTAAATGGATTGTGCCAGTGCAACTTCTTATCCCTCATTTGGTGAGGAAGCATGTGGTTGGTTTTGAGAAATAAGGTTTGAAGAAGCTTGAGATGGAGAAAGTGGAATGTCCTCTTCAAAAAAATGGGTATGTAAATTACTATTTATGCAAATAGTAATTTGGAGTATTAGTAGATTTTTAAGATGATTTACGTGGTGTTTAACTTATATGTTAATAGTGTAGGTCTGATTGTGGCATATTCACCATTAAATTCTTGGAGTTTTTGCTCGGAATACTGGATATTAAAACGATTCAAAATGATCATATGTCAATGGGGAGAAAAAACTTAGCTGTCGAGTTGATTTGCATGCCATTTTGAGCCATAGAAGTTGTGTATGATGATGTACAAACAATTTATGAGGGTTTTGTAATGGGAAAGCTTGATTAGTATGGGAAGCAGATTAGCATAATGTCATATTTTTGTAATAAGAAAATCATTATTAAGTTATGTATGCAAGAAGTTTATATTTTTGCATTAATGCTGCATATTTATAGTAAAGAAATAACCTAAACCCTAATCTTGCAATAAATATAAAATAAGAGATAATCCTCATTTGAATTCAAACATAATAAACTATCCTATCACCATATAAATGATTAGATGACTTTCAAACTCTTAACCACCAATATACTCGAATTTAATCATGATCAAATAACACCTTATTTTCCAAAACAAACTTGAACTTGTTTACTTAAATAATCACACAAACTTGAACTTGTTTACATACATCAAACTAAAACATTTTGTTTTCATGTTTGTAGGGAAGTGAAAACTTGATTTCTTTTATTATTTCTTTTAAATTAACTTGTTGGTTTGTAAAAACTTCCAACTTTAATCAACTTTCCTCATTGTTTTCAATTTGTTAAGTAATTAATCAACAAACACTCCAAAACAAACTTGAACTTGTTTACTTGTTTACATACATCAAACTTATACATCATGTTAAACAGTACAATAAATTATTAATAGAGTTTTAATATTATATAAAAGACTTTTAAATGAGATAATAATTAAAATAATTTTAAATTATTAATGATACAAATACTGCATGACATCACAATTGCAACACAAGTTTAAGCTTGTTACATACATCATTAATAAAAATCGATGATGTTTGTGGTAATTTTTTTTAATAGAGTTTTAATATTATATAAAAGGCTTTTAAATGAGATAATAATTAAAATAAATACAAATTAGATAATAATTAAATGAGTTAATAATTAAAATAAATACAAATTAGATAATAATTAAATGAGATAATAATTAAAATAAATACAAAGACTTTTAAAGGAGAAGATAATTAAATTAAAAAACTAACAGTTTGTGGTTATATGTCATTATAAAGAGGCATGTGAAGAGGTTTTTAAAGAGTTGTGTTTAATAAAACGGCATGTGAAGAGGTTTTTTGAAGAATGAAACGGCATGTCAAGAACGCCCTATTTAAACACCCTATTTTATGATCATGATTTTCAATTGAGAAGCACTGTTTTAGAAAGAAAGAAAGAAAAAACACGAAAATGAATCCAGAAATCTAACAATGTGATGTAAGCATTCAAGATTTGAAGAAGGCGTTCGATGCTATGCAGACGGAAATGGTAGGTATGAAGAAGCGAATCGACTACCTGAATTTAGAGGTGAAGGAACAGGACATGGCGATATTACAACTAACTAATGATGTTCAAACAAGGGAGACTGAGATAGTGACGCTGAGATCGAGGTTCAAGTTTTACTTGGATAAGATCAATGAACTTGTCAAACTGGTGAACAAAGTGTACATTGCAACTGTACATGATCTTCTTGTTGCTGAGATCCCTGACTGGATAGGTTGATTAATTAATTATGACATTACCATGTTTTATGTTTTAATATGTTTAATTATGACATTACCTATTTTATGTTTTAATATGTTTAATTTGAAGTATTTAAATTTACGTTTTAATAGCTTTAATTTTGACATTATGAATTTTGTATCTCTCAAAGGTTTAAGTATGGAGGTTTTGTTTTGATTCTATCTTTTCCTCTAGTGTTTGTTTTTACCATTTTATTTAATTTTTCTCACCTTTTATGTTTTCATTTTATTATTGTTCGAGATAAATAAATTTATCATTGATAAAAGAATATTAAAAAAAATATTCAGGGGTGAAACCCTAGTTTCAAAGGATTATTATACAACATTCATGAAAGGATAAAGAATGCAGCACAAGTTTAAGCTTGTTACAAACATTATTAATAATAATCGAAACATATCGACTTTTAATATATAAGACTTTTTCCATTACAAAAGAGATGAACATAAAAAGAAAAATAAACGTAAACATAAGAAATATATGTTTTCAAAAACAAACATGGACATAAAATAAAAATAAAAGTTTAGCAACAAGAAATGTTGAGAAATTATGGATATCGAGTTTTTATGCACAAAAACTTTTCTTTGAAATTGGGCAGGGGTTCTATCTTTTGCCCCGATGCCTTGTTGCAAATCTCGACCAGTTCATTAATCTTGCTCTCGTAGATCTCCATTTGTTCTTTTACATTAGCCAATTCCAAATCCCTTGATTCTATTTCCTCAAAAAGCTTCATATTGATCATTTCCATTTGATTCGAAAGATCAGAAGTTTGGTTTAACATGTCTTTTCTTTGTTCTTTCAGTTGATGCTTCAATTCCTTCAGTTGTTGGTTGAATTCATTCCTCTCCATCTTTTTCTTCGAATTTGTTTCTGATTAAATTATAATCTTGGTCAATATGTGAATTAGCCTATCTATATATATATGGGGGAATGAAGGTGAATATGGTGTTCCAATTCCCCATTAAATGATGTGTCGTTTTAGTTGAATGGATGCGGCGTTCCATTTTTTTAGGTACGCTTTTTGTTTTTAATTTTCTACAAACCCTAGTTTTTTTTGTTTTAACAATACAACCCTTGTTATCCAATCGTCGGGGTATATTTCAACTTAAATGATGTGTCGTACCAATTGAATGGATGTGGCGTTCCATTTTTTTGGGTAGTCTTTTTATTTTTAATTTTGTACAAACCCTTTTTTTTTTTTTTAAGAATACTAACCCTTGTTATCCAAACGTCGTGATATATCCACATTAAAGGGTTTTGAATCGTTTTTGAATCGGTTAAAAAAATTATAATAAAATTACATAAACCATCAATAAATACCACATTTTTCCCATTGTAAAATTACAATAAAATTATACAGAGAATACCAGCAAAGCAAAATCATGGAAGCAATTAGGAATGAGATTGACGCACTGAGATGAGAAATGCATTATGAGGTTGACTCATTAAGTAGAAAGCTTGATGAAGAGATTGAATCAAGAGATTGTGAGATTGATTATTTGAAAGATAGCATTGAAGAATACAAGAAGAGGATCAATATTCTTGTGAACCTTTTCAAGATGATTCAAAGAGAAAGTGAATCCGTAAATATTTTAGAGATACCGGAATATTGACGCATTCTTGTCAACGATTGTTTTTTTGAAGTTTATGTTATTTGTTTTTGTTTTGTAAATGTTAAGTTATTTGTTTTGTTATGAGCGATGTTTTGTATGATCTTTGTTTTTATTTATCAATGAATATATTTTAATCTTGATCACAAGTTCAAGCTTGGTACATTATTAAGATTTTTGTATGATTCCCTGAATAAATATCTAGTATATCCCATGTTTTGTGTATGTTAAAAAAATACTACCGTGCAAAAAAATTAATAATACCTTTTTCATCTAGTATATCCCTTGTTTTGACATTTTGGATTTGACCCAAAATATAAGTCCGTTAATAGGGTTGTTTTAAGTATGTTAAGAAAAAATATAAATGAATATATATTACAATAAATAAAAACAAAATTCTATGGTTGTACATTATTTCCTATGATGTCATAATTAAATAATATTTCCTCATAATTAAATAATATTATAACGTTCCATTCATTATTTGATAATACCCATATTATGAGTTCATATAATATTTACATAGTAAAACAATAAGTCATGAAAAAAAAAGTGCAATGAATAGATCAGTCAAAAGCCGTGGGAAAAGATGAAAGGAATTCTTTTTGTTTTGTTTTTGATGGAAATGCATGGGAATCCGTAAATGTCAGTTGATGGGGGATAGGGGGACAGGGGAATGTCGGATGTGTTGCATCGTTGACCGTGCCCCTTTCAATAATCGAAGGCTTTGAAGGATTCAGATGATTTAATTGGGGAGGGGGGGGGGTGGGCGAATTTTTTCTTTATATTTTTAATATTTATAGACATTACTAGGGTGAAAAGGGGACACAACTGTTCAACGTAAACTCTCGAAAAAACTTCTATTAATAACATTTGGATGTATCCACGATAAATGTATGATTTGATTTAACCCGAGATGACAATGTGGAATAACATTTGGTAATTCGTAACGAACGAGTGTGATAGACACGAGATGACATTTGGTAATCCGGAATGAGTTTGATAAACATGATACCCTTTCATTAACCCGAGATGACATATGGTAATCCGGAACGAGTGTGATAAACACGATACCCTTTCATTAACCCGGGATCGAGGTTCTGGTAATCCGGAACGAGTGTGATAAACACGATTCACGAGTGTGATAAACACGATTCCCTTTCATTAACCCGGGATCGAGGTTCTGGTAATCCGGAGCGAGTGTGATAAACACGGTACCCTTTCATTAACTTTGATGGCGAGGTTACGGTAATCCGGGCGAGTGTGATAAACACGATACCCTTTCATTAACCGAGATGACATCCGGTAATACGGAACGATTGTGATAAACACGATACCCTTTCATTAACCCGAGATGACATACGGTACAAAGAACGAGTGTGATAAACACGATACCTTGCATTAACCGAGATGACATCGGTAATCCGGGCGAGTGTGATAAACACGATACCCTTTCATTAACCTAGGATCGAGGTTTTGGTAATCCAAAGCGAGTGTGATAAACACGATACCCTTTCATTAACCCGAGATGACATCTGGTAATACGGAACGATTGTGATAAACACGATACCCCTTTCATTAACCCGAGATGACATACGGTACAAAACGAGTGTGATAAACACGATACCCTTGCATTAACCACGAGATGACATCGGTAATCCGGGCGAGTGTGATAAACACGATACCGCTTTCATTAACCCGAGATTGAGATTACGGTAATCCGGGCGAGTGTGATAAACACGATACCGCTTTGATTAACTTTGTTATCGAGGTTACGGTAATCCGGGCGAGTGTGATAAACACGATACCCTTTCATTAACCGGGATCGAGGTTACGGTAATCCGGGCGAGTGTGATAAACACGATACCCTTTCATTAACCCGAGATGACATCGGTAATACGGAGCGATTGTGATAAAAGCGATACCCTTTCATTAACCCAAGATGACATCGGTACAAAGAACGAGTGTGATAAACACGATACCCTTGCATTAACCGAGATGACATCGGTAATCCGGGCGAGTGTGATAAACACGATACCCTTTCATTAACCGGGATCGAGGTTACGGTAATCCGGGCGAGTGTGATAAACACGATACCCTTTAATTAACCGGGATCGAGGTTACGGTAATCCGGGCGAGTGTGATAAACACGATACCCTTTCATTAACCGAGATGACATACGGTACAAAGAGCGAGTGTGATAAACAAGATACACTTGTTAGGTGTAGTGCCCAAAAGACAATTTGTGTAATTGTTTTTAATAATGGATGACAGAATTTATCTCATCTTAGTTACTTGCTTGGTGCTTGTAAAGTAATACACTGCTGCAAACCCTAAGTACATCTGTATGTAACCACTTAACTCAGTGTATGGATTACACGTGAGGATTGAGTTAGTGGCGATATGCTTAAACTGTTAGTCCGTGGTGAACTTAATCAGAGTTTAGGGTCTCTTGATTAAAACACCAATAATGCGCCCAGAACACCTTAGGGTGTGATAGTCTTATCCGGATTTGTCGGTAGAGAGGTACTCACGTGGGGCATTTATATATGATGGCATTCATATAGGATTTGGACCGATTTAATATGTATTTCTCAATGTAATTCCGTAATCGAGGAATCTTATTAAATTATTAGATGATCATATATGGATCAACCTTAATCTGAGGTGATCACGAGTCTTTGCTTGTCCGGGGTAGTGTTTGATGTGTTAGTTACGGTTCACTTAAATATGTGTTCCAAGCCACTTCTCATTGGCACTATCTCAGGATGAGTGAGTAGTTACGATTTTCACAGACATGGAATCCATTCCTTCCTGCGGGAAGTAGAGAGGCGATCCCCTTATTTGTTAGCCTTAAGAAAGTGATCGATCCCGGGAGTTCATATTAGACTAATTGATCACTAGTAAGATATGTGAACTAATTGATCATCAGGGGGTTAATGGTAAATAATGATAGGATATTCTGAGTCGGGTTCACAGAGACTTCCCACTCAGAATGGACAGTCTGTGGAGGGTTAATCCGTATGTAGTGATTATATCAATGGACGACTTATTCACTACATGGGTTGAGTATAAGTATACATCTATAATCGGTAGAGTTCGATTTCGGGTTTATGGTGGCGTAATCCCGAATTAATAATTAATGTACTTATTACATTCGATGCATAATTAATTATTGGAGCTACGGTTATGAGTCCATGGTCCCCGATGTGGCTTACGTAATTCGGACTAATAATCTTGTTATTTGGGCCTCAATGATAATTAATTGGCTGGGCTAATTAATTGATATGCATGGATATTATTTAGTTGGGCTAAATAATATAATACACATAAAAGACATTTTGTGTGGGCTTATTAACCCTAAGTGTGGCGCCATTTTAGTCTTCATTTAGCACAAGAATTAATTTTCTTGTGTTATGGAAAATAAAAGATATTCTTGTTATATGATTGGTTGGATGACTTGTTATTTGATTTCCTATTGGTCAATACATGTCACAATTAGTCATTAAGGAAAATATCTTTTTATTTTGTTTAATTAATTAAAACTTGGAGACCAAGGATTTACTCTCCTATAAAAGGAGAGTTATTCCAAGGGAAATTGGCAATGGAAAATTTCGACCTACACACTTGTAAAAGAGAGAAAAAATTGTTTTTCTTGTCTAGGGTTTTAAAGTTTTTCTTGGTGTTGCATATCGAGGAGGTTCGTGTATCAAGAAGGGTGTCCACCAACCGCCGTTTGGAGAACACATCGGAAGATCTTGGCTTCTCTTCCTACTATTGGTAACATGATCTTAACCCCCTTGTAGCAGTTTAAGTCCTTTAATTATGTATTATGATGTATAAGTCGTGATCCATCCGCTGCGCGTAGATCTAACTCGTTTAGATCTAAGAACCTGCATCCTTCAACCCTTTCATTTACCCGAGATGACATCTGGTACAAAGAACGAGTGTGATAAACACGATACCCTTTCATTAACCCGAGATGACATCTGGTAATTCGGAACGAGTGTGATAAACACGATACCCTTGCATTAACCCTTTTTGTTGTTAATTTTCTACATTGTTTATTGTAATTTTATTTTAATGGTTTATTGTAAGATATGTTTTTTTAATTTGTTTGGTAATCTTATGTTTTCTCATTTTAATGCAACAATAATAATGCGTGATGAATTCGTTAATATTATTATTATATATTTCATTGTTACTTTGTTGTAATAATTACTATTATTTATTTCACTATATATACACATATGTCTATGTATTGTTGTTATAAAAATTTTAAAAAAAAAGTACGGTATTGTTAGTACTTACCACCAAATTCGTCCGTTTCCCTCCAGAAATTTCCCCAATTCATTACCCTAAATTTAGTTTCCCACTACATTTTCCCCAATATTCGAATTTTCTTATAAATTTCAAACGAATTGAAGAAGGGTGCTGACTAATTAGAGCATAGGAACTCCTCTCTCATCCTCCATTCATCCAATTTTCCGGTTCTGTCCCCTTCCACAGCTCTCAACTTCTCCCCCTTCTCTCTCCCCAAGAACCCTAAATTACCTTATACCCTCCATAATCAAGCGCTTAGACCAATGTTTTCACGAATTCGCAGGTATTTCAACCATTGTTATTTTTAGTATATATTAATCCTTAAAAAGTTATATTCTTATTTGATTAATTTATGTTTGGTTTGACGAATTTGCAGGTATGTCAATCCGATTACGGCATAAACAACCCCTGTATTTCAGAACCTCTTATTGCAATATACATTCATCCTGAAAAAGGTTTTGCGTTTGGTGTACGATTTTGTAGGTATTTGTTGTGAACAAAAACGTATTGCTATTCTTTCAATGTTGCTATTCTTTTCTTTGTGAACAAAAATGTGTTGTAAGGGGAAGATAAGTACTCATTTTCTTTAGCACAAAATTAACTAAAATTACAAGTTTTGAACTTTTTGGTGAACATACTACAATCTGATTCTTTGTTTGACTAAAATTAACATACATCTGATTCATGTTATTTAAATACATCTGATGGTACTTATGTTAGTAATACCATCCGCAACGGAAGCGATTTATGGATCTAGATCTATATAATACACGTAATAAAACAACTAGATCTATTCTACAAGGGGGTTGTAGAACATACCTCTTGGATCTCAAAATCCAAGTTGGAGAACCGCAATAGAAAAGAAGATGTGAAGAGCACCACGATCTTCCCAGACGTGTGATCCAAGCAACTCCGGTGGAAGGAAATCCTCGTCTCGAATCCTTCCGATATGCTACCCGGAAAACTCTCCAAGATTTTCCCATATTCCCTTGGCGAAAATTTGCTCCTTCTCTAAGAGAAGTCGAAATTTATGTGTGTCTAAGGCAGGAGAGAACTCTTTATATAGGAGAGTAAAACTTAGCCTCCAAGGATTTAATAATTAATACAAAATCAATTATAATAATCCCATTAAATAAAAGATAATCCCATAATATTCTAGAACAAATCTAGAATAATATTTATCTTTATTTCTTACCATAAATATTTATCCAATAAATATTTTATGAACATGTCTTATTAATACACACAAGAGAAACAATTTCTTGTTTCCCAAAATAAGCCATGGGGCGAAAATACCACATATTGACCTAGTCAATATTAATTTTGCCATTACACAATAATTGGGCCAAGATTATGGAAAATGTCTTTTCCACATATTTAATTATTTAGCCCAACTAATTTAATAGTCCACTAAACAATTAATTCACATATCGTTTTAATAAAGTCCAACAAGAACTAAATTAATATTATTAGGATTCGACGTCCGAGAATAGCTATGCTATATTAGGAGGCACGTCGGGGACCATGGACTAATAATCAGCGGCTCCGATAAATCAAATAAATAATTATCTTACGAAACGAATAATTATATTCGATAAATCAATCACGAGGAATATGCCACCATAATCCGTGATTGCACTCCTCCGATTATGAGATTATATTTATCTCCTCACGAGAATAATAATAAGCGTCCATTGATATAATCATTACATATGGATTAATCCTCCATGATTATTCATTCTAAATCGGGAAGTTACCGTTAACCCTTTTCGTAGAACCTCTTATCCTTATTTACCATTAACCCACAGTGATCAATTAATTCATACAACTCGCGATAGCTAATCGGTGTAATATGAACTCCATGGATCGATCGTTTTAGGATTAACAAATAAAGGAGGCGTCTATCTACTTCCATAAATGGAAGGAATGGATTCGTATCTGTGATAAACACGACTACTCACTCAATCGATTACAATGCCAAGATGGGGTAATTCGGACCACAGACTCGGTGTAATCCTTAACCGTCAAGTCAAACTTCATCATGCGATTCAAGCGGTTGGATCGTGATCACCTCGAGATTAAGATATATCCATAAATATGATCATCCATTGATTCGATAAGAATTCTCGATCACGGAATTATATCGTGAACTCTAATCAAATCGGTCCGATACATATGATATATCTATCATATATAAATGCCCCATTAGGTTCTCTTAACCGAAAGTCCGGATAAGACAATCACACCTATTGTGTTAGGCGCATTAATAGCACGTTAAAGGAGAGACCCGATACTCTCGATTAACTTCACTACGGGCTAATTGTATTTTAAGTACATCTTCACTAACTCAATCCTCCCGTGTATATACATACTTTGAGTTAAGTGATTACATAAACGATATACTTTAGGGTTTTACGTAGTGTAATTACTATTGTCACATCGGTGAATATGAGAATAATAAATATGAATAATAATATCATTTCATTTATTAAATAAAACAATTACAAAATTGTCTTTCGGGCATCACACCTAACAACTTAGTCTGCAGTTAGAGCTTTTTGACTTTTTGTTTAAGTTAGTTTGCAAAATCCATCCCCTGTTTTTTTTTTCCCATGAGCTTATGGGCTGTTATGTTAACAATGTGTGAGCAGATGATATAGGCCATTTTGTCTTCTGGTAATCTGCCGAGCAAATTGTTTGATATTGACTTTCTATTGAGCCTATGACTGATTTTCCAAATAATAACCATTTGAAACTAAATTTGCTTGTAGCTGAGTAAATTCTCGTAGATTTGAAGTACTAATCTGAGTTTTTGAGCTATTTAGTTTTTTTTATTTATGTAACTTTAAATTCTTTGTTAATTCTTTGGATAATTTGTTATATTCCTCCTGTTGGTGGACTTTCTTGCCTAGGTTTTTTTGGCTCCTCTGTTTGATGGGATTGTTCTTCTGAATTTGGCGCAGGAAAGTTGTTTTTTTGAGTTAGTTAGAGTTAGTTTCTTCCTTGATTAGTGAATACAAATGTATTGTAGAGAAGTTTTGTGAACGCTATTTTACGATTTCTACCGAGTAAAGAGCTCAATTTCAAGTTTTGTTCAACTTGTTTTCTTCTTATGGAATAATATTGTTTTAAGTGTCCGGTCGTTTCATTTTTATATTTCAGCTGCAATGTCCACCACCAACAGTAGGCGTGGACGAACCGGAGGAACTCGCGACATTCTCTATGAGTATAGAAAGTGTAAGTGTGAAAAGAACGCAACTTTGAAAATCGTTGAATTGAGTAAGACAAACAAGGGAATGTTGTATTTCAAGTGCTCTGTTTTTTACTTCTTTGAATGGTGCAACCCGATTGGTAGAGGTGCCTATGATGAAGTTTCCTCATTTGGAAATGGTGGTAGAGATGAAGAAATACAGCGACTTTGTTTGGGAAAAATTGATACCAAGATTGGGTGGTTGATGGTGTTATTAGTTGTTATTCTTGTGTTGGTTGTGTCAATTCTTGTGTTGAAGTGAGTTGTATTGGTTTTTTATTGCTAGTTGAACTTGCATTTTCTAGGTATTGTTATGTTGCTTGCTTATCTATTGTACTGTTTAACATGACGTATAAGTTTGATGTATGTAAACATGTAAACAAGTTCAAGTTCGTTTTGGAGTGTTTGTTGATTAATTACTTAACAAATTGAAACAACGAAGAAATCAAGTTGATTAAAGTTGGAAGTTTTTACAAGCCAAAAAGTTAATTTAAAAGAAATAATAAAAGAAATCAAGCTCCGTTTTGATTCATATTGTTAAAGAAAGTGGGGAAATTGCAAACAGTCAATGAATGGTCACTCTAACTGCAGTTCAACAGTCAATGAATGGTCACTCTAACTGCAAACAGTCAGATGATAAAGCTCTGATACATGTCCAATTTGTTAAGTAATTAATCAAGAAACACTCCAAAACAAACTTGAACTTGTTTACATACATCAAACTTATACATCATGTTAAACAAAATAACATCCAACATCAAAAATAGAACTTTTCACATGGTACATCAAACTTAAACATCAAGTTACAAATTCTAAACCAACCAATTCAGTGCTATAAATTCAGCCTCGGTATAAGTTTCTTGGGTAGTGGTATCAGTTTCTTGGGTAGTCAAACGCGAACAAGTAGTAACGTTATGGCCAGTTTGCTTGCACTTACGACAATGTACAATCCTTTTTCCGTTCCCGGCAGATGGTTTTCTCTTCTTTGATGGACGTCCAGGTGGTCTCTTTTGCGGGACCGGTGGCAATACCACTTTGCGCAACACGTCTTCAGGAAAAACACAATCCCCATAATTCGGCAAGGGATACACACATTGAGCATAAGCTTTCCTTCAATAATCGGTGCTGTAATAAGGAGAGGTATAATCCGTGGCATGCATCCCTATGTTCTTTTCCACAGCAACGGCATGCACGCATGGATACTTATCTAAATCGAAACATTTACAACTGCACTTCCTTACATCCAAGTCAACTTTGTAAGTCAAATGGCCTACGGTATCAAAAAACCTCATACTTCTTTTCAACATCAGAAATTAATAAAACAAAATAATTCTTTACCTTGTCGTAGTGGTGTTTTATTTCTATGTCCCACAGATGGAGTGAGAGCGGAACCACATTTTGTAGCAAGTTCACTTTTTGACATACCACTTTGTAAAAGTCCCGGATAAAGTCAATTAACCCAATTATCGAAAATTCACGAGGGCGCTTAAGCACCTTTGTTCAAAGACTCTGTATGGTTAGTTGTCATTATCTTGTACCGTTCACCCATAAAGTGACATACAGACCAATAAGGAAAGTTGATTCATCCAATTACGTTTTGATATCCCTCCCGACTTTTCGGTCATTCGTCCCATTTCTCTGTTAACCTCTGCTTGGTATAGGCCCGTGAAACCCTATAAAGCAGATCGACACATTACAACCCGATAACGAGTCCTCGATTCTTTTGAATGTGATAAGTACAAAACCCTTGATGCGCATTCACAAACCACGAGTCTCAAATGTTGCTTTTATAGCATCATAGCGATCGAAAGTATTGCTAGATCGTCGGTGTCACTGTAATCTTTTAAGCCTTTCAAAGAACCATCCCCAAGATTCCGTCTTCTCAGCATCAACAACACCCTATGCGATTGGAAATATCATTCCATTTCCATCTTGGCACGTTGCCACAAGAAGAACACCTTCCTAAGACGTTTTCAAATGTGTCCCGTCCACAGAAATGACTTTCCGCATCCACTTATACCCCTCAATGCTTGCACCAAGTGCCATAAAAAATATAAGAATTCGTTGTTTGGTTTGGTTTCAATATCCGTCAAAGTACCCGAGTTTGCCAACTGTAACGCATGACAATACTTATGTAATTGTCCATAACTTGTTTTTGGATTTCCCCGGATGATTGACTCGGCATATTTCCTAGCATCAAGCGCCTTGTCATAATTTATGTCATATCCAAACTCTTGGAAAAAGTCATTAATGATATCCCTCGGTGGATTAACACGCTTAGGATCTTTAAACCTCCGAGAATAATGTCTACCGATTAGCTTGTAGGAAGCATGTTTGTGGTCTTTTGTACCAATCAAAGGTCGGCAAGTATGCTTAAATTCATACCTTGTCGCTTCAAAGTTTTCACATCCACTAGTTTTCGTTGCTCGCAACCGCCATTTGCATCCGTTGGCTTCACACTTTATTGTAAAAAGGCTTTTGGTGGACTTCAACGTTTTGAAAAAAATTTAAACTTCATAGCCAACATCTCAACCTTATACTGTAAATACTCCTTGGATCTAAACTTGTCTTTGACATGTATGTCGACATTTTCAGTAATGTTCACAACATTTACACCTTCGATATCGATTCCAGTTCCGGGTTCCGGTGCATTCCAAGATTCCACATTCGGGGGGCCCCTACATTCAAACCATCACCATTTGGATAATCCACATTCATGGGCTCTTGAGATTCTAAAAATACATCTTGACCCAACGACATCAATAAAGAATCTTCAAGCATCTCAACAGTTTCTCTACTATCCAAACCTTCATCAATCCCCATTCCATCAAATCTCTCATTTACCTCATTGTTTTCATCAACAACCATTTCAACACTACTTGCTTGAGTTCCCATCAAGTGCACCAACTCACGTGTTTCTTGACTCTCCATAGCATGTTCATCATGGTCAACACGTGATGCTTCCGGTTCAACATGAGTTGCTTCCCCTTCAAATTGTGTTCCGTTTTCCTTTGCTTTCAAACTTACTAATATCAAATCTTTCTTTAGATCACAAACACTAAAGAACCGTGTCACAACCTTATCACAATCAACTACTATCGGTGCAGCTTTACTAATAGGGGCCATAACTTTCAATTCAAAATCATTCAACCTTGTATCAAATTCCAATTCTACTTTCACCAGCTCATACAATTCAAGAAATGAAACGCTTTATTTCACGTTTAACAGCTTGTTCACATAGTCTGTTTCATTTCCTACATAATTCCAAAACCAATCACCATCGACATTCTTCCCAAATTCAACTGGATAACATGCATATATCGAAACTTTGCGTTCCCTACCCATGACGAATCAACAATATCCTGCTTTAATCCATTCAATACAATGATTACAATCAGGGGCAGGTAAAAAACAAACAACAATGGACTTAAAGATAACGAGTTCAAACTTGTTTTTGTCTATTACGCAACTTAACTACTTTCACATGACTGTAGTTGAACTCAATTCAATACTTAGGGGGACTGTAGTTGAAGAATTGCAATACCGAGGGGGAAAACATCAAACATACTTAGTCAAAGTAGGAAGTTTGTACAACCCAACATCTCAATTACCTTCAATGCATCTTCTTCCCCACTTCATTACATTATATACTAACATGTTATTGAAAAATGCTCCGAAACTAAGAAAAATAATACATACCCGACAAAGATTTTGGAGGAATTTTGAGTTTGTTCACCTCTTCAAACAAAACCTGAGCTTCAGCTTCTAATCGAGTCACTACAATGGCGGATTTGGTTGCTTATTCGATTTTGGAGTTCTAATCAAGTCACTACAATGGCGGATTTGGTTGCTTAATCGATTTTGGAGGTTCACACGATCGGAAAATGGTGCATTTTTGCCCACAGTCCCGACTTTATAGACAATACGGGTCGGGTCAAGATTGGGGGGAAAATTTGGGGGTAATTTTGGAGGGAAAATTTCAAAACCTACTTTGGGTTCGCCGGAATGTCGAAAATTAGGGTTGCCCTCGCCGGATTTTTGGAAATGGAGGGAGTTGCAAAAGGGTATAATAGGTATCTTGCCTATTATTAAAAGATTGGATCTAATAAGCCAATACTTTGGTCCGCCAGGTTAAGTGTTGGTCCCTTGGAAAGGCTAACACAAGTTTAGAGGGGGGGTGAATAAACTTGTCACCAAAAACTAATCTGAAAGTGGAAAAGTCCCGGGAACCGAGTTTCTCTGAAACTTAAAGCGATCTTGATTTTGTTCATGTCCCTTCAACTTGTGCGGAGTTCGATTAGCTCATTGAATATAAGTTATTCTTGACTTATATTTAGTCTCGTTAACTGGCAGTGGATAAAACTAGCCTTTAGTGCAATAGATGTGTAAATAGAAAACTAGACCTTCTATGTATCAGTTTTGTGTTGTCTCGGTAATGCGGTGTTTCTTTGAGAGTTAATGCAATAAATAAAACAAACACAGATGCATAAAGTAAATCAACACATGATTTGTTTATGGAAGTTCGGGTGGTGTAATCCCGTGACGTCTCCCCTTCTCTCTGTGGCGTAGGAGGTATCACTAGAATAATGATATAACCGTTACAAAATCCTAGTACTATATGAGATCCTTCACGACACCCTAGTTTCTTTATCTACACAAAATGAAGAAAGGTGAGATTGCTCCTTCACTCTCTGCACTGCTTGATCCTTTGAAGGTGGAATTGCTCCTTCACGACTCACCACTAATACCAACACACAGTCCTCGATCGCACCAACTGTATTGTAGTAACACCGTATGAAGAAAGGTAGAATTGCTCTCTTCAAACTATGCACGACCAACCCTTTTCACAAAGGTTAGGTTTAGAATTAATCAAGGATTAATTCGGTGAGTCTATCTGATTCTTACGGATCGACTTTGTAGCTCAAGATGCCTTCTTTCCCCTTGATGGGTTACTAGATCTTTCTTTGAAGTCTTCAAGGCAATTTCGTTGGCTTCCCCTTTTTCTGGATATATATGATCTGATTTTTATAGATCTGGATTTGGATCTTTGAATGTATGCTTGTAAAGCTCTTTTTCTGATCCTCCTCCTTTTTTTATTTTTGAGTGATTCTCTTGTGTATTTATAGGGGTGATGTGACGGTTACTAGCTCTTGTAGCCGTTACACTTGTCATTTAGCCAACGTTCATATGTACGATCTTTTGTCGTATTGATAGTTTAAATTCAATCAAGGCCTTAACTCAGTCTTCTACTCTTCTTCAAAACTGAGTACCTTGTTTACTTAATATCTGACTTTAATTGACTAAGTCAGAGTACACCATTCAGTTTATTCTTTTCAGGTAGCTGATAATCTTTGTCCTTAAGATTATTCAGTTTTACATGATCTATAACTCGATTTGAGTCACCACGCAGACTTGCACGAATCACGATTTATAGTCACGACTTAATCAGCTTCTAACTGAGTTTGCCACCTCAGTTCTTCAATCCTCAACAACTGAGTCTGTGTCCCTCAGTTCTTTAGTCTTCTAGATAAGCCAACTGAGTCTGTGTCCCTCAGCGAACTTATCTTCTTCAATTTTAGCATAACTAAGTTTGAACCCTCAGTTCTTCAAGTGCATATACAGTTTTCTTGTTATAACACAGTTTTCTTGTTGTGACTCAGCTGTTCGCCTAGTTCCTATTCTATTACAATGCTTGTCTGAAACAACCTATACAAGGTTCAGACTCTAGATAGAACTTATACATTTATTTCTAGACCATTTCTTGCTTCTTCTTTTATTATGCACTATAATGATTAATTCGACTTCATCATCATCATGGGTTGTAAGTGATTTGTCTAATTTCGTGACGAATCATCATCAAAACATAAATAATATTTCCAACAATTTCCCCCTTTTTGATGATGTATCATAACCCTCCCTAAAAGCAATAATGAAAGAATAGTGCAAGAAATCATAACGAAACATCTTAAGATAGCAAAATAGAACAGCCAAGTTTATCACAAGATTCAAAATAGAACAGACTGAGTTAAAAACTGAATTAGATTACATCTTTTTATTTTCCAGTGCCATTAATTTTTCACCAACAAATATACTCCTTTTTGTCTCTAAGGATCTTCTTGCTTTCCCTTCTTCTTCAGTTTCACCATCTCTAGGCTTGATTTCCAGATATTCATTCAGCAGTCTGTTTCCTTCTTCATTCTCTTGGTTTTTGAACTTGATCAGAATTTCTTTGAGTTCTTCTTCCATCAATTTCTCTTTTTCTTCTTCTGAGATAAGATTAAGTTTTTCTTTTTCCTCTTTCCTCTTTTCTTTCTTATTTCTTTTCAGTTTCCCCCTTTGTTTGTGTCTTCTTATCTGCCAACTTCTCAAGGGATTTGACACAGGTTACAAGCTTCTTTCTGATACTCAACACTGCTTTAACTGCGGCTTCCTCATCATCCTCAGTTCTTGTTTCTTTAAAATCTCCTTCTGCAATCAGCTCTTCAAACAGACTATCAACTGCTTCTTCATCAAGTTGAGTAGATAGTAGATCAGCATCTACTTGTCCGTCTTGATCTTCCATCAGTTGTCTGGCATAAGCCTCTTGACTTTAATTGCATCCTCTCTTCTGACTTCATCACTACTGACTTCATCTTCCCCCTTGTTTGAAGATAAGCAAAAGCAATCTTCAAATAACTTACGTAGGGTGATGATGTTTGAATATTTGTTCAAACCTGAATAATGTATCCTTCCAATTAATTCATGCATGTTGAACAGTTTCTCTGTAGATTCTGTATTAAACATTCAATGAAATCCTTCAAATTTTCAGTTTTTACCGCCCGGTTTCTTGAGCGAGAGGTTCTTCAATTTCGATTTGCATGTGGGTGCCTCATGAGCACTGGGATGAGATCTCGGCCTCAGGATAATAAAAATGAACATCGAGGAAGCATCGATTACTTTTCATACTCGGCTGACAAAATTGTGCATCTTCCACTGCTTGTCTTTTCTCTTCGGTGTATTCCCCATACATGGTAGTGGGAAATTCACTTCGCCAATTCTTCATCGATTTTAGCTTCTTGATTCTTCAATCTTTCTTTCGATTTCTTCTTCCATTTCTACATCATCTTGATTTCATCTGTCTTGCTTCGCCGTTTTCTTCACTTCTTACGATTCTTCATCGGCTTCAACATCACTTTCATCATCAATATTAATTGCCACTTGATTTGGTTTCTTTCGTGCAGGCACTGTTCCACAATCTTTTCGTCTTCTTATAGTTCTATCATCCGGTTTTATGATCTCGCTTGGCTGAGTCGAAACTTCACTTTCTTCCTCGATGACTTTCCTTTTCTTTGTCTCGGTGGGCGCTGATTCTTGTTCGACTTTTGCCTTTGTGGGTAAGGGGATGGAGAAGTGGTTTAGTATCCTTTGGATTAGATATGTAAACCCCTTTTTCAGCAGAAATTTTTCTCCGATAGCTTCCTTTCCTTGTGCCTTTCCCTTTTCGTCTGAAATCTGCTTGATTAAGTGATTGAGAATGAACTTGTTCCAATCGAATCTTTCTTGAACCAAATGGCGTAGATCAACTTTAGTTTATCGATCGAAAGAGTGTAGAAATTCCTTGCATGACCAATGACATTCTTGGTCGGAAGAAGCGTTAAGAATGCAAATTCGGTTTCTTGCTGATAAATGGATCCAATAAAGTTCTTTTCATTCTTGTTGATTGCAGTGATGTTCCAAAGTTTGCTCTTTTCTTCATTTCCGAATGTGAAAGATGAAGAGCCTCCAATTATATCTAAACGGAACACCAGGGAAAGCAACTGTTCATCAACGGTGAAGCTTTTATCCTGAACAGTCGTTTTGAAGCTTTTTCCATTGTTGATGATTTCGGCATTTCTATAGAAATCTCTGATGCCATCTGGACACAAAGTAGTGACCTTTGTATCAATCAAATTTTCCAACCCTCGAATCTTTTTGATCTTCTTTGTAATTTGGATTGAAAGAGTGGAGTTTGAGAATTTTTGACAGAAGTTGTCCAGGCTGGTGGTGATTCCATCGTCTATGTTGTATCGCTCCATTTATTTTTGAGTTAAGGATGCTTGAATGCTTGATTTTGGGTGAGCAGGATTTTGTCAAGATTTTGCAATCGTTTTCAAATGAGAGTCGTGTCACAATCAATGATATTATGTAGGGATGTACATATACTTTTTCTCCCAGATTGACACGTGGCTTGAGTGATTTGCCATGTCGGTCCAAACGTCGGATGGTAGTTTGGAAAGTTTTACTTCTTTTGACCAATTTGTCCTTCATGGCCTTTGCCTTCTCGGGTTTCAAATATACATCAGTTTTACGAGGATTTTGCAAAGTGAAGCCCGACTTTCTGCAAAAGCAGTTTAAGCTTTCTTTGGTACCCATAGCTTTTGGGTCCGGTTGAGTTAGTTACTGAAATATTACTTTCAGTTTCTTTGTTGAGAGAATTAAACCTTCTCAACTCTTTTCTGGATAAACCATTGTGCTCAATCTTAGTTGATTTCACAAGGATTCTTTTAGATTTAACATTTTTAGTTTCCTTGTGTAATCCACTAAATCTTCCAGTATCTTGATTTCTAGAGTTTATACTTATTGAAGTCTCAAGACTGGGTAGGGGTGTGGGATTATTATTGCTTTTGTCAGATTTACTAGACATTAATCTTTCAGCTAGATTTGACACCTCAGTTTCAAGAAACTCATTCCAATCTTTTGCTTTGTCAAGTTCTCTGTCTTTTAATTTTAGTTCCAACGTAAGTTTTTCAGTTAACTTGACAAGATCAGAGTTTTTCAGACTGAGTTCAGCAAATGATAACTGATTTGAAGAATGTACCTTTCCTTGATGATTTGATGCAGTTTTAGGATTCGAATGTACACTCTTTTGTTGTTGTGATGAATCTTCAATATCAACAACCACTTGTAACTCCTTTCCTTCTTCTTTTGAGAGGTCTCTTAGTGATGAAACTCCTCTGGATTTGTTAATATGAATATTGAAGTTTGTATCCACATCATCACTGAGTTGAGGTTCTGAATATGTATATAAATCTGTCAACTTGAACCTTTCGATCATTTGATCCACGAAAATCAGATATATTATGCAAGCAATTAGTCGGGGGTGAATAAGCCAACCACTAGCTCAGATGTAGACATTGAAACTAAGTGAAGCGATACTGGTGAAGGGTCTTCAACAACTGGTTTAAAAGGTATTCTTGGATCTTCTTTCAAATGAAAGAACTGCTCTGATACCAATTGTTGGTCCCTTGGAAAGGCTAACACAAGTTTAGAGGTGGGGGTGAATAAACTTGTCACCAAAAACTAATCTGGTGGAAAAGTCCCGAGGAGGCGAGTTTCTCTGAAACTTAAAGCGATCTTGATTTTGTTCTGTCCCCTTCAACTTGTGCGGAGTTCGATTAGCTCAAGCTGAATATAAGTTATTCTTGACTTATATTTAGTCTCGTTAAGCGCGGCGGATAAAACTAGCCTTTAGTGCAATAGATGTGTAAATAGAAAACTAGACCTTCTATGTATCAGTTTTGTGCTGTCTCAGTGTCTGGTGTTTGTTGAGAGTTAATGCAATAAATAAAACAAACACAGATGCATAAAGTAAATCAACACATGATTTGTTTTGGAAGTTCCGGGTGGTGTAATCCCGTACGTCTCCCCTTCTCCTGTGGCGTAGGAGGTATCACTAGAATAATGATATAACCGTTACAAAATCCTAGTACTATGACAGTCCTTCACGACACCCTAGTTTCACTGTCTACACAAAATGAAGAAAGGTGAGATTGCTCCCTTCACTCTGCACACTGATCCTTTGGAGGTGGAATTGCTCCTTCTGACTCACCACTAATACCAACACACAGTCCTCAGACTGCACCAACAGCTGTAGCAACACCGTATGAAGAAAGGTAGAATTGCTCTCTTCAAACTATGCACAACCAACCCTTTTTCACAAAGGTTAGGTTTAGAATTAATCAAGGATTAATTGGTGAGTGTCTCGATTCTTACGGATCGACTTTGTAGCTCCAAGATGCCTTCTTTCCCCCTTGATGGGTTCTTTGGATCTTTCTTTGAAGTCTTCAAGGCAATTTCGTTGGCTTCCCTTTTTACGGATATATATGATCGATTTTTATAGATGCGGATTTGGATCTTTGAATGTATGCTTGTAAAGCTCTTTTACGATCCTCCTCCTTTTTTTTGAGTGATTCTCTTGTGTATTTATAGGGGTGATGTGGACGGTTACTAGCTCTTGTAGCCGTTACACTTGTCATTTAATAGCGTTCATATATACGATCTTTTGTCGTATTGATAGTTTAAATTCAATCAAGGCCTTAACTCGGTCTTACTCTTCTTCAAAGCCGAGTACCTTGTTTACTTAATATCTGACTTTAATTGACTAAGTCAGAGTACACCATTCAGTTTCTTCTTTTCAGGTAGCTGATAATCTTTGTCCTTAAGATTATTCGAGTTTTACATGATCTATAACTCGATTTGAGTCATCACAGACTTTCCTGAATCCTGATTTATAGTCACGACTTAATCAGCTTCTAACTGAGTTTGCCACCTCAGTTCTTCAATCCTCAACAACTGAGTCTGTGTCCCTCAGTTCTTTAGTCTTTTAGATAAGCCAACTGAGTCGGTGTCCCTCAGCGAACTTATATTCTTCAATTTTAGCATAAGCGAGTTTGAACCCTCGATTCTTCAAGTGCATATCTGATTTTCTTGTTATAACTTTCAGTTTTCTTGTTGTGACTCAATTTGTTCGCCTAGTTCCTATTATATTACAATGCTTATGCGAAACAACTATACAAGGTTCAAACTCTAGATAGAACTTATACATTTATTTCTAGACCATTTCTTGCTTCTTCTTTTATTATGCACTATACTTGATTAATTACGACTTCATCATCATGGGTTGTAAGTGATTTCTCTAATTTCGTGACGAATCATCATCAAAACATAAATAATATTTCCAACATTAAGGCAACCAAAACTTTGGTTAATTAGGTCTTTTAACCGGCCGCCCCATTCTTTATTCGGGAAAAAGTAAAAACTTTTTTTTTTTTTGAGGAGGAATTATTCTTTTCGAAGTGGCCACGAGAGATAGAATATGACCTCGATAATTTACTCGATTTGGCGTGTGAGAATCTCGCCTCTTGCAAAGAATACAAGTTTGCGAGAATTGCAATTGGTTCCTTCGTTTTCTTCTTTGCATATCCGGCTAAGAAAAATTTGAAGAACTTATAGGTAATTGATTTCTTTGCTATCACACCATTCGTGATTTTTTTCGGTTAGCATGTTATCATGCCGTGTGTGATTTGTAAATCTCTTTTGTTGTTTGGTTTCAGATCGATTGTGATCATTGAATCCTGATTATCGCTGCACAAAAGATCTCTGGTTCAAATCTTCTTGAAAATCGATTATTGTAAGTGTTTTTTCAATTAACTGGAGATCTATTACGGCGTTGGATTTATTTTTTTCCGTTTGTTACGTTCTTTCTTATGCTTAATTGTGATTTGGGGTCGGCTTTTGTGATAGACCTGTCTACTATTCATCGATGTCAAGCAGGCGTTTAATGTTTTTATTTTTATTTCAAAAACAGATTTATCATTTTTTTGAAGATTGTTTTCCCACTGGTTTTTCACTTTACTGTATGATTTTATCAAGCGGATGTCTAAAATGTAGAAGTAATTGTAAGTTTTTTGGGGTGTTAAACTTCAATTATTATTTGGTCATCAACATACAACCTGTGATGGTAACATAAAGCATTAAATTGATGTCTTCACTTTTCTCTGGCCATGAAATATCATTGTGGTTCAGATCTGCAAATTTGGTAATTTAAAATATGTGCATGCGGGTTTGGTAATTTGAATGTGGTCAGATCCATGATTTTAATCCGATACAATATTTTAAGCCGCTGCATTGAATTATTTTTCGCTGTCTTCCTCTCAGTATCCTCTTTATTGCATAAGATTGAGTGATCACAAACTTCAAAAAGAATCAACACTTCTATTGATAAACAACTGAGGACACAAATGTTTCATATAGGACAAACTAGGGTGTCATAATCTGGCAGAGAAGGATCTTATTATGATGCACACTTGAAACAGAATTACATTGAACTTTTAAAACAGGAAAACTAATCTAGGCAGAGTTCTTGGTCCAAAACATAGAGGCCTTCCACACTCCTAGGCTTGCCAATCATCATCTTGGATTCCTTGTCCTGAAACAAGCATTTATCTTTAGAAAAAACAACAGTGCAGTCCCTGTCCAATGTTAGACTTTTAACATATAACAAGTTACAACATGAAGAACATTTTTGAGTGTTATATGTTAGGTAATGGGATGGATCCCTTTCCTGCAATAGGATTTAAGGATCCGTCTGCCAACCTGATCTTCTGTTTTCGTGGAGAAAATTTCAGTGATATTAGTCATATGATCTGTGGCTCCTGAGTCTATGACTCAGGAAACCACTTGTTTGGAGCTAAGGAGAGCTGTATTACCTGAGTCTACAAAAGAGCAGTTTGGTGTAGGGCTTGGTGTGGAGGGTTGGATCTTTAGGATTCTGTGCAAGTGCTCCTGTGTAAAAGGTGTTGTCCCAGCTTCAGATGAGACCTGGTGTGCCTTCCCTTTTCTCCTTTCTGACCTGCTGCAACCTTGTTTTTTCTTGCTGGTTTCCCATGGATATCCCAGCAGGTGTCCTTGGTATGACCCAATTTTTACAGTGTTCACATTTTGGCTTAGTCCTGCTGGGATTTTTCCTTTCATTTCTATTTACTGCCAAAGCTGAGCCTTCCCCATCTGTTGTGGTATGCTTGCCCATCACCTTTCTTCTAGCTTCTTCCCTCCTGACTTCTGAGAACACCTCTCTAAGAGCTGGGAGATGCTTTCTTCCCAGAATCATGCCTCTGACTTCATCCAATTCAGACTCCGGTCCTGCCAGGAAAGAGTAAACTCTTTCACTCTTCTCTCTTTTTTGGAACTTGAAACTATCAGTTGGGCATTCCCATGTTTCACTATAGCACAGGTCTAGCTCTTGCCATAAGGTGACCACTTCATTGTAGAAGTCAGTCACATCTCTGCCATCTGCTTGATTTTCCAGAATCTGGTTTTGAGTTCATAAATCTGGGATGAGTTTTCCACATCATAATACATCTTCTTAATGGCATCCCACATGTCTTTTGATGTGGGTAAAAACATGTGGGGTCTGGCTATACTTGGTTCCATGGCATTTATTAGTCATGCCTTGACCAAAGAATTCTCAGACTTTCACTGCCTTCGTTTAGGATCTGTCTCATCTGGTGCCTTGGTTTCCCCAATTAGGTAACCAAGCTTGCCCTTTCCATCAACTGCCAATTGAATGGTTTGGGACCATTCTAAATAAATTTTCCCATTAAGCTTACGGGCGGTGAGCAGCAAGGATGATGAAGAGTAATTTGGGGTGTTAGTTTTGTGACTTGATCTCTAAAACTGGTGGAACTAATCTGAAAGCCCGAGTTTGGAGGAAACTTAGTTTTGGTGGAAATTGAGTTTGCTGATTTCTACATCCGAGTTTGTTGATTAAAAGGGAAAAGTGAGTTTTCATTTGGTGGATAACAACTGGTGCTGGGGTCCACATCTGGGGTATTTACGACAATTCCGACAAAGACATTTGGCGGTTAGGGTTTAGGATTTGTGCCTATAAATACCAATGTTGTAATCAATGCAAGTGTGTGTTTTTCAAGAGTGAAAATTCTTGTAACTTCTATGCATAATAAATATCTCTTTTTCTGCCCGTGGATCAGTCGACACAACGCCGGATACCACGTTAAATTACTGTGTTCTCTTTGTTTCTGCATTTTATCAATTTCCGCCTTATTTTTCGTTAGATTGCATCTGTTTATCTTTCTTCAAGTGCAAGTTTTCTCGTCTGTGTTTCAACAAACTGCTATCAGAGAGTCAGGTTCAAGATTCAGAGAGATTTGCAGGTTGAACAGAGTTGATTTTCACCAAGACCGGTGACCGGTGCTAGGATTTTGTGATCAAAGGTCTGTTTTTAACAAGAAAGATGTCAGCAGTTAACGTAAAGATTGATAAATTTACAAGGAGAAACATTTTCAGTCTGTGGCAAATCAAGATGCAGGCCTTGTTAAAACAACACGGATTGTGGACTCCTTTATCTGGTAAAGGAGATGCCAGTGCAACAGATTACGCTAGTCTGGAGTAGAAAGCACATTCTACCATCATGTTGTGTTTGTCTGATGATGTTATAACGGAAGTTGCTGAGGAAGACACCGCTGCTAAGTTATGGTCAAAGCTTGAAACACTGTATATGACTAAGTCATTGACCAACAAGTTGCTGCTAAAGCAGAGACTGTTTAGCCTAAGGATGCGTGAGGGGCTCAGCTGAGAGATCATCTTGATCAGTTGTACATAATATTACTTGATCTCAGGAATATTGATGTGAAGATTGAGGATGAAGATGCTGCTCTGATTTTGTTGGTATCACTACCATCTTCATATGAGAACTTTGTGCAGTCATTCATAGTTGGGAAGGATACAGTTGTATTGAAAGATGTAAAGTCAGCTTTACATGCCAGGGGAGGCGAGACATAAGGCGGTGAGGCGGACAATCATTTGTTGGGTGGTAGATATGATGGTGGAAAAGGGCATGGGCGTGATGCAGGAAGAAGACGAAATCCAAGAAGACAGGGTCCAAAGGTGATAAATCCACAGATGTTTGCAATTACTGTAAGGAGCAGGGACATTGGAAGTCCAACTGTCCAAAGAAAAAGAAACAACAGGAGAAGCGAGTTGGAGCAATTTGCTTTGTAGCTTGGTGAGTTTGATTCGAGAGGAGGACATGGTTCTACAGTAGCGAGAGTGTCGGCCACATCATCTTTCTTTGTGTGGATCTCGAACTCTGGAGCATCTTATCATATTTGTCCACACAATGAGTGGTTCTCAAGTTATCAACAGATAGATGGTGGTCATATAGCTATGGCAAACATCAAGGTCTGCAAGATAGTTGGGATTGACTCGATTCGATTGAAGGCGAGAGGATGGTAAATTATGTATATTGAGTGAAGTTAGACATGTTCCACAGATGACCAAGAACTTGGTATTTCTCAGTCTTTTAGACAGTAAGGGATTCAGTTTTAAGGGTGAAGGTGGAAAATTGAGTGTCTACAAAAACTTAGCTTCAGTTCTCAGGGGAGTCAAAAGGGGAACCTTGTATATTTTGCAAGGATCAGTTGTGTGTCTGGTCTCACTTCTTTGTAGCATCTCTTTGAAGTTCATCGATCCTGGTGACAAAGCGTGGGCACATGAGACTGGGTCACATGGGTGAAAAGGAGATGCATATTCTTTCTCAGAAAGATCTTCTTGGGGGATGTAAGGTCAAGAATCTGGACTTTGTGAGCATTGTGTGTCTGTGAAGGTTCATAGGGGCAAGTTCTCAAAAGGGATACACAACACAAAGTCATCACTTGATTACATTCATTCTGATTGTTGGGGGCCATCAAAGGTGGAGTCATTGGGTGGTCACAGATATTTTATGTCATTCATAGATGACTTCAAGAAAGACTTGGGTGGTGATGATGAAACACAAAAGTGAGGCATTTAAAAGCTTCATGCAATGGAAGGCTCTAGTTGAAAATCAGTTGGGGAAGAAGATCAAGATGCTTTGTACAGATAATGGTCTGGAATTCTACTGGAATGAGTTTGATGAGTTGTGTAGAAATGAGGGTATTGCCAGACATCATACAGTCATGAATACTCCTTAGCAAAATGGTGTAGCTGAAAGAATGAATCAAACTCTTCTGGAGAGAGCAAGATGCATGCTGACACCAGTTGAAATGTGGTCAGGAAAGCCTGCTGATTACTCAGTTCCAAGGGTATTTGGAAGCATAGTTTACTATCATGTCAGTGAAAGGAAACTGGAACCAAGGGCCAAGAAAGGAGTGTTTGTGGGGTATGGTGATGGAGTGAAAGGTTATAGAATCTGGTCATCAGCAGTGAACAGAGTTATTCTCAGTAGATATGTGGATTTCGATGAGAATTCTATGATCAGCTCATCAGTGGTGAGGATTATCAAATCGAAACCAGTCTTGGCGCGAAAAGCGCGGCGATGAGGTGGAGCTTCAGGTGGAGTCAGCTGAGATGCAACACTCAGCTGAACAAAGTCAGTTTTCATCGATCGACCGTTCTTGAACGTAATCGAATCAAGCCGGTCACCGGTGAACAAGGGTCGGTGGCGTCAAAGCGATATTGGTCAACAAAGTATAGCTGTCAGTAGAGCTAGAAGATCCAATGTTGGGATACCTCCCAGAAGGTATGGGTTTGAAGATTTGGCTGGATATGCACTTCAAGGTGGATAGTTTTGAACCTTCTACTTACAGGGGAGCAGTGATATGTTCTGAGTCATCTCAATGGCTTGTTGCCATGAGAGATGAAATGGAGTCATTACTGAAGAATTAGACTTGGGATCTTGTTAAACATCCAGCTGATAGGAGAGTTGTTACATGCAAATGGAACTTCAAGAAAAAAGAAGGAATGACTGAGGCAGAAGGAGTGAAGTATAATGCACGTTTGGTTGCTAGAGGGTTCAGTCAAAAAGAAGGGGTGGACTTTGATGAGATATTCTAGCAATGGTGGCACAGCAAGACCTTAAACTTGAGCAGTTAGATGTGAAGACAGATTTTCTACATGGTGAGGTAGACAGAGATATACATGACTCGGCCGAGAGGATTTCAAGTTCTGGTAAAAAGCATTTGTTTGTAAGCTGAAAAAGTCTTTGTATGGATTGAAGCAGGCTCCTAGACAGTGGTATAACAGTTATATGATCCAGCTGGGTTATAACAGAAGTCCTTATGATTGTTGTGTCTACAATAGTCAGCTAGAAGATGGATCATACATCTATCTTGTTTTGTATGTGGATGATATCTTTGATATTTGCAAGAAAGAAGTCTGATATTCAGAATCTGAAAAACCTTCTTAGTGCTGAATTTGAAATGAAAGATTTGGGTGCAGCCAAGAAAATCTTAGGGATGGAGATCTGGAGAAATAGAAGTCAGAAGAAACTGTTTTTATCTCAGCAGGGCTATATACCGAAGATTTTGACCAATTATGGTATGTATGTTGCAAAGCCAATAGATACTCCTATGGCATCAAATGTTCATTTGTCGGGTTTATGTTTCACAATCGGTGAGGAGAAGGAATATATGTCAAAAGTTCCTATGCTAGTGCGATTCGCGATCACATTTGTGTATGCCATGGTGTGCACTAGGCCTGATTTGGCTCAGCGATCAGTGTTGTCGGCGAGTTTATGGCTCAACACGGAAAGGAACAACTGGAAAGTTTGTGAAAAAGTGTTCGTGTACCTAGAGGTACTGGTGATATTGGTCTTACTTATGGAGGTGATACTCGAGTTTGGTCACGGAGATACCGTGATGCGATTATCGCAGTGATGTGATGCGAGAAAATCAATGGCCCGGTTATGTATTCACATTGGGAATTCGGTTGTCGGTTGAAAGCAACTCTGCAAGCAACAGTAGCTTTATCAACAACTGAGGCGGAGTATATGGCTCTTACTGAAGCAGCCAAAGAAGCAATCTGGTTGAAGGGACTAGTCAGTGCTTTGGGGCTACATCAGGATCAAACTGAGATTTATTGTGACAGTTTGAGTGCAATTTGTCTAGCTAAGGATCAGGTTCATCATGAGAGAACCAAGCATATTGATGTGAGATATCATTTTCTGAGAAATGAGAAGAGGGTTGTAGTGAAAAAGATCAGCACCAAGGAAAATCCTGCTGATATGCTTACTAAACCAGTTCAACAAAGCAAGTTTCAGTTGTATGCGGACTTGCTCAACATTCAAAGCTTATAATCGCGGAAACTTCGTTGAGGCGAGTCGGTGAGTGGATTAATGGGAGAAGTGCGGTACAAGTACATCCTAACATTGACGAATGCATCCGGTACAAGTATATTTGAATTATGCAATCTGGTGACGTTGAATGAGAGTTCAAGTCAAGGTGGAGATTTGTTAGTTTTGTGACTTGATCTCTGGCGGTGGAACTAATCTGAAAGTTGAAAGCGAGTTTTGTGAAGTGAAAATGAGTTTTGGAAAAGGCGAGTTTTGGTGGGGCGAGTTTTGGAGAAGCGAGTTTTGGTGGAAAGCGAGTTTTGGTGGAAACCGAGTTTTTTGAGTTCTTTGAGCTCTTCGTCGAGTTTCTTTGATTAAAAGGAAATGTGAGTTTTCATCGGTGGATAACAAATTTGAGCTGGGGTCCACATCTGGGGCATTTATGACAATTCCGACAAAGATCTTTGGCGGTTTTGGGATTTGTGCCTATAAATACCAATGATGTAATCAATGCAAGTGTGTGTTTTTCAAGAGTGGAAATTCTTGTAACTTTTGTACATAATAAAATATCTCTTTTTCCGCCCGTGGATTAGTAGGCACAACGCCGGATACTCGTTAAATTACCGTGTTCTCTTTGTTTTACGCATTTTATCAATTTCGCTTTATTTTTCGTTAGATTGCATCTTTTTCTTTCTTCAAGTGCAAGTTTTCTCGTTTGTGTTTCAACATTCCATGTTACTCCTTCTACGCCGGAACCACCGGATGTGGCACCGGAGGACCCGGAGGACGTATATGATCTCTCTCCGGCCATGGCTGCTGCTCTGTAATTCACGATCGACTAAATTTGAGGATCGTAGATACCATGTAGGATTTCATAAGAAAGGAAATACTTTTTATTTATTGATATGAGCATTTAGCAATGTGCTAATTCCGTTATATCTGGCGCAGTATTGAGATTTCCTTTGTTTTCGTTAGCTTTTTTATATCACTTCATTCATCATATCTTACAATTCTCTTACCAATTATTTCTTCAACTACAAATAAAAAAATATTAAATTATCTCTCACCATTTCACTTTATCAATTTTATAACTTTTTTTTACTATTATTTTATTTATTATACTACTTTATTTCACCAATTATTTCATAATCTACACAAATTTCAAAAAAAACATCTTAACTTTCTAATCATTACTTCAATCACTTTATCTAAGACAATCCAAAAAAAACTCCAATCCAAAACAAACGGAGCTCTAACAGTCTTCTCTTAGGTTTTACACGCATTAAATAAAATGAATAATAAAATACTAAAATGCCAAATACTGAGTAAGAAAGCTGTCACTTTCCAACAATACCCAATAAACGCAGATCAAATTTGCACTCTTATAACAAAATTAAAACTCATGACCGAAAAAAAAATTGACCGACAATAGAAAGAAAGCAAAAGCATAAGATGGAACTTGTGATTACAATGCATACCTTATTTTGAAAAGAAAATGCACCCAATAAACGCAGATCAAATTTGTATTCGTACAACAAAATTAAAACTCATGATTAAAAAACTTAAAACAAATAGAAAAACAATGACCGACGCCCATCAATCTTAGAAAGAAAGCAGCTTGGAATCCCTATTTTGAAAAGAAAATGCACCATAGATAGCACTATTTCTATGCAAGAGCAAAGCTTGAATTATTTTATATGTTTGAAATGCTTTCTTTTCCCTGTTATGTTAAATTTTTCAAAGATTGAAAAAAGAATTCTCAGTATATCTGGGGTGGAATTCTCCTATCAAAAAGTTTAACATACCATGCACATGCTAGTCTTCAATCCCTTAGGTTCATCGCACAAGTGAGCCAGGACCATCCGTCCCTACAAGACAAATCAACCTTCATGAGCAACACAAGTTCTGCCAATACTTCATAAGATCAAAATGTTCATTTCATAAGGGTGTTTGTGCAACACAATGGAAGAAGAATTGATTCTCTTAAGCGTATTCCACGTATGGGGGTAATGGAAGAGGTTCATTTACCGAACTGAGATTTTAGCAAATGTACCTCAGAATTTTCAAATATGGAACGTAGACACAAAAGCAATCACATCATAAATGGCCTTCTTACCACAAGAAATCCAAATGCAAAACCAGTTCCAAGTACAACCAGCGGAGGATAGTTTCGAATAGATCAATGGGAGATAAATAATCCCTAAATAAGAAATACAAAACGACAATAGAAAATGTACCATAAGGACAAAAGAACACATATTGGAAACCAATTCAAAAGAGAAACACCTACCAAGCAAGAATCCCTCCCAAAAGTACAACAAATGGGTAAAGCTGCCAAGATAAGAGAAAAAAACTTCTCAGTAACCTGAATGAATGACAAAGAAGTATATTTTTCCGCATTTGAAATAGGATTACTATTGCCAAAGCTAGCAGCATGCTTCCTTTTTTTGCTTTGACCACTGTATAAACTGTTTGCACGCTACAACATAAAAATCCCAAGATAAGTTCCGAACACTCACCCAAAAAAAAAAGACGAGAAGTATTGATGAAAGGAAAAACTTTTGAATAGTTTTTCTTATTTCATTACACCACACAAAGTGTTTATTTATACAACCAAGGAAGCCTTATTTCTCCTATGACTTAGGAAGCTTCACAATCTAGGACTCCATGCACGCCTCCTACCACATAAGCGTGCAAACTCTACTTAGACATAAAACAGCCTTATGATTTGGCTACATAATATATTAAATAACAGAAAATCATTAAGTCTTCCAACACTCCCCTCAAATTGGAGCGAAGATGTTTATTAAGTCCAACTTGCCTACGTATGCATCAAAATCAGCCTTTCCCAAAGCCTTGGTCATCCCATCAGCAATCTGTTTTGCAAAGGGAAGAAATGGAACACACAACTGACCACTTTCCATCTTCTCCTTAATAAAATGACTGTCAAATTTCCACATGTTTGGTTCTGTCATGTTGTACTAGCTCACTTGCAATATTGATAGTTGCCTTGTCGCAACATAGCTTTATAGGATAAAAGAAGCCTGTCCCAATATCTTTAATTATCTATTTAATCCACAGGCCTTCACAGATTTTCGTGGCATGGCCCTAAACTCACCTCGAGATTCTATACACAACATCCTGCTTTTTGCTCCTCCAACTGACCAAATTCCCCCATACATATGTACAATACCTACATATGGATCTCATATCCTTGGTACAAGCACCCCGGTCTTCATCTGTGAACACGGATACATCTCTTTCTTGAAATATATGTGCTTAATAGGTGTAGATTTCGGATATCTCTGCAATCTTTGAACTGCTTCAAGGTGAACTTCATTTGGTGAGTGCATAAACTGACTTACAGAGCTTACAGCGTAGGACACACTTGGTCTTGTATAAGCCAAGTAGATCAATTTTGCCAACAAGTTTCTAGTACATCTCTAAGCTCACTTGTTCCTTTGCACTTCACATCTTGAGTTGCATTCAATACGAGTCTCAACTGGTCTACACCCATCAAGCCTTGTTTGCTTGACCAGGTTCAGTGTATACTTCCTCTCAGTTAGCACCAACCCATCAGCTAACCAGGCCACCTTCATTCCTAGAAAGTGTCTCAAAGGCCTTAGGTCTTTGATTTCAAACTCTGAGGACAACTCTTCACCAAGGCTGCCGCATTTTCATCATTTCTTGTAAGAATGATGCCATCAACGTATACAGTAAGTGTTAGTTTTCCTTCACATGACCTCTTTATATGCAGACTATGGTCAGATTTCATTGGACAAACACCAGACTCTTCAAAAATCTCTTGAACATGTCAAACCAGGCTCTTGGGCTATGTTTGAAGCCATACAAAGACTTTTTGTGTGCATACTCTATTTCCAAGGTGACTATTGAACCTTGGTGGGGTTCCATGTACATCTCCTCCTTCAACCCACCATGAAGAAAGACATTTTTCACATCTAACTGGCTAAGGGGCCACTAGGCCAGTCCAAATTTACACCTACATGCAATAACACTTTGATAGTATTGAGCTTAGCTAAAGAGCCAAAAAAACTATGAGTAATCAAGACCGTAAGTTTGAGAATACCATGTAGCTACTAGCTTAGTTTTGTGCCTCTAAATACTCCCATCAAAGTTATACTTTACCACAATAACCCATTTGCACCCCATTGTTTTCCTCCCATTTTGGTAAGATCACCATCTCCCAAGTCCCATTCTTCTTCAATGCCCCCATCTCTTCTAGGATTGCTTCACTCCACTCAAAAACCCTAAGAGATTCTTGTATATCCTTAGGTATGGTGGTAAATGAAAGGGCTTATATAAGAAGGAGATATGTGAGCATATGAGAGGAATTTTGACATAGAATGTTAAGTGCAACATCTAGGTGGTTTTCTGATGGCTATAGGTACATCAAAGAGTAAGTGCCTTTGAGGCCTTTAGGATTTTGAGGTTCAGAAGACTCTGATGTTCCAAAATCTTCAGACATTGAGTCTACTGTTTCAGAATCTTGGGCCCAAACATTTTAAATGTTAACAACCCACAAGTTAATTTTTTGGTTATAAGCATGAGTGTACACTGCACCCAAATAATTTTAAAGGTTATAAGCATGAGTGTACACTGTGTTAGGTGTGATGCCCGAAAGACAATTTTTTGTAATTGTTTTATTTAATAAATGAAATGATATTATTATTCATATTTATTATTCTCATAATCACCGATGTGACAATAGTATTTACACTACAGAAAACCCTGAGTATATCGTTTATGTAATCACTTAACTCAGTGTATGAGATATACACGGGAGGATTGAGTTAGTGAAGATGTACTTAAAATACAATTAGTCCGTAGTAAAGTTAATCGAGAGTATCGGGTCTCCCCTTTAACATTATTATTAATGCGCCCATAACACGATAGGTGTGATCGCCTTATCCGGACTTTCGGTTAAGTGGGAACCTAATGGGGCATTTATATATGATAGATATATCATATAGAAATTCGACCGATTTGATCTGAGTTCTCAATATAATTCCGTAATTGAGAAGTCTTATCGAATCATTAGATGATCATATTATGGATATATCTTAATCCTGAGGTGATCACAGTCAACTGCTTGAATCAGTATGAGGTTTGACTTGACGGTTAAGGATTACACTGAGTCTGTGATCTGAATTACCCCATCTTGGCATTGTACTGGATTGAGTGAGTAGTCTGTGTTATCACGAGACACGGAATCCATTCCTTCCATTTATGGAAGTAGATAGACGATTCCTTATGAGTTAATCCAGACATTGATCGATCCATGGGATTCATATTACATCGATTAGCTACCCGGTGAGTTATTTGAATTATTGATCACCAGGGGTTAATGGTAAGTAAGGACAAGATGTTCGAAAAGGGTTAACGGTAACTTCCCGATTTAGAATGAAGCGATCATGGAGGATTAATCCATATGAAATGATTATATCGGTGGGACGCTTATTACTTTCTCGTGAGGAGATATAATCTTATAATCGGAGGAGTGCGATCACGGGATTATGGTGGCATATTCTGTGATTGATTTATCGAATATATAATTGTTACGTTCGTCACGATAATTATTTATTTGATTTATCGAGTCACGATTATTAGTCCATGGTCCCCGACGTGCCTCCTAATATAGCATGTATATTCTCGGACGTCGAATCCTAATAATATTGATTTAGTTCATGTTGGACTTTATTAAAACGATATGTGAATTAATTGTTTAGTGGACTATTAAATTAGTTGGGCTAAATAATTAAATATGTGGAAAAGACATTTTCCATAATCTTGGCCCAAATTATTGTGTAATGGCAAAATTAATATTGACTAGGTCAATAAAAAATTGTGGCGCCTCATATGTCCTTTTTTGACAAGGAATTAGTTTTCTTGTGTGTTAAAAAGACATGTGCATAAAATATTTATTGGATAAATATTTATGGTAAATAATAAAGATAAAAATATTCTTGATTTGTTCTAGAATATTTTGAGATTATCTTTTATTTAATAGGATTATTATAATTGATTTTGTATTAATTATAAAATCCTTGGAGGACAAGGATTACTCTCCTATATAAAGAGAGTTCTCCCAAGTCTAAAACAACACAATAAATTTCGACTTCTCCTCTTAGAGAAGAAGTGATAATTTCGGCCAAGGGGTTTAAGGGAAAATCTTGAGATTTTTCCGGTAGGATATCGGAGGGGTTCGAGTCGAGAATTCCTTCCACCGGGAATTGCTTGGATCACACGTGCGGAAGATCGTGGTGTTCTTCACATCATTGTTCGATCATCCTAATAGCGGTTCTCCAACTTGGATTTTGAGATCCAAGAGGTATGTTCTACAACCCCCTTGTAGATGTAGATTTAATGTTTTATTACGTGTATTATATAGATCTAGATCCATAAATCGCTTCCGTTGCGATGATATTTTCCTAACACACTGCACCCAAATAATTTTAAAGGTAACCTACCCACAAGTTTATTTTTTGGAAAACAACTTTCGAACAGACTGATAGGAGTCATCTATACAATAATCCTTGAGAGAACCTTATTGATCAAATAGGGGTTGTTAGGACAGCTTTGCCCAGAATGTCTTTTAACGTTTTGAAGCAATCTCAAAGAGTGTTTTAGCCACTTCTGTCTATCCCTTCGTTTTGCCACTCCATTTTATTGTGGAGTTTCAACACAAGAACTTTGGTGAATAATCCCCTTTTCAAAAAGGTACCCATCTAAGTATTAATTAAAGTACTTTTTCCATTGTCAATCCTCAGAATTTGAATCTGAGTATCGAATTGGGTCTTTACCATTTCATAGAATTGTTTAAAAAAAATATCAACCTCAGACTTGTCTTTCATTAATAAACTCAAGTTATATGGGTGTGGTCATCAATAAGGGTGATGAACCATCTTTTCCCAATTAGGGTATTAACCTTTAATTGACCCCACACGCCACTATGATTCCACACGTCACTATGAATCATAGTGAAGGGTTTAGAGGGAATATAAGATTGAGCATGGTGAAACTTCCTACTTTGTTTTGCAAGAACGCAAACTTCACATTGAAACAAAGATACTTTATTATTAAAAAACAATTCACGAAACATTTTTTGCATATAGGAAAAACTTGGGTGACCTAGTCTCCAATGCCACACTAGAGTTTTATTCTCATTATCTAACGACTCCGTGTGATAACATCTTTTCAGTAAGGAGCCCTTGCCTGAGTCAATGCCCTGGTCAAGTATATATAGACCTTCAATGAGTCTAGACCTACCAATCATCCTTAGAAAATGTAGCAATACAATTATGTTCAGAGGTTCTAATACATATGGAAAGTAAAATTGCAGGATAATTTTGGCTGGCACATGAAGGACATATGTCAAAATTAGATTTGGTTTAATACGAATGGACTCTTTTTCCAGTAAAAGCTGAAAAAGAACCATCCGCAAGTCTTATCTTTTGATTTCCAAGACAGGGAATAAAATTTGGGAATAGGTCAGTGGATACAGTCGTATGGTTAGTTACCCCAAAGTCAACTACCCAATGTATTTTATGACTTATCCCAAAAAAAAAGACAAGTGAGAGTGATTACATGATTCAGCCAAAGAGAAATTTGGTTTAAGGTTAAAAGAAAGTTGAAAGTTCAAGAATATACTATGTTGCTCTAATTGTTCCTGAGAGAGTGAAAGAGACCATGTTGTGGATGGTTGCACCAAGTCGCAAGACACTTGGTGAGCTCTACCTTATTCTTGATTTCAAAATCGTGCTCATGTTCTTCTAGCTTGACTTCCCATGTATCCCGAACATGTATCTTTGGTGTGGCCGTTCTTTTGCAATGGTCACACTTCGGTTTCTACTTATTTGTCCTTTTAAAGGCATCTCCTTTCTTAACAACTAGAGCGGGTCCTCTATCTTAGTCCGTCCGGCTTCTCGCATCACTCTTCTTCTAGCCTGTTCTTCTCTCGACTTGTATAAAAGTCTCCTTGAGGGAGGTCAAGGGGAGAATCCTTGGGAGTCTTATCACCGTATCACATAAGGATACTCATTGTTAATTCTACATCATCACCATATCTTATCACCGCATCACATAATGATACTCATCGTTAATTCTATCCAATTTCATAATCCCATACCCGACTCCTCTTCCCTCACACTAATCAGTTTTTTTTTTGATTTTTTGTCTTTTTTTTTAAATATTCAATATTCATGGGAACTATGACTTTTTGTCTTTTTTTTTTAAAAATATTCAATATTCATAGGAACTACGTGTCTTCACGGATGGATAGGTATAAAGCACATATGTGTGTGTAAAGAAAGCCTGTTTGGATGCTGTAGAATATCTTCAACATATAACATGGACTACTTTGACATTTTCTTCTTCAAACATATAACATGGACTACTTTGACATTTTCTTATGCTACCCATAGTTATAAACTGTAAGTGGTGCATCTTTCTCATTGGGTGTGCAAATATATGTACTTTTTACCATCTTGCTAAGCTTAGGACCTCCTAAGATGTAAGATCTAATAAATAAGGCAAGCCTGGATATGGCCTAGTGGTGGCGGCATGGGTGTGTAATGCAGCCTGGACTATGTTTGGAGGTCGGTTCGATTCCCGTGAATGGGGTTGATTTCGATTGATAACACCCTTCAAAGGTGCGGTGGTGAAAAGGCAACCCATGTTGGAGCTACTAGGTTACCTGATTAACCTCTCCTCACTTTCCTGTGGGATCGGGGGTGAGGGGACCCTTAATGGTAGGGTTTACCATTTTTTCTAATAAATAAGGCAAGCCCAACGATTACAAGCTACTGGTATCCTGATTTACATCTCCACTCATTCCGTGGGACAGAGGGAGTGGGGACCCTTTCGTTTAGGGTTTAACCGTTTTTTTTCAAATAAATAACAAAAAAAATAACACACACAATGAAATCAAAACACTTTTTTATTTTTACGGAGAAATCAAAACACTTTCGGCATCCAAAGGGGAAAAAGAAAGTAACGAATCGACTCCAAAAAGGTTGCAACATATTTTGCGACATAAGAATGATCTATTCATTTGTATTTGTGTCTATACTGGCGCAACAACTCCATGAGATTTTGGCCTCCTTCCAAAGAATAATCGTCGCAGATTTCACAAACATGAAATTAAGCACTACTCGGAACCGAGTTCAAGATCGAATAAACCCTATTAAGCAGTTAGATCGATTACACATTAAATAATGAAAGCAATTATTAAATTTGAGGTTTTGAATAAGCCGACCTTTTGTCTCGGATTTTATAGCAAAGCAAAACAAACAAGTAATAAAATAAATCCGGTTTACCCCAAGTGCGAGGATCGTAGTATAGCGATTAAAACCGAGTCGATCCACAGGAATCGGGTTGGTCTAGTTCTTAATTTTTCAAAGTTTGTCACGGAAAATAAAACAAAACAGAATTAAAAACGAAAGCAAATAACTGGACAGAGGGTTGTCAATCCAAAGCCAGGAAAGATAATTACGAACCGAGCTAACTAAGTTGTTTCTATTTTATACTAAAACTAAAATAAGCTTACTACGATTAATACGATGAAAACGAAGCAAGACAGCACAAACGATTTTTTCTCAATTAATTTAACAACGAACAAGCAATGATCCACCGATTCCCGCAACCCTCAATTTCGACTTTAGATTATCTTGTGGTGATTTAACGAAAATTGTGATTCACCTAACAAAGGTATGAACTCCTAATCTCTTAGAAAAGTTCGCTCATCAATCTTTTATCTTTCGATTTTGAAGATTAACGCTTTCATAACAAAGGTGTGAAATCTCTCAATTTCGTAATCTAGATATTTAACCTAACAACTCTCGTTATTTTTAGGTTAAAAATCTAATCTTTACTACGGTGATCTAAGATTTAACAACGACTCTCGTCAAACGTTAAACATCAAACAGCAACCATCTCTCGATTTAAATTGCATTATCAATATGAACAAAATAAAGATACAAATTTTGATAAAAACTCACAAAACAATCCGAAAGTCGAAATCGAGATGTTGCTAAGAATCGGTTTCACAAGGCTTGTTCCAACGTGCTTTAGCCTCTCATCATCGTTTGATTGCTTGAAATCATTTCAGATTTCAACTGTTGATTCATAGGTCGTATTCTCCGGGAACGGTTACGACTTCAACAACAACGATCTTTCGATAATTTCCCGAGTATTCAATCAATACTACGGTATTATTATTTTTTTGATACATATATATAAGTATATAAATATATAGATCTATATATATGTATATAAGTATATATATATATATATATATTGATACTACAAAAAGAAAAATAAAACAAGAAAAATGAAAGGAAAAGAAATTAGATATATATATATATATATATTAGTACTACAACAAAACAAAAACAAAAATAAAATAAGAACAAGAACAAGAAAAGAAAAGAATGGCCGAAAGAAGCAAGGGGCCATTTGATCTGTTGAGTTATGCTCCTATTTATAGAAAAGTGAGGAAGGCCGGACTGGTCTGGGAAAATGCCGGACTGGGCCGGACTAATCATTTAGAAATCCTAACCAAATCTTCGGATGATTTGGTATATATTGGATTAAAACTCTAAAATTCATATCTTGAGTTGTAGACTTCCAAAATTGCAAACGAAATGCCAAAATTACGGTCTCGAGATACTCTACAACTTTCATGAAGGACTCTTCTTCAGAAAACGTCTTCTTGAGTACCTCGTGTTCCTCCGAGCGTTTTGCGACAATTTTACTTAAATTGAATCAATTAGCCACTTGACCACCATTTGAGTTGTAGAAGTCCGATTGACTTGATTCAAAATCCGTTGGAAATCTTTCTTGAAGATATACAACTTTTATTAAGAAACTTCTTCAGAAAATGTCGTTTTGATGAGCCATTTCCATTACGTGTCGCTTTTTACGACATTTTACCGATATGAATCGATTAGCCACTTTGACCATAACTTGAGTTGTAGAACTCCAATTTACGTGATTCAAAGTGCGTTGGAAAGCTTATGTGAAGATCTACAACTTTCATTAAGAAGTCATCCCCTGAAAATGCCTCTAAGCTAGGTCAAATCTCCGTCGAAAATATGTAACGATTTAAGTACTTTCGGGAAAACGACCCTTTTGAACTCGTAAGTTTGTGGCACCTTCTTCTAACCCTCTAAACACATCTTTTAGACTCAAAACATGTCGTTACGTGGAATCTTGGTCAATGTATAATCCCGCAATGAACCACCAAAATACCAAACGAACCGACATTTACACTCCGAAGCATTAAACCTAAGTACAAAACTAGTAAAAACACGATAAAAATACAATATTTTATATAATAACTACTACTAACATATTTAGATGAAACATAGGAACTAATGACTCGAATCGATATATAAGTGCTCAAAATCCAAACCTTATCATCTTTTAATCATCTTTTAGATCGAAAATATGTATCTACAAGACATCCAAAACATTGCAAAGTGTAATCACATATAAAACCACCGATAAAACACATAAATCAACCACTTTTGCAATTAAACCGCTTAAAACCTCACTTGCTCAATAAATCGATTAAAAGCTCATTTTCTATGCAAATTATATAAATGTGGTGGAAATCATTATAAAATGTATCATTAGAAATCGTATAAAATCACCCTTAACAACTCCCCACACTTAGCTTTTGCTCGTCCCGAGCAAAATAAAACAAGAATCAAGGCTCGAGAAAAGATAGACACCTCAAACCAAATATAACATATATTCAATAAATCGAGGTTCACCTGGTGTGTGTGCATAGCCATAGAAAACTTCCACTAAGTCCAAACTTGAAAATTCAAAGCAACTAGCTAATACCCTTCAAGCTAGTAATAAATGATACTTATAAGATGCACCCTACAAAAGCGTGACATATCCCCGAAAGGATAATAGAATGTATCTAGGACCTTCTCGATATACTCAGAGGATAATCCCTACAGCATATCTGTCAGTTTATACTGGGGATAAGGTATACGATAACTAAATCTTTCACCCATGTTCTATTTTTTTTTTTTTTTTATAGAATACTAACATATCCGAACTTATTGCCAAAATCGACTATCTTGCAAGTGTCATGAGGTGAGATCGAATACATTAATACCTATCTAACTCTTTTTTCTTCTCTTTTTCATTCAACACACATCAGAATGAGCTCTTGCCCGTCATAGCAGAATAGGATATTCGAGATATACCCTACCTTACTCAAATCATAAGGCAGCTTCTTCTGACTGTCGTGAGCTTTTGGTCATCATAGTGGTATAGGACATTCGAGATATGACCTACCGCACTCAAGTCATCGACCGACTTCCGACACACACAATTAATTCTATTAAATTCAACTTTTTTTTTTTTTTTTTTTTTTATGCACAATAGTTACGCTTTACTTATCACATTCAAACCTAAGATATTCACAAAGATAACATACTTTGGATCTAAACACAAACTATCATAATCGTCCACGATATATACGTTAGCACTAAGCACACATGACTTATAAGATAATCAACTATCACTAATCCAAAAGGGTATAGTATAGCTTTATATTTTAGCTCATCATTCACTATGGCTTGTGAAAAATATATCGGTGAAACAACTAACCTACTAAACATACGGTATACAAGCATCAATGACTATAACAAAACCGAACAAAGATATGCATTGCTTACTGGGACTAAAAAAAAACTAAAAACTTGAAAAATATAGCTTTTTTTTTTTTTTTTTTTTTTTTTTTTTTTTTTTTTTTTTGCATAGAATCATAATGAATTAAGCAAATGGTAGATACACATAACCGACTATTTATATATTTTTATGAAATTTAGGAATTAATGACTTTAATTGATATAAAAGTGCTCGAAATGATATCAAAAGTGGGTTGAAAAGTTATAAAAATAACGGTGAATTTTTCCGTTATCACAACCCCCCACTTAGCTTTTTTGGTCGCCCTCGAAAGCAAAACAAGCGATAAAATAAAAATGAATGAAGGAAAATTCATAAAAGATAAGATGTAAGGAACAACCAAATGATATAACCTTTAGAATTATAACCAGGCGTTAACCTCAATATAACTGTATAACAGAGTGCGTGTGTGACAAGCCTTTTCAATTTCCACTATCCTCTCTTGAATAAATCAAGCAAACGCACTAGTATCCATTCGCATAATCCTAACAACTTTCCTAGGTATAGCATTAACAGATTCCACACAAAGTCCTCCGTGTACTTATTAGGATAATCCCTAATGCATATCATTTAGTTTATACTTTGGGATAGTGTAAGATAACTTTTCTCTCTTTTTTTTTATTTATTTTTTTTTTTATTATTATTTTTTTTTTACATAGAATACTAACATATCCAAACTCATTGCCAAAATCGACTATCTTTCAAGAGTCATGAGGTGAGATCGAATACATTAATACCCATCTAACTCTTCTTCTTTTTTCTTTTTCTTTTTTTTTTTTTTTTTATTTTATTTTTTTTTTTTTTTTTAATTATGTGTAGCATATGCCCTCATTCCCAAAGAATAGGATGTTTCGTGTGATAACACCCTATTTGGACTACAATCATCGAGGCGATCGGGAGCTTTTAAACCTCATAGTGGTATAGGACGTTTCGTGATAACGCCCTACCGCACTCAAATCATTGGTAGCTACAACCGACATATATATAGTTTATCTTATTTTGACATTCTTTCTATCACATTCAAACCTTCAGATATTCACAGTACACGTTTAAAAGTTAGGTACTAAGTTATCGCTATTATCTCTAGAATAACCACTAGATATCTTGAATGGATACTGTTTAAAATTTTCGCTTCAATATCAAAGGCTTACGTGAACAAGGAATTCATGTTACACAAATATATTTGGAATTACAATGCACTTACGGTTCACGTTGGTTATACATATCCAATTTGATCATTACATCTTTAAATCCATGAAATATATACCTTATAAAAATTATTTTAATCAACTAAATAATGCTCGAAAAAGATCAACAACTAAGGGTTTAAACACTTACTGCCATTTCTAGACCATCCTCGACTCTACCCCCCACTTACGATTTTGCATTATCCTTAAACATATTGAGTGAGATAGAGAAGAGAACTTAGCTTATAAACTTGGCGGAAAGATGCTATCAAATCCGTGAATAAATGGCATGAGAAAGCACGTCCGAATCCATGTAACAAAACAAACAAAACAAAGCCAACACGGGACATGGTCCTCGTGCCAAAGTATGCAATAGGGATATGGGAATAATAAGATAATGGCCTGTCACACACGTAAAATTCGATAGGCAATATAATAGCTTTAGATGGAAAAAAATAACCCACACGGGTAAAGCATGTAACATCTAAGCATATACGTATCATAGAGAGTATCACATAATCATATATCGTAGTCATGTCAGCTATTCCTAGTTTCATTTTTTATTACACACAGTTTTATTAAAGCGGGAATACTCACCACTATACTACAACAACAAGAAATCTGAAACAGACTAGATCGTAAAATGAAATGTGGTGAAAGAGTATTGATTCTTTTATGCACAATAGTTACGCTTTACTTATCACATTCAAACCTAAGATATTCACAGTATAACATACTTTGGATCTAAACACAAACTATCATAATCGTCACGATATATACGTTAGCACTAAGCACATGACTTATAAGATAATCAACTATCACTAATCCAAAAGGGTATAGCTTTATATTTTAGCTCATCATTCACTATGGCTTGTGAAAAATATATCGGGTGAAACAACTAACCTACTAAACATACGGTATACAGCATCAATGACTATAACAAAAACCGAACAAAGATATGCATTGCTTACTCGGGACTAAACAAAAAAAACTAAAAACTTCGAAAAATATAGCTTTTTTTTTTTTTTTTTTTTTTTTTTTTTTTTTTTGCATAGAATCATAATGAATTAAGCAAATGGTAGATACACATAACCGACTATTCCCTCCCCCACACTTAAATCACAACATGTCCTCAGGTTGTGCAGAAAAAAGAAAAAGAACACTTAGCTGATTGTAGTCGATAGAGGCAATTCTGAAAGTGCTTCGAAATCAGATCGAAATGTCCGATTTAAAGCGAAGAGATCGTGGACCATCCACGGAAACTCGACATCGTCGCCTGAAAGCGCACAATCACTATCGCAAATATCCGCGCACACTTGACAAACACGGAAATATCTCGGGATACGGGGAATATAACATGTTACACGTAAAAACTGATACAAGCACAGAAATAATCGCTCGGATGGAAAAATCACCATACAGGAAAACATAGGACATCTAAGCATATGCGTATCATAGAGAGTATCACATGAGCATATATCATAATCAAGTCACTATTCCTAAATTCATTTTTTATTACACAGCTTTATTAAGGTGGGAAACAGACTAGATCATAAAATGAAATGTATGAAAGAGTATTGAGTCTTTTATACCCAGATCCTCAAGCGGTTAAAACATTCTAACAACCTATGTCTAAGAATGAATGACACAATTGAATTTTTTTCTTTGTTCTCCATCGGGATTTTCGGATAACCACCTAATCGTTCCTCTTTAATGATATTCAAAACATTCATCCCGATACTTGGTTGTGCTATGTGTTCAACTTCTATCACAAATTCTACATTTCATTAAGACTAATCTTTATCCAAATTATTTTTTTTATTATTATCATCACTATTATCGGTCGCCTCCCGGTAGCGCTTTTGTTTAACGTCGTTTGCTCGACAATCGTGCAACTCAACCTGGATCGTGCCACTTCACCTTCCTCCCAACCCACTACATCGTAAGCTCGATCATTGGTGTGGGTCGCAAACAAGATCTAAACACATGGGGTCAAGTTTCGATTCCTTTCCAAACACTTTTAATCCTCCCATTGTAGACTTCTTCTTCTTCGATTTTCTCTTCAATCTGTGCCTCCTTTAAGTTCTTCCATATCCCAACTACGGCCATAACTTCCTCTAATGAACTCATCGCCGTCATCCTCGTAAAACAAGTCGTGAATATTCGTCAAACTCGCCATTTGACCATACCACACCCGAGGATGTCGAGGAAATGAACAATCAAAGGTTTCTCTTTGGTTTGTCCGATATAATGCTTGCACCTTTGACCATTCACTCAACGGCCGTGGTCACCATGACCTCTTAGTTCTAAAACACCTCCAGGAATGATTTGCGAGAATTTCAAAGGGCCGGACTAACGTGTTCTTAACTTTCCAGAAACAGATGTAACTGGGGAATTGTACAATAAAACTTGCTCCCCAACTTGAAATTCTCGCTTGATCTTTGCATCATGAAGGAGTTTCATTCTATCCTTGCTAATCCTGGCACTCTGAGGCCGGAGTCTAAACTCATCCAATTCATGCAATCTGCAGCAGACCGATGTTCACCACATGATTGGGTATCAAGTTTAAGAACTTAATGGCCCAATATGCTTTATGCTCTAATTCGAGTGGCAAATGGCATGGCTTGCCATACACCATCCGATAGGAGATGTACCCGTGGGGGTTTTATAGGCAAGACGGTATGCCCATAGCACATCATCCGCTTTGAGACTCAATCCTTTCTGGATCATTTACAACTTTTTCCAGGATCTTCTTTAAACTCGATTACTTTCTCGACCTGGCCACTAGTCATAGGTGATATGGTGTGCCAATTTTGTGCCGGACACCATATTTCTCAAGGACTTTTTCTAGTGGCCTGTTGCAGAAGTGCGTTCCTCATCACCGATTAAGGCACGGGACATCCAAATCTCACGAAGATATTTTTCTTGAGAAAGCTCATGACCGCGTTTTGTGGTCATTGCGAGAAGTGGCTTGAGCCTCCACCCATTTTGATACGTAGTCAACGCAGACTAAGATGTATTTGTTTCCACGGGAAGATGGAAACGGGCCCATAAAATCAATACCCCATACATCAAAACCTCACATTCTAAAATGGGCTTTAATGGCATGTCAAAACGCCTAGTTAAAGCACCGGTTCGTTGGCACCTATCACAAGCCTTGCAGAAGGCTTCTGAATCCTTGAAGATCGTGGGCCAATAGAAACCAGACTGAAAGATTTTAGCAACGGTTTTCCAGGGACCAAAGTGACCACCAAGAGGCCCACTGTGGCATTGTTTAATGATATCACGTTGCTCGATTCAGAACACATCTTCTTAACAATCCGTCCTTATGATTTTAAAGAGGTAAGGTTCATCCCACATAAAGGTTTTCAAATCAGAGAAAATTTCTTCTTCTCCCGATATGAAAATTCGGATTTAAATACTGGGAATGCAGTAGTTGACGATAGAGGCAAACCATGGAACATCCTGAGTGCACTCGCCTATATGCATAACATGCTCGAGAGGAAAGTAAAGGTCTATCTCTTCAGGTTCTTTCTTCTCATCATTCTGCATTCTAGAAACATGATCTGCTACTACGTTCTCACTGCCCTTTTTGTCTTTAATATGAACGTCAAATTCTTGCAGGATCAGTATCCAACGTAATAAGCGTGGTTTAGCATCTTTCTTTGTCATAAGATAGCGCAGAGCAAAGATGGTCACCCAAACAATGATCGAGGCGCCCAACAAGTAACTCACGAAATTTGTCCATAGCAAAGACTACGACCAATAATTCCTTTTCGGTGGTTGTGTAGTTCACTTGTGTGGGGTTCGAGAGTGGATGGCGTAAGAGATGGGCTGGAATTTTCCCTTAATTGGCCGACCTAAGATCGCACTAACGGCGTAGTTGGATGCATCGCACATGAGTTCAAAGGTAGGTTCGGTCGGGAGAGATAAGGATCGGGCGGAAATCAATTGACTTTTAAGCTCATCAAACGCATGCTTGCAACTATCATCAAAATTGAAAACAACATCTTCTCCGAGTAAAGTGGAAAGGGGCTTAGCTATCTTGAAAAATCCTTAATGAACCTCCTATAAAACCAACGTGTCCAAGGAAACCTCTTACTTCACGCACATTTTTAGTGGAATTTCATCTTCTCTATAGCCTCAACTTTTGCCCTATCTACTTCCATTCCTCTTTTCGATATCTTGTGGCCAAGAACTATTCCTTCGTCTACCATAAAATGGCATTTTTCCCGATTTAGACTAAGTTCTTCTCTCCACACATGGGATAATACTTGATCAAGATTATCAAGACAAGTGATCAAAGGATTGACCAAAGATCGAGAAATCGTCCATGAATATCTCCATACACTTTTCAACAAGCCCATCAAAGATTGCCAAGATGCATCTTTGGAATGTAGAGGGCATTGCAAAGATCGAATGGCATTCGCCTATAAGCGAATGTACCATAAGCGGCGGTGAAAGTGGTCTTTTCTTGGTCGATTTGGGTCTATGGGTATCCTGGAAGTATCCGAATATCCATCAAGGAAACAATAGAATGCATGTCCCGCCAGACGCCAAGCATCCGGTCAATGAAAGGAAGGGGAAATGATCTTTCATCGTGACTTCATTAAGTTTTTCGTAGTCAATCTGCACTCTATAACCGATTCACTAGTCTCAATGCTATTTCTTCACCCTTTTCATTCTTTCTCGATAGTAATTCCTCCTTTCTTAGGAACTACTTGAGTAGGGACACCCATTCACCGTCAAAGAATTGCAAAAATAATACCCATGTCCAAAAGCTTGATAATCTCTTTCTTAATCACTTCTTGCATGTGAGGTTGAGCCTCCTCCTGGGTCGTTTCAACACACTTAGCAGCACCTCTTGCTTTTGATCTTGTGCATGCATATGTCAGAGATATCCTCTAATGTCTCCCACTTGCCAACCGAAAGCCTTTTCATTCTTCCTTAACACATTCAACAACTTCATTTCTTCTAACCGGGATAACTTGGCAGAGATAATTAAAGGAAGCTTGTCACCTTCTCTCAAGAAAACGATTTGGTCTTTGAGGCAAAGGCTTCAGCACCAAATCCGCAGTGGTTCTTCTAAACTAGATTTAAGCTCCCACTTTTCAACTCAACATCACCGAGTTTACTCGGTGGTCCTACTGCCAAAGCTTCACCATTCAACGAACCTTCATCAACTTCAGCTCCTAGTTGTTCTAGATTAACCCAACCATGATTATTCAGATTCTCCACTAATCGCTCATATTTAGTCTCAACAGCCATGACTTGCTTTTCCATATAGTCGTTAAAGCCATCTGACATGTCCTCAATGGAGAATCCAGTTGGATAATCAGAGGGTCTCTGAATAGCTTTAGAGACATTGTAGCTCACCTCCTGATCACCAACTCGTATAGTCACTTTGCCACCATCACAATCAATGAGGGCCTGGGTTTGTAGAAAGAAAAGGTGCCGAGTATTAAAGGAACATTCTCCTCATTCTCGATGTCTCAGGACGTACTACCGAGTCAATCGGGAAAGTGAATCTATCAATTTGAACTAAAACATCCTTTAATATCCCAAAGACTTTCTTGGAAGATTTATCAATAATTGAAGATTCATGGTTGTGGGTTCTAAAAGATTATCTAAACAAAGTGTTTACAAACAGACAATGGCATCGAGACTAATGGATGCACCTAGGTCACATAAAGAATTTGGGAAGACTAAACCTCCCATCAACAACGTGAGCACAAATTTCCCGTGGTCACCCCTCTTGATTGGCAACTCATTATAACCAATCACAGAGCAGTTCTCACCAATTAATTGATCCATGTCTTCGAGCTTCTTTTTGGAGGACACAACATCCTTAATGAACTTTGTATACTTGGGCATCTCAACTAAAACATCAGATAATGGAAGTTTTACGAGTATTCTTAAGAAGATTAAGCACTTTTTCATATTTCTTGTCTTCATGCAAGAGATGTTATTTTTTCAGGTGGAAATGGAAGTTTCTTTAAATCATTCTCTAAAACACTTGCTTTGAGGTTGAACTAATGACTTTATCTTCCAAATCTTTCCACCTCACCACCTTCTCACCTTTCTTGCAAGTCGTGGATCACCACCGACTTCCACTAAACTCTTCATTTTTCGGGGATCACCACCGAGTACTATCATTTAGAACCGGGGCATGGATGTATGACTTCCCTCCCGCCTCATCATTGGCGAGGGGTTAGTAATTTTCCTGGTTTGGGGACCATTAAGTTGAGTGCCCGATCTTAAATTCATAAAGACCGGCTTCTTCTCTACCATAGGGAATTGTGGGAACTAGATCGGTGCATTGACTTTGATTTAACTCGGTCTCGAGCCACTTGACCACCTTTGGGGTTCTTCTCGGTGAAGGCTGGTAATCGCCCGAGGGTCTAGAAGCTTTTGGTCGCCTACTTGACCGAGTCGCTTTCAAGATTCTTGATTGAACTGAGAAGGAATTGGAAATTATTATTTCGCTTCTTTCGATAGGAATCCAATTTAGTGTCAAGATTACTAGATTGAGAGGGCCTTGAGAATTCGAAAGTTTTGTGGGAAAGATTGGATATACCGACTTTGAAACATAGGATTTGGATTGTTCGGCCGCCTCGGTTGAACCTCCGATTTTGATTAGGAAAATTCATATTATGGTTCGATTGAAGTTCGGATTTTGATTAAAACCCTGGTTTTGAAAATTGCTTTGGCCGAGAATCGATTGTTGAATCTTTGATTTTCTTTGGCCGTTGAAAGCATTATTTTCGGCTGCTCTGTCCACCCATGGGATGTAAACGAAGCGGTATGCCCACATTATCACATGTCCGACATGTGATCGACCGAATCGCCCACGATTACGGGACAAGATTGACTTGATACGCAGGATGGGAAAGAAGCAACACCGACCAACCAAGTGGCGCCGACAACAACTTTCACGAGAATAGAACTTGTGAGTTCGAGGAAATGGACCGGTTCGATTCGTAGGATTAGAGGATATTTTGAGAGCTTCCACCGCTGCTGCAAAGATGGCGATCCGATTTTGCATGTTCACCTCCTCGATCCTAGTGTGGAGGAGGTGTGCGGATAGCGCGAGAGATGGGGCGAGTTGTACTTGGAAATATCTTCAAATAAGCGCCATCCCTCTTCAGCGTTTTCTTAAAAATGCCCCTCCCGATGAACTATTGACCATACCCTTGGTGAGTTCGGTCAATCCACTCGAAGAAAGTGTTGACTTGCCTCGCAAGTCCAGACTATGATGAGGGCATTTCGCAGAGAGCCTTAAATCTCTTCCAAGCATCAAAGAAAGATTCATTTTCCTTTTGGAAAAATGTGAAGATTTCACTCAAGCTAATCGGGTTATTTTGGATGGTGGAAAATATTGACTCAGAACTCGTGCTCGAGTGCAAACCCAAAGTTGTTATCGACTCGGCAGCAGAGAGTTGTACCACTCTTTCGCTCCCTCTCAAGGAAAACGGGAACAATTTCAATTTAATTGCATCCTCATTAACCCCTTGTATGCGAGTTGTACCACATATTTCTAAAAATGTGTGTACGTGAGTGTGAGGATTCTCGATTGAAAACCATGAAAGATAGACGCGTGTTGCATCATTTGAATAAGACAGTTTAAGTTCAAAAAGGTTGTCGCAGAATATTTGGTAAAATGACAATTTGGTTGACTCGACTTCACCAGGCATGGCATAGTCACCAACGTGGCGTCTTTCATTCGCAGACCATGATAATGATTTCTTCAATCTCTCGCTAAATGTCGTTCAAATCTTGATCGGCCGTGTTCCCTTTGTCGGGAAGAGCGAAGGACGGACTCTTTCGTCTGTTTGGTCCGACTATGGTTCGCTCGAGGTCGTGGGTGTAAAGCGGTGAACCTTTCGACTCCGAGAAGTTTGCATAAACCGTAACTGCAACCAAGTCCGTCTGCATTTTTTTTTTTTTTTTTTTTTTTTTATAACACTCGGTCGACCAAGTATCAGGGTTCGGTCGACCGAACGAAAATTATATTTTTTTTATTTTTTATTTTTTTTATTTTTTTATTTTTTATGTTATGTAAACAGAGAAACTGAGAGCACCTGCCTACGAAAAATCAAAACAGAAACGGAAAAATTAATAAAAACTAGACAACCGTACCGGCTCCCCGGCAACGGCGCCAAAAACTTGTCTCGGATTTTATAGCAAAGCAAAACAAACAAGTAATAAAATAAATCCGGTTTACCCCAAGTGCAGGGATCGTAGTATAGCGATTAAAAACCGGAGTCGATCCACAGGGAATCGGGGTTGGTCTAGTTCTTAATTTTTCGAAAGTTTGTCACGGAAAATAAAACAAAACAGAATTAAAAACGAAAGCAAATAAGCTGACATGAGAGGGTTGTCAATCCAAAGCCGGGAAAGATAATTACGAACCGAAAGCTAACTAAGTTGTTTCTATTTTATACTAAAACTAAAATAAGCTTACTACGATTAATACGATGAAAACGAAGCAAGACAGCACAAACGATTTTTTCTCAATTAATTTAACAACGAACAAGCAATGATCCACCGATTCCCGCAACCCTCAATTTCGACTTTAGATTATCTTGTGGTGATTTAACGAAAATTGTGATTCACCTAACAAAGGTATGAACTCCTAATCTCTTAGAAAAGTTCGTCTATCAATCTTTTATCTTTCGATTTTGAAGATTAACGCTTTCATAACAAAGGTGTGAAATCTCTCAATTTCGTAATCTAGATATTTAACCTAACAACTCTCGTTATTTTTAGGTTAAAAATCTAATCTTTACTACGGTGATCTAAGATTTAACAACGACTCTCGTCAAACGTTAAACATCAAACAGCAACCATCTCTCGATTTAAATTGCATTATCAATATGAACAAAATAAAGATACAAATTTTGATAAAACTCACAAAACAATCCGAAAGTCGAAATCGAGATGTTCTAAGAATCGGTTTATGCATTGCATCTAACGCGTCTTTAGCCTCTCTCATCATCGTTTGATTGCTTGAAATCATTTTGATTTCAATCTGTTGATTCATAGGTCGTATTCTCCGAACGGCAGTTCGACTTCAACAACAACGATCTTTCGATAATTTCCCGAGTATTCAATCAATACTACGGTATTATTATTTTTTTGATACATATATATAAGTATATAAATATATAGATCTATATATATGTATATAAGTATATATATATATATATATATTGATACTACAAAAAGAAAAATAAAACAAGAAAAATGAAAGGAAAAGAAATTAGATATATATATATATATATTAGTACTACAACAAAACAAAAACAAAAATAAAATAAGAACAAGAACAAGAAAAGAAAAGAATGGCCGAAAGAAGCAAGGGGCCATTTGATCTGTTGAGTTATGCTCCTATTTATAGAAAAGTGAGGAAGGCCGGACTGGTCCGGGAAAATGCCGGACTGGGCCGGACTAATCATTGCAAATCCTAACCAAATCTTCGGATGATTTGGTATATATTGGATTAAAACTTCTAAAATTCATATCTTGAGTTGTAGACTTCAAAAATTGCAAACGAAATGCCAAAATTACGGTCTCGAGATACTCTACAACTTTCATGAAGGACTCTTCTTCAGAAAACGTCTTCTTGAGTACCTCGTGTTCTCCCAGGCGTTTTGCGACAAATTTTACTAAATGAATCAATTAGCCACTGACCACCATTTGAGTTGTAGAAGTCCGATTGACTTGATTCAAAATCCGCTGGAAATCTTTCTTGAAGATATACAACTTTTATTAAGGAAACTTCTTCAGAAAATGTCGTTTTGATGAGCCATTTCCATTACGTGTCGTTTTACGACATTTTACCGATATGAATCGATTAGCCACTTTGACCATAACTTGAGTTGTAGAACTCCAATTTACGTGATTCAAAGTGCGTTGGAAAGCTTATGTGAAGATCTACAACTTTCATTAAGAAGTCATCCCCTGAAAATGCCTCTAAGCTAGGTCAAATCTCCGTCTTAAAATATGTAACGATTTAAGTCTTCGGAAAAACGAATTTTCAACTCGTAGTTTTGTGACCTTTCTTCTAACCTCTAAACACATCTTTTAGACTCAAAACATGTCGTTACGTGGAATCTTGGTCAATGTATAATCCCGCAATGAACCACCAAAATACCAAACGAATCCGACATTTACACTCCGATTCTTAAACCCAGTCAAAACTAAGTAAAAACACGATAAAAATACAATATTTTATATAATAACTACTACTAACATATTTAGATGAAACATAGGAACTAATGACTCGAATCGATATATAAGTGCTCAAAATCCAAACCTTATCATCTTTTAATCATCTTTTAGATCGAAAATACGATCTACAAGACATCCAAAACATTGCAAAGTGTAATCACATATAAAACCACCGATAAAACACATAAATCAACCACTTTGCAATTAAACCGTTTAAAACCTCACTCGCTTCAATAAATCGATTAAAAGCTCATTTTCTATGCAAATTATATAAATGTGGTGGAAATCATTATAAAATGTATCATTAGAAATCGTATAAAATCACCCTTAACACCTTTTCAGAAAACTTTTTTTTATCAAAAATATAAATTTTATTACACAACTAAATGTGAGAAGAAATAATAATAATAAACTTCAAAACAAGGTGTGTGTCTGAATATATTAACCGTGGTGCCATTAAAGGTGTACTAATGTGAAATATATTTCTCATTTTGTAGTGTTTGTTTTATTGAAGTTTATTGTTATTTCTTCTCTCTTTTATGAAGTTAGAATAGAATTTTTCTACTAGATTCTTTAATTATTTTATGAAAATGACTTTTTATTTTTATTTTTTTTAGTTTTTTTTTTTCTGCTGAATGTCTTTCTGGAATTCTGGTAGTTGTATTGTACATATTTAACATTTTAGTTTGTGTATTCGATAAAAAAATTCTCTGAAACGGTCGGCTTATTCAAGACCTCAAATTTAACAATTGCTTTCATTATTTAATGTGTAATCGATCTAACTGTTCAATAGGGTTTGTTCGATTTTGAACTCGATTCCGAGTGCTTAATTTCATGTTTGTGAAATCTGCAGACAGATTATTGCTGGAAGGAACCCAAAATGGGTTACATAGGTTCTCATGGAGTTGCTGCGCTGCATAGGCACAAATACAGCGGAGTAGATCATTCTTATGTCGCAAAATATGTGTTGCAACCTTTTTGGAGTCGATTCGTTACTTTCTTTCCCCTTTGGATGCCGTAAGTGTTTTGATTTCTCCGTAAAAGTAAATAAGTGTTTTGATTTCATTGTGTGTTTTAGTTTTTTTTTGTTATTTATTTGAAAAAAACGGTTAAAAACCCTAAACGAAAGGGTCCCCACTCCCTATGTCCCACGGGATGAGTGTGAGGGAAGAGGAGTCGGGGTATGGGATACAAAATTTGAAATTGGATAGCATTAACAATGAGTACCCTTATGTGATGCAGTGATAATATATAGTGATGATGTTGATGTAAATGGCTGCAGGGCGGATCCAGAAATATGTTTCCATTAGGGTCACCGGAGGATTTTGTCTCAAAATTTGTTCTACCACCGCTCTCAAAACTATATTTTTAAACTACAAACGACACTTTTTAACAATAAAACTACATCGTTTTAATACTAATTTTTTTCCCGAATCTCAGTGGGGTCACGTGACCCCACGTTGATATACATACCCCGCCCCTGAAATGGGCCTTGATCTGACAGTGGAATGAAGAGCTGTGAAAGGTGCATCATTGGTACTGTGGCACGTTGATAATTGGAAATGTTGGAGCCTTGGAGGGGTGAAGTGGATTAGGGAACTCGTCAAAAGGAGGCAACATAGAAAAATAGCAGGAGAATTATCACGAAGGTGAGCAGATGGGAATTTAGATACAATCTAAAAAAAATGATTTCAGTATTTATGTAACTGAGTCATACCATTTGTAATGCGCAAAATAGACACAACTGAATGCTGGAGGAGTAAGAGGAAACAAGGTCAAGAGGGAAAAGACATGTGTAAGGAACGTTTCTCTTGAAAACTGAGAAGGTTGTGGGGTTAATTGAACAAGAAGTAGTGTTAACATCATATAAGTCTATAAATACTCAGGGGTATGTATATGAATCATGAGAATACGAGTGGCTTTCAATGAGTTTTTGTGTTCACGCCTAACAACCGTTTTGTTGTGTTGAATAACACCACATGATAAACAAAATGCAATGCATTGTGAATATCCTTTTTTGTGGAGATAAATAGTTGATACATCTCAGAGAAAAGTTTGTTATCGTATGGCTTCTTTACTTGGTTGTCATTAAATTTTTACTAGTGATTTTTTTTATCATTTATTTTCTGCCAATTTTAGTTACACATGTATGTTGTCATGCATTTTAAACAATGTAAAGGAATAGAGCGTTTGATTGGGATAGCTTGAGAGCTCAAAATAGCTTAATGATTCCTCTTCTCTATTCCCCGTCCTCGCCTTGTCTTTTTCTTTATATCTTTTGGCTGTTAGAATTAGTTTGGAGTACTTCAGCAGGACGGCAGTGTAATTTTTTTGTGCGGTTGTTTATAGAAGGGATGCACTCCGAACTCTATGGACGTTTTTATGAGAAAGTGATCCTTTGGTTGGATAACTAACTTTTACGAGCTACACCTTAAATTGCATTATTGCAACTGATGACATTTACTTAATGCATGTTATATCTAAGTTGTTGAAGTTTGTCACCCTTCGGTCTCCGCTGCATCTGTCATTTATGATGTTCTGTGAAGTCATAGTGAACACTTTTCTGAATATATCAAATAGTTGCTGACAAACTTTCTCTTATTCATGGACCTCATGCTCTTCCAGGCCCAATTTGGTAAGTCATATATAAAGAATATTTGTCTTGTAAGGTACATTAAAACTTTGGTATTTCTGTGTGCTGATTCTCTGTTGTCTTCCTATGTCATAGATCACTCTTACTGGATTTACGTTCTTGCTCATATCTGCTACTCTTGGATACGTAAGTTGCCTACTCTCTTGCTCCCTTGATGTACAATGCTTATATAAGCATGGGTTTAACTTCAGTAAATAAGAATGACTGTCCTTATTTTCCATACATTTATTTGTATTCAATTTTGGATTCTGTTGATATTTCTGTTGCCTGGATGATTATTGGTGTATATTAATGGTTGCAATCATCCTTTTTTTGTAGTCATACTTTTTTTTTTCATGAATATATTCTTTTGACCGAGTCTACTTTTTCATCATGATATAAGTGCATCATGAACTTGCAATTGTGCAGGTCTGACAACTGTTTTTCCTGCAACTCCATTACATATGTCCATATTGAACAATTCATGTTTTTGACTCATGGCCTAGTTCAATGCTCCATGGGAAGTACTTCCTTAAAATTCTTGACCTACAGGATATTTAGGATATATACATGCAAGAATGGTATGTAAAAGGATATTGTTGAATTGACTGTTCTCATTGTAAGAATTCCACAAATGGTCTGATTTTGCACAATTTTGCATGTGTAGGAGCTTCCCCGGCATATATATATATATATATATATATATATATATATATATATATATATATATGAGACATGGATTTAAAAGTTTGTGCAATATGGTTCATTAGTCGTCAAGCACACATTTAAGTAATATTTTTTCTTCTTTTGTGTTTGTGTGTTTGGGGTGGGAGTGGTGAGATTCTGCTTCCTTTGTTATCTACCAAAAGGCTAAGCTCTGTTACGTCAATTATCAATCGTTGCAATTCCTATGACACCCTTTATATGGTTTTTATATTCTTTAAATTTCCACCTTCTGCTTCTAATCCATCATACAACAAAATGATGGTTCATAGGAATGTCACTTTTTGTCTTTATTTTCTCTTCCTTAATTGGTGAAGGGTGCTATCTGTTTACAAAATAATTTTTGAAATGAATTAGTAGCAAATGGGCAAATTCAAGTACAATATTAGCTAATTTTGCATTATGTCTTGGTTTATATGTGTCATGGAAGTCTTGTTTAGATTGTCGTGTACCAGTTCTTGCACCATGCCCCTGCATGTTGGACCAAGTATAACATTTTAATGTCTTTGACTGTTAAACTTCATGTCTGCGCCATATTCTTCCCCACTTTTTATTTGGAAATGCCTTTTAATAACTTGTTCTAGAAAATGGTTCTCTCATCCTCCATCTCCTTTTTTTTTCCCTCAGATATACTCACCACAATTGGACTCACCACCTCCGAGATGGGTGCATTTAGCTCATGGATTACTTCTATTTTTATATCAGGTGCATCTTTCTGTGTTATCTTATGAGTGCCTCTATCCCCTTTCTTATGGAAAGCAGTACTTTTATCCTGATATCTTGGCAGCTTATTAAATCATATCTAACTAAAGAATTAGAAAGGAAAAAAGAAGAAGAATCTAAATGTAGGCTGGTGAGCTTTCTTATTGACGTTTCTTGCCTGTGATTTTATGTCATGTACTTTTTGTGCTGATCTTTGAATCAGCAAATTCTTTTTTATGAGAAGCGAACACTTAGGCATTGTTGATTTTGTTAAAGGCATTGGGTGCTGCATAAAATCTACCAACTTTTCTGAAGAATTGAATCCAAGTAACTTTACAATTCCCAGCTGCAGGTACTGGGAATTGTCAAGTTATTCACCTTTGCAAGTATGTGCCGTCTAGCTATTAAGCTAATGAGGCTGTATCTTATTGTGTCTTTCCCACTTTATGGTGTACAATTTATGAGGGTGTGTTGTGTAGCTGACATATTTTGGACATGGGTACGCTATGTGGGAGACGGCTAAAGATATTTATTGGGGTTGAATCTGCAATTTTGTAAAGACATGGGTCTGGATTTGGCGATTCGCGGACCCGAAACCCGCATACACCTTGAAATGCTGCATTTGCTTATGATTCTATTTATAGTCTCCCAAACTTGTTGTTCCCATTAATTTCCTCTAAGGTGTAGAATTGTGATCGAAGCTAAAGGATGAACCCTAGCAGCTGCTCTTTTCTTTGTGCATAAACCGACAACCAGATACCCAAAGTACAGTTATCTTCAACAGGCGAGGGGTGTCAACGTCATGACCGACCAAATAAGTCCCCTTATGTCGGCATGCATGTGGATGCCGCAGGCACATTGGGTAAATGAAAAGGCATTCTCTCATCTATCTCCTCAATAGCCTTGTGTGGTTCTGTATACATCGAAAATGCTGTTTTATGGAGTCTGATGATATATCGGGATACATACCCGAGAAGTCACTAGGAAGGAATTGCATTGCGCTTGGGCTGCGAAAGACGTCCGGGCATTTTAAGTATAAGGCTTGTATTACAACCCTTGATTGTTTTGACCCTTTGTAGCATTTGATATATACTATTTGGTCCTAACATTTGTGATTTTACATACAGCCTCCAATCTGTATCCTATATTTTTCCAAAATCTCCCATCCCTATATCCTCTGTCTCTGCGTATCCGTGTCCGTGCAACATAGCTTATGAGAAAGTAAAGATACAATGACGAAGATTCTATGTACACTGCATACCGACCTTTGTGAACGTAAATCGATACTGGAGCTACCTTTTTGTTTCCTATGCATGCTTCTAGAAAATTATTCTTTATGAGCAAGCGAAGTTGTACCGCTTTTGAAAATAGAGTGGTTATGATCAATCTTAATCACACGTGCATCTGTTTATGAAATTGGATATGGTAGAGTTTTTGAGTGAACTTGGATTCGCTATTCCCAACTGTGTATAACGTATGGGTTTCTAGTTGAGGATTCATTATATGCCTTTTGAATCGATTTAAAATACTATAATTAACAAGACATCTATGTGATGAAATGTTAATTCTTGTTAAAGCAAGAGGCTGACATTTTTAAAATTAGAGGTTTAATGATATTGTCTAGAGTACATATCCTTTGGTTGTTTTTTTCCTGATGCTGTATCTGTACAGACTTTTGATGCTGTTGATGGTAAGCAAGCACGTCGAACTAATTCCTCTAGTCCACTTGGAGAGCTTTTTGATCATGGTAAGCTCTTTTTCTCGATTTAATTCCACTTTTTTTCCCCCTCTCCAGGAAGAAAAAGAAGGGGAAAAACCCAACTACACATGCACTGGTCAATATCTATGCTGGTTATGCCTGCTATTTATGTACCTTTGTTTCTGTGACTTTCGCAGGATGTGATGCACTCGCATGTGCGGTATGTGAAACCATGTTTTTGTTTTGCATTTTTGTTGTTGAGTGTGAAAGAGATACTAAGGTCAAACCAATTGCCAGTTTGAAGCCGTTGCATTTGGGAGTACTGCTATGTGTGGTCGAGCTACTTTTTGGTTCTGGGTCATTTCAGCTGTCCCGTTCTATTTTGCAACTTGGGAACAGTGAGTGGCTTTTGAAGAATTTTCCGTCCCTTCTATTGTGCTTTTGGTATTACATTACACAAGGTTTTGTTTTTTTCTTCAATTAGTTTTTCTCAGTTGCAATTGTAAGGCCAAATATATTCTCCATGAGAGAGCTTGGTTTACTCTTACTTGGTCCTTTTCGGCAGATCATGCATCAGCTTAGATGTCACATTCGTGCAATGAAATATTTTCTGGTTGTCTGCATGATGGGTTTTTGCCTTTTGGACGATATATTCAGAAAAAGAGCAGTATGGAATTTGAGGAGTGATAATTTTAAAATCTGTGTTTAAAGAAACTGTTATTTTTGTATAACAAGCCTTATTTTGTTTTTACTGACCACACTTCTTGGATGGGTGCCTTTTATAGTCCTTCTAAAGTTGATTTGTTTAATTTGCTTCTGTTTTCAGCTTTTTCACCAATACACTTGTACTTCCGGCAGTAAATGGACCGACCGAGGGCCTCATGTTGATATATCTTGCCCATTTCTTCACGGCTATAGTTGGTATACATCCATCCATATTTTTACTTGCTTTTTTTTGAATCTGTTACTATAGATTTCTTGATCTCTTTTTTTTTCCTCTATTGGGTCATAGATATACTTTAGACTTGCTATGTTGTGTTTGCATAATGATCTTTTTCAGGTGCCGAGTGGTGGGCTCAACATTTTGGAAAATCTATTCCTATATTCAGTTGGGTGCCATTCATAAATGGTGAGACTTGGCTTATTAGCATCTTTTGTGGCTTCAATTCTTGCATAGCATTATATAATCTCCACCTTAAACTTCATTACTGTTGTTAGAAGTTGGAGGTGTACTGGGATATAATTAATTATGTAAAAAAAATAAACTCAAAAGAATGACTTGGTCCTTATAATGGGGTTTTCTCATCCTTCCAGTTTTGTTGTCTACTGTCCATTTTCATCAGTTGTCTATATAGTAATCTACTACTCCATCTGTCCCAAAATGTTGGTCCTTTTGGTTCTTGTTTTTGTCTCATATTACAAGTCATTTCAGATTTCCAATGGATCATTTATTACATTTTTCTTTATCTTACCCTAATTTATTATCAATCCAACCACTTATCATTACTTTACAACTATTGCATTAATTATAGTAAAAAGGTCATTTTAGACTTTTCTCCTGAACATTTATGACATTCATCCAATTTCTTAGTATGTGTAAAACTCCTAAACGACTTAATATTATTGGGATGGAGGGAGTACAAACTGGGTTCATAAGCAAATGTGTAAATTGGAATTAGAAACTCATTCTACCAACAAAGTTATGGATATCTAAGATGGAGGTACTATAAACAATCAATGTCATTGAAATCCCAAACATTGGTTATTTTCCTTCCCAGAATCTATGAATACAGATATATTGTTTTGGTTACTTTAATTGTTTTTTTTTTTGGAGGGGGGGAGGGGGGTGGAGTGTAGTAGGATGTGAATAAGTTGCTCGGTGATGGTGTAGTGTAGAAGGGTATGAATAAGTTACTTGGTGGTGGTGGAGTGTAGATGGATGTGAATAAGCTACTCGATGTCGTATTTGATCTGTTTGATTCCCTGCTTTATGTGGCTTGTCCATAAACTAAACAGTTTTGATGGAAATACTTGGTTGTGTATCCCTATGGGAATTGATTGTGTTCTCAAATTGCTTTGCAGAAACTCCAACAAACACAGCTACGCTGTTTCTAATGGTAGTTTTTGCTGTTATACCAACCGTCTCGTTCAAGTAAGTGTCTGTTATTTTTATCTTAAATAAATCAATAAAAAATATTTGTTTAAATGCTTGTCAGTGTTTGTAGAAATATTATGATATTTGTTATTATTTAATACTTAATCATTGTATTTATCTCATAAGTAGACAGATTGTTGTTGGGTTAGTATTAGTTGGGAGTTGCCGTTAAAGTGTTAATAGCCGTTAGGTTTTTAATTACTCTTTGCTATCAATGAGAAATATTATTCTCGTTCTCAAATCTCTACTCTAGCTTTCTACAATGTTTTATTTCTTTACTGATTTTTCATGTATATGGACTCCGGTTTAGAGATTAGCACTGGATTTACTACCCTTTTTGGGTAATGGCTGCATTGCCTTTGCTGGACAAATGTTACATCTGTATAACCTACGAATTATGGACTAAGTAGGTGCAGTGGTTTTTTCACAAACATTTGGGTATGCTATCAATCTTCCGGAGGTATCTTATCTAGTCATCAGGGCTCAGGCTAATCTTGGACTATTTATCCCATTCTGTAGTTCTGTGTTAGTTGGTTCAACAACATGGTAACTGTTGGAAGACTTAATGTTTTTCTGTTGTTATATTTATTATGTACCCGAATTATAAGGCTGTTTTATGTTTAAGTAGGGTTTACGCTTATGTGGAAGGAGGCGTGCATAAAGTCTTAGATTGTGAAGCTTCCTAAATTATTGGAAAATGTTGGTTGCTTAAATAAACAGGTGGAATAAAATAACAAAAACTATGCTAACGTTTTACTTTTCAACATGGTATCAGAGCCACACCACTAAACCCTAGTCCGATGAACAATAAAGATGCCATGACCGGTGAACCAACTCTGGGACCTCCTCCTCTGGCGCCTCATCACCATCTGGTGTGAATACTCAGATAACGAACATGATTAGAGGAGGGGGAAATTCCCAGATTAATCCATCATCACTGCTTCCGTCAAGAAAACTGGATGGAAAGGATTACCTTGAATGGTCACAGACCATCAAATTAACAGTTGATGGGAAAAGGAAAACTAGGTTTTTTAACCGGAGAAGTAGTCACCCCATTTATTGAAGACCCAAAATATAGGGCCTGGAAATCAGAGAATTCATTAGTGATGGTCTGGCTTATAAGTTCAATGGAACCCTCCATTGCTAGGCTCACACGTTCTTGCCAACATCCAAGGATATTTGATTGCCTATGAAGGCGGTGTATTCAGATCTGGAAAATGCACCCCAAATCTATGAAATCAAGACCATCCTGTGGAGTTTGAGCTAGATATGTCATATCATACTTTAATGATATAGTGACTCTGGCAGGAACTTGATCTCTGTCATGTAGACCTCCGAGAATGTCCTGGAGATAGTGTAAAGCTTTACAAACCAGAAGGAAATGAACGAGTATATTCATTCTTAGCAGGCCTCAACCAAGGTCTTAATGAGGTCAAGGGGAGAATCCTTGGGAGACTTTTATATAAGTCAGGAGAGAACATGCTAGAAGAAGAGTGATGCAGAAGCCCGGACAGACCGAGATAGAGGGACCTGCTCTAGTTGCTAAGAAAGGAGATGCCTTTAAAAGGACAAATAAGTAGAAACTGAAGTGTGACCATTGCAAAAAGAGTGGCCACACCAAAGATACCTGTTCAGAGATACATGGGAAGTCAAGCTGGAAGAACATGGGCACATTTTTTCAGAATCAAGAACAAGTTAGAGCTCACCAAGTGTCTTGCGACTTGGTGCAACCATCGACAACATGGTCTCTTTCACTCTCTCAGGAACAATTAGAGCAACATAGTAAATTCTTGAACTCTCAGCTTTCTTTTAACCTTAGACCAAATTGCTCTTTGGCTGAATCTTGTAATCACTCTCACTTGTCTTTTTTTTGGGATCAGTCATAAAATACATTGGTAGTTGACTTTGGGGCAACTGACCATACGATTGTATCCACTGATCTATTCCCTAATTTATTCCCTGTCTTGAAATCAAAAGATGAGACTTGCGGATGGTTCTTTTTCAGCTTTTGCTGGAAAAAGAGTCCATTCGTATTAAACCAAATCTAATTTTGACATATGTCCTTCATGTGGCAAAATTATCCTGCAATTTACTTTCCATATGTGTTAGAACCTCTGAACATAACTGTATTGCTACATTTTCTGAGGATGATTGGTAGGTCTAGACTCATTGAAGGTCTGTATATACTTGACTAGGGCATTGACTCAGGCAAGGGATCCTTACTGAAAGGATGTTATCACAAGGAGTCGTTAGACAATCAGAATAAATTTCTAGTGTGGCATTGGAGACTAGGTCCCAAGTTTTTCCTATATGCAAAAAATGTTTCTTGAATTGTTTTTAATAAAATATTATCTTTGTTTCAATGTGAAGTTTGTGTTCTTGCAAAACAACGAAGGAAGTTTCACCATGCTCAATCTTATATTCCCTCTAAACCCTTCACTATGATTAATAGTGACGTGTGGGGTCTATTAAGGATTAATACCCTAAGTGGGAAAAGATGGTTCATCACCCTTATTGATAACCACACCCAAATAACTTGGGTTTATTAATGAAAGAGAAGTCTGAGGTTGATAGTATTTTTAAACAATTTTATGAAATGGTAAAGACCCAATTCCATACTCAGATTCAAATTCTGAGGATTGACAATGGAAAAGAGTACTTTAATTAATACTTAGATGGGTACCTTATTGAAAAGGGGATTATTCACCAAAGTTCTTGTGTTAAAACTCCACAACAAAATGGAGTGGCAGAACGAAAGGATAGACAGAATTGGCTAGAACACTCTTTGAGATTGCTTCAAAACGTTAAAAGACATTCTGGGTGAAGCTGTTCTAACAACCCCCTATCTGATCAATAAGGTCCTCTCTAGGATTATTGTATAGATGACTCCTATCAATCTGTTTGAAAGTTGTTTTCCAAAAAATAAACTTGTGGGTAGGTTACCTTTAAAATTATTTGGGTGCAGTGTACACTCATGCTTATAACCTTTAAAATTATTTGGGTGCAGTGTACACTCATGCTTATAACCAAAAAATAAACTTGTGGGTTGTTACCTTTAAAGCTGTTTTTGGGCCCAAGATCTCAAACATCGGACTCAAAGTCTAAAGATTCGGAACATCGAGCCTTATACGAACCTCAAATCCTAAAGGCCCTTTAAAGGCTCAAGAGCACTTACTGCTTGATGTACCTATAGCCGTAAGAAAACCACCTAGATGCTGCACTCAACTTTCTATGTCAAAATTCCTCTCATATGCTCACCTATCTCCTTCTTATAAGCCCTTTAATCTACCACCATACCTAAGGATATACAAGAAGCTCCTAGGGTTTCTGAGTGGAGAGAAGCAATCCTAGAATAGATGGGAGCATTGAAGAAGAATGGGACTTGGGAGGTGGTGACCTTACCAAAGGGGAGGAAAACAATGGGGTGCAAATGGGTTATTGTGGTAAAGTACAACTCTGATAGGAGTATTTAGAGGCACAAAATTAGGCTAGTAGCTACAGGGTATTCTCAAACTTGTGGTTTTGATTACTCATAGTTTTTTTGCTCTTTAGCTAAGCTCAATACTATCAGAGTGTTGTTGCCTGTAGGTGTAAAATGTCTTTCTTCATGGTGAGTTGGAGGAAATGTACATGGAGCCCCCACCAAGGTTCAATAGTTACTTTGGAAATAGAGTATGCAGACAAAAAGTCTTTGTATGGCTTCAAACATAGCCCAAGAGCCTGGTCTGACATGTTCAAGAGATTTTTGAAGAGCCCGGGGTTTGTCCAAGGAAATCTGACCATACTCTGTTTATAAAGAGGTCATGTGAAGGAAAACCAACACTTACTGTATACGTTGATGACATCATTCTTATAAGAAATGATGAAAACGAGGCAGCCTTGGTGAAGAGTTGTCCTCAGCGTTTGAAATCAAAGAACTAGGGCCTTTGAGACACTTTCTGGGAATGAAGGTGGCTTGGTCGGCTGATGGGTTGGTGCTAAGCGAGAGGAAGTATACACTCAAACCCGATCAGGAAACAAGGCTTGATGGGTGTAGACCAGCTGGGACTCGTATTGAATGCAACCTGAAGCTGGGAAGTGCAAAAGGGGAACAAGTGAGCTTAGAGATGTACTATAAACTTGTTGGAAAGCTGATCTACGTGGCTCATACAAGACCAAGTGTGTCCTATGCTGTAAGCTCTGTAAGTCGGTTTATGCACTCACCAAATGAAGTTCACCTTGAAGCAGTTCAAAGATTGCAGAGATATCCGAAATCTACACCTATTAAGCACCTATATATCAAGAAAGAGATGTATCCGTGTTCACAGATAAAGACTGGGGTGCTTGTACCAAGGATATGAGATCCATATGTAGGTCTTTGTACATATGTATGGGAGAATTTGGTCAATTTGGAGGAGCAAAAGCGAGGATGTTGTGTATAGAATGTCGAGGCCGAGTTTAGGGCCATGGCACAAAAAGCTGTGAAGGCTTGTGGATTAAATAGATAATTAAAGATATTGGGGCAGGCTTCTCTTATCCTATAAAGCTATATTTGCGGCAACAAGGCAACTATCAATATTGCAAGTGTGCCAGTACAACATGACAGAACCAAACATGTCGAAATTGACAGTCATTTTATTAAGGAGAAGATGGAAAGTGGTCAGTTCTGTGTTCCATTTCTTCCCTTTGCAAAACAGATTGCTGATGGGATGACCAAGGCTTTGGGAAAGGCTGATTTTGATGCATTCGTAGGCAAGTTGGGCTTAATAAACATCTTCGCTCTAATTTGAGGGGGAGTGTTGGAAGACTTAATGATTTTCTGTTATTTAATATATTATGTAGTCAAATCATAAGGCTGTTTTATGTCTATGTAGAGTTTACACGCTTATGTGGTAGGAGGCGCGCATGGAGTCCTAGATTGTGAAGCTTCCTAAGTCATAGGAGAAATAAGGCTTCCTTGGTTGTATAAAATAAACACTTTGTGTGGTGGAATGAAATAAGAAAAACTATTCTAAAGTTTTTCCTTTCATCAATAACTTCTCGTCTTTTGTTTTTGGGTGGGTGTTGGGAACTTATCTTGGGATTTTTATGTTGTAGCGTGCAAACAGTTTATACAGTGGTCAAAGCAAAAAAAGGAAGCATGCTGCTAGCTTTGGCAATGGTAATCCTATTTCAATTGCGGAAAAATGTACTTCTTTGTCATTCATTCAGGTTACTGAGAAGTTTTCTTCTCTTATCTTGGCAGCTTTACCCATTTGTTGTGCTTTTGGGAGGGATTCTTGCTTGGTAGGTGTTTCTCTTTTGAATTGGTTTCCAATATGTGTTCTTTTGTCCTTATGGTACATTTTCTATTGTCGTTTTGTATTTCTTATTTAGGGATTATTTATCTCCCATTGATCTATTCGGAAACTATCCTCCGCTGGTTGTACTTGGAACTGGTTTTGCATTTGGATTTCTTGTGGTAAGAAGGCCATTTATGATGTGATTGCTTTTGTGTCTACGTTCCATATTTGAAAATTCTGAGGTACATTTGCTAAAATCTCAGTTCGGTAAATGAACCTCTTCCATTACCCCCATACGTGGAATACGCTTAAGAGAATCAATTCTTCTTCCATTGTGTTGCACAAACACCCTTATGAAATGAACATTTTGATCTTATGAAGTATTGGCAGAACTTGTGTTGCTCATGAAGGTTGATTTGTCTTGTAGGGACGGATGGTCCTGGCTCACTTGTGCGATGAACCTAAGGGATTGAAGACTAGCATGTGCATGGTATGTTAAACTTTTGATAGGAGAATTCCACCCCAGATATACTGAGAATTCTTTTTCAATCTTTGAAAAATTTAACATAACAGGGAAAAGAAAGCATTTCAAACATATAAAATAATTCAAGCTTTGCTCTTGCATAGAAATAGTGCTATCTATGGTGCATTTTCTTTTCAAAATAGGGATTCCAAGCTGCTTTCTTTCTAAGATTGATGGGCGTCGGTCATTGTTTTTCTATTTGTTTTAAGTTTTTTAATCATGAGTTTTAATTTTGTTGTACGAATGCAAATTTGATCTGCGTTTATTGGGTGCATTTTCTTTTCAAAATAAGGTATGCATTGTAATCACAAGTTCCATCTTATGCTTTTGCTTTCTTTCTATTGTCGGTCTTTTTTTTTTTGGTCATGAGTTTTAATTTTGTTATAAGAGTGCAAATTTGATATGCGTTTATTGGGTATTGTTGGAAAGTGACAGCTGTCCTACTCATTATTTGGCATTTTAGTATTTTATTAATTATTTTATTTAATGCGTGTAACACCTAAGACAAGACTGTTAGGTGTTTGTTAGTTTGTTGTTTATTTAAATAAGATTAGAAGAATAAATGTTTGTTAGGAGTTTGAATTATGATGGAGTTGAGATAAGATAAGTGTTGTGATCTTATATAGAAAGGAATTAGCATATTGCTAATTCCTCAGATCAATAAATAAAAAGTATTTCCTTTCTTATGAAATCCTACATGGTATCAAAGCTATGATCCTCAAATTTAGTTGATCATGAATTACAGAGGCAAAGTGACCATGGCGGAGGAGGTCATCTACCTCCTCTGGTGCCATATCCAGTGGTTCCGGCGTAGGAGTAACAGGGAATGTTGAAAACCCAAATTACTCCTCATCATCCCTGCTACTCACCTCCCGTAAGCTTAGTGGGAAAAATTATTTAGAATGGTCCCAAACCATTCAATTGGCAGTTGATGAAAGGGGCAAACTTGGTTACCTAACTGGGGAAACCAAGGCACCAGATGAGACAGATCCTAAATGAAGGCAGTGGAAGTCTGAGAATTCTTTGGTCAAGGCATGGCTGATAAATGCTATGAAACCAAGTATAGCCAGACCCCACATGTTTTTACCCACAACAAAAGGCATGTGGGATGCCATCAAGGAGATGTATTATGATGTGGAAAACTCATCCCAGATTTATGAAATCAAAACCAGATTATGGAAAATCAAGCAGGATGGCAGAGATGTGACTGACTTCTACAATGAAGTGGTCTCCTTATGGCAAGAGCTGGACCTGTGCTATATAGTGAAACATGGGAGTGCCCAACTGATACTTCCAAGTTCTAGAAAAGATAGAAAAGTGAAAGAGTTTACTTTCCTGGCAGGACTGGAGTCTGAATCGAATGAAGTCAGAGGCATGATCCTAGGAAGAAAGCCTCTCCCCTCTCTTAGAGAGGTGTTCTCAGAAGTTAGGAGGGAAGAAGCTAGGAGAAAGGTGATGGGCAAGCATACGACAACTGATGGGGAAGGCTCAGCTTTGACAGGAAACATAAATGAAGGAAAAAATCCCAGCAGGACTAAGCCAAAATGTGAACACTGTAAGAAATTGGGCCATACCAAGGACACCTGCTAGGATATCCATGGGAAGCCAGCATGGATAAACAAGGGAGCACCAGGTCAGAAAGGAGTAGGGGGAAAGCACACCAGGTCTCATCTGAAGCTGGGACAACACCTTTTACACAGGAGCTCTTGCACAGAATCCTAAAGATCCAACCCTCCACACCAAGCCCTACACCAAACTGCTCTTTCGTAGACTCGGGTAATGCAGCTCTCCTTAGCTCCAAACAAGTGGTTTCCTAGGTCATAGACTCAGGAGCTCAGGAGCCATAGATCATATGACTAGTATAACTGGAATTTTCTCCACCTATATACCTCTTTCTGGAAAACAGAAGATCAGGTTAGCAGATGGATCCTTAACTCCTATTGCACGAAAGGGATCCATCCCCATTACCTCACATATAACACTCAAAAATGTTCTTCATGTACCTAAACTTGCCTGTAACTTGTTATCTGTTAAAAGACTAACATTGGTCAGGGACTGCAATGTTGTTTTTTCTAAAGATAATGCTTGTTTCAGGACAAGGAATCCAAGATGATGATTGGCAAGTCTAGGAGTGTGGAAGGACTCTATGTTTTGGACCAAGAACTCTGCATAGTTTTCATGTTTTAAAAGTTCAATGTAATTTTGTTTCAAGTGTGCATGATAATAAGATCCTTCTTTGGCATGCCAGATTATGGCACCTTAGTTTGTCCTACTCTGGCATGCCAGATTATGACACCCTAGTTTGTCCTATTTGAAACATTTGTGCCCTCAATTGTTTATCATTAAAAGTGTTGATTCTTTAAATTGTGAAGTTTGTGAATTTGCAAAATTTACCAGAAAACCATACCCCATTCAACCCTATAAACCATTGGCACCATTTTATATGATACATAGTGACATATGAGGGCCCTCTAGGACAAAAACCCTAACTAATAAAAGATGGTTTATCTCCTTTATTATTGATGATCACACTAGGACCACCTGGGTCTACTTGTTAAAAGAAAAATCAGAGGCTGAAAAAGTGTTTAAAAACTTTTATTTCTTTATACAAAACGATTCCAAACACACATAAAGGTGTTTAGAAGTGATAATGGGACCGAGTACTTTAATTCAATTTTGGGAATATTTTTGAGGAAAGCGGTATAGTACATCAAAGCTCTTGCGTGGGGACACCCCAACAAAATGGAGTGGCTGAAAGGAAAAGCAGACACCTTCTAGACAACTAGAGCTTTGATGATACATGCTCAGTGTCCTAAGTATCTTTGGGGGGAGGCAGTCTTGGCTGCAACTTATTTAATAAACAGAATACCTTCTAAAATTTTGAATTTTCAGACTCCTCTCAGTAAATTTATATCAGTGTTTAAAAATGACAGACTGTTTTGTGACCTACCTTTAAGAGTGTTTGGATGTGTAGGGTTTATCTATCAAAACACTGGCAACAAGTTAGATCCTAGAGCCAAAAAGTGTGTTCCTAGGGTATTCCTCCACAAAAAGGGTTATAGGTTCTTTGATCTTGTAGAGAGGAAACTTTATGTCACTATGGATGCCACCTTGTATGAGCACTCTTCCTTTAAATCACAAAAAACGAGTCAGAGTGAAAACACCACTCCAAGTATGATCCTAATTCCAGAAACTGGGACAGAACTAGGGACAAACACAGAGGTGCACACTGAAACAGGAGAACAGACAGGAGAAGAAGGTGCTACCCTTGAGAGAGGAGACAAACCACCCTCTAATCCTATTGGAACATTTAAGGGGATAGTCTATCAAAGGAAGGGAAAGGGGTCTGGAATAGGTACCTTGCACACTATTGATGAACCAACATAATCTCACCCTACTCCTACACCTGAGACAGAAAATCTTAGGGAAAACAATGGTGCAGAATCTGATCAAGGTGAATCTTCTGACAGTGAGTCAATACCACCAGAAATAGATCCCCGTGATGCAAGACCTATTGCCCTGAGAATCCGTGAGCTATTATGTATCCAAAGAGTTATGAAAGAGTTGAAAATTCCTTTCTCAAGACCTATTAATCTGTTCAGTGATAGCAAATCTGCTATTGAAATCTCCAACAATCCAGTCCAACATGATAGGACTGAACACAGAGAGATTGACAGACACTTTATCAAAGAAAAGCGGGAATTGCACGTATAGAGATTCAAAAAAGAATCGATCTGATCCAGGTCATAATCTTTATGGGATTCCTAGGAAGATGGCAGTATCCACCTCTCGTATATAAACACCAAACAAGTTGCTGATATATTTAAAGGGCTGCCTAGGGTTCCTTTCCAACAGTTTAGTAGCAAGCTTGGTTTATTGGACATATATAAACCAAACTTGATGAGGAGTATAAGTTATGATTAATTTTATTACTTCCTTTAATTACGAGTGTATAATACTTATTACAACCTGCTGTATATAAAGTTGCGTAAGTAGTTAATTGGTTGTCTTTTGTCTTAATGGTGTAGATCCCCAACAACCCATTAATTAGCCACCTTTACTTTAAGTCTTTGTCTGCTACTATGTCTTGTAAACTTCCATATATACTCAAACTTATGGGCTCATATTGAATAAGAAGAATTATCCTTCTCTTTCCTTCTTTTATCTTCTAAAATTCTACAAAAGATGTCAATAATATTTTTGAGGTGTGTGAAGGCTACCTTAGGTAAATGATTCTACTAATTCAAGAACTGTACTGGAAGATTAATAAATATCGTATTTAAAGTTGTCAACAATATTTTGATGTGTGTGAATGCTACCTTAGGTAAATGACTCTACTACCCCAAGAATTTTATTGGAAGAGGAATACATATCTTTATCAGATATTTGAGGATCTTGTGCCATGGATAAAAGATCTATGTTGGGCTATTTTTCCTGTGTTTAGCGAATTTGGTGACTTGGCACGCGGCAAGAAATAGAATGTGGCGGCAAGTGCAGAGGTGAGTTCAGGGCTATGATTCAGGGTATTTGTGAGGTTCGTGGATCACAGTTATCGAAGGACTTGAAACATCCAATAACAGTACTATCGACTATATTGTGACAATAAATCATCAATTGACATTGTTATTGAACATTTTTAGCATGATAGAGACGAAAAATGGGAAATAGATCAACACTTTATGAAAGAGAAGCTGAGAGTAGTCGGTTGTGCATTCCATTTCGCCGTATGCAAAAAGATACCGATGGACCGACACACAGGCTCGTCTGGGGACAACTTGACATCTTTACACCAACTTGAGGGATTGTTGAAAAATGAGTTGTGTTTCCGTGTCTCTGTGTTATTGGGCTATGTGCAGGCCCATTGTTATTTGGTGCTTAGTATTTATAAGTCATTATAAGTGTCATTAATATTAATGTTGTTATATTTGTAACTTAATACAATTTGTATTATATAAAGTTGTACTAAGTAGTGCTATTTGTCTTGCCGCCCATATCTTTATGACCTCGATCCTCGCTTCTACCCTTTATTAGCACACACCACATTTAAGTCTTTGTCTACTACACCTTGTAATATATATCTAAACTTCTATGCTCATAAAAATAAGAAGAATTTTATTCTCTTCTCTCTCTTTCTTCCTCTCCCTAATTTCTACATGGTATCGAGCAATAATCTGAAATTTCAGATACATTCACGCTATCGCCTCTTTCCTATATAAAAAAAAATATGTCGAATCTGAGCGACGTCTAAAATTGTTGTAGAAATCCTTCCAAAAATATGAGTGGATTAGATCATCCAACTCTCCAAATCACCTCTGTTAAACTCAAAGGAGGTTCCAACTACCTTCAATGGGCACAATCCGTTAAGATCTTCATTCTTTGACGAAGAAAACTTGGCTACCTTTATCGGCTCAGTCAAGATTCCTCAAAAACCGATGAAGAAGCCTATGAAACATGGGAAAGCAGAAAAATGCCGTTGTCACGGGATGGTTGCTCAACTACATGGAAGAAGATATTCATCGGTACACACTGCACTATCCTTACGCCAAGGCTATCTCGGGATAACCTCACTCAATCTTACTCGGATCAAGCGGAATTTTGCTCAAGCATTCGGTGTCAGGAACACCCTGAAAAACACCAAGCAAGGGTCCTTGATGTCACTAAGTACTTCAATTCCCTCAAAAAACAGTGGCAAGATTATGACCAACTAACTATCACCGAGTGGGACTGCATTGAGGATGCGGCTAAGTTCCAAAACTCATTGAAAAGAAAGGGTCTTTGACTTTCTAAGTGGTCTTAACCACGCTCTACATGAAGCGACTAGAGAAAGGATCCTTGCACAAGTTCCTTACCATCTGTAAAAGAGGCATTTGCTACATTAAGAAAAGAAGAAAGCAATAAAGGTGTTATGGGAGGCTTGTCTTTGCTACCTCAGGGGTGAGCAATCAGCTTTGAATGTTCGGACTGAGGATTCTGCTTTATAAGTGGCAATCACAGGGGTCCATTCAAGAAAAATGACCAGAAAGGTAATCTTCAGTGTGACCACTGTAAAAAAAGGGGTCACACTAAGGACTCATGCTGGAATCTTCATGGAAAGCCTCCACACCTGCAAAAGGGGCAGAATCCCAAGAAAGATAACAACTGGAGTGATCACAAACAGGGGTATGGTGCTACTGAGCAGGCAAGCATGTTCACTAAAGAACAGATGGAAGCTCTCAATCACCTCTTTGACAAAAGAATGCAGCATAACACAGAATCTTCTGTTGGAGCAGCTGCCCAAAATGGTAAGAATACTTGGATCATTGACTCTGGGGCATCTAGCCATATGACAGGTGACATTTCCCTTTTTGAGTCATATTCAAAAACTGATAAAATACACTATGTTAAAATTGCTGATGGAACACTATCTAAAGTTAATGGAAAAGGAACGGTTAAAATAAATGACGACCTTACCCTTAAATCATTCTTTATGTTCCTCGGTTGGATTTGCAACTTATTTTCTCGTTAGTCAATTCGTGAGGAGAGGAAGTGTGTTGCTAACTTTTCTCCAACCCCAGCTGTGAGTTTCGTGAAATGGAATCTTTGGGGAAGATTGGCGGTGCTAGGAAGATTGATGGACTATATCTATTTCAAGGCACACAGAGACAGATTGTTAATATGGTGCAGGTGTTTACGAGGATGTTAAATGTAATAATATCAAAATGCTTCATTTACGTTTAGGACATCCCAATTTTGATTATCTAAAAAATTGTACCCTACTTTGTTTTACGGTGTTAAAAGGAATGTTTGAAATGTGAATTTTGTGAGATATCTAAGCATACTAGAAATCCTTTAAAGCGATTCATAAAAATTGCACCTTTCATACTTGTACACTCTGATGTTTGGGGACCATCTAAAAACCCGAATCTCACACACAAACGATGGTTTGTTACTTTCATAGATGACCACACACGGCTGTGTTGGGTCTATCTCATGAAAAACAAATCTGATGTTAGTATTATTTTTGAAACCTTTTACAAAATGGTGGAAACTCGGTTCAAGCTAAAATTCAGATTACGAGATCGATAATGGGGATGAGTACCTAAACTCTATTTTGGGACCTTTTCTTACTAAAAGAGGCATTATTCACCAAACCTCGTGTGCCAACACTCCCAACAAAATGGAGTGGGTGAAAGGAAGAATAGGCACTTGCTAGAAGTCACTAGAACTCATTATTCACCTATAATGTGCCATCTTCTTACCTGGGAAGTTTGTACTCACCGGCCGCTTTCCTAATAAATAGAATGCCTTCAAGAATTCTTGGTTTTAAAACTCTATTGAAACTCTCAACGCTTCATATCCTAACTCTAAACTTTTGACTACCATTCCTCGAAGATTTTTGGGTGTCGCCTTCGTCCACATCCATTCCCAAAATGAAGTAAAGTTGAACAAGGGCTATCAAAACCATTTTTGTGGGCTATTCTCGCTACACAAAAGGGTTTTAAATGTTTTGACCCCAAAACTAACAAGTTTTATGTCTCTTGTGATGTAACTTTCTTTGAAGATAAACCTTTTATTGTAAAGAAAAGCAAAGGTTGATCTCGAAATGTACAGATTTCTGAATAATGATGCTACTTTGCCTTTAATGGATACTGATCTACATGTTGATCCATCATCACAACAGTCGATCGAATACCACTTTGCCTAAGGACAATATCATTGTCTACACTAGGCAAAGAAAGTCATCAAGAGGCCCTAGCACTCTAATTTTTCCCATGATGTTGTTAGTCTCGATGTTCTGTGCAGAAACTCAACCGACAACACTGAGGCAGAACCTCTCAATTTGGAATCTGATCCACCAAGTGATGAACATGGCAATCTGGAGCAGACCCCCTCTGATTCAGGTAATATCTCACCACCCATCTCTCTGGATGATCTGCCTATTGCTCTAAGAAAAAGCACTAGGGCTTGCACAAAACACACCATAGACAGATTTGTGTCTTATGGAAAGTTATCTACTGATTTTAAGTCTTATCTCGTCAACATTGACACTGCAACTATACCAAAGACCATACAACAGGCCCTTGATTGTCCTCACTGGAAAAAGGCCGTTATGGAAGAACTCCATGCCTTGGAGGACAATCACACCTGGGATCTTGTCAATATGCCTAAAGGTGTAAAGCCTGTTGGATGTAGATGGTTATTCACTGTAAAACACAATCCTGATGGAACTATTAATAGGCATAAAGCCAGATTAGTTGCTAAAGGGTACACCCAAACCTTTGGGATTGACTTCCATGAGACCTTTGCTCCTGTGGCTAGACTGAATACTGTGAGGATTATTATCTCCATTGCTGCTGTGAATAATTGGACATTACATCAAATGGATGTAAAAATCGTTTTCAACGGTAATCTTAAAGAGGAGGTGTATATGCATACTCCACCTGGGTTTGTTGTCAAACCTAATGTTGTGTGTAGATTGAATAAGTCCTTATATGGACTTAAACAATCTCCCAGAGCATGGTTTGAAAGGTTTTCCAAAGTTATGAAAGGTGGGGGATATGCTCAAGGGCATAGTGATCATACCCTATTCTACAAACACACTGAAACGGGAGGAGTGACTGTCCTCATTGTTTATGTTGATGACATTGTCATCACTGGTAATTCAAGTTCTGATATTAATAATCTGAAACAACTACTCAAAAATGAGTTTGAGATCAAGGATCTTGGACCTCTGAAGTACTTCTTGGGCATTGAGGTTGCCAGATCCACTGATGGCATCCTCCTTACTCAAAGAAAGTATACTATAGACCTGCTGAAAGAATATGGTTTACTCGGGTGCAAACCAATTGATACTCCTATTGACAACACTGTGAAATTTGGGAAGAATGATGATGGAGATCCCATCAACCAAGAAAAATTTCAGAGATTGGTGGGAAGATTAATCTACTTGTCCCACACAAGACCTGACATCTCTATGCAGTCCAACTAAGCCAGTTCATGCACTCCCCAAAGCAAATTCACCTTGATGGGGCTATGAGGTTACTGAAATTCCTGAAAGGTAGTCCAGGCAAGGGCATATTGTTCAAATCACAAGGTACAACTAAAATTGAAGGCTATGTTGATGCAGTTAGACAATTTGGATCATCATCGATAGAAGATCCACTTCTGGATGGTGTATCTATCTCTTTGGGAACTTAGTATCTTGGAGAAGCAAAAAGCAATCTGTTGTTGCAAGGAGTTCTGCTGAAGCAGAGTATAGGGCAATTGCCTTAGGGATATGTGAACTATTGTGGATTCAAAGGGTTATGAAAGAATTGAAGATACCCTATTCAAGGCCAATAAATCTGTTCAGTGATAGCCAATCTGCCATCGAAATCTCTAATAATCCAGTCCAACATGATCGGACTAAACACATAGAGATTGATAGGCACTTCATAAGAGAAAAACAAGAAGATGGCAGTATCTACCTCTCCTACATCAACACCAAACAACAAGTTGCTGATATATTTACTAAAGGCTTGCCTAAACAACCATTCCACCAATTCAGTAGCAAGCTTGGTTTATTGGATATATATAAACCAGCTTGAGGAGGAGTATAAGTCATTATAAGTGTCATTAATATTAATGTTGTTATATTTGTAACTTAATACAGCTGTATTATATAAAGCTGTACTAAGTAGTGCTAGCTGTCTTGCCGCCCATATCTTTATGACCTCGATCCTGCTCTACCCTTTATTAGCACACACCACATTTAAGTCTTTGTCTACTACACCTTGTAATATATATCTCAGCTTCTATGCTCATAAAAATAAGAAGAATTTTATTCTCTTCTCTCTCTTTCTTCCTCTCCCTAATTTCTACAGTATTAAAATGATCTGGTCCACAAAGTTATTAGGGGTTGGGAAAATGATATATTATTACACCATTCAGTGTCCATAAAAGATGCATAAAATGATCTGGTCCCCAAATTTCAAGTAAAAAAAATAAAAGCCCAAGAAAATAGGAACAACCCCGTCCGTGATTGATAGTTATGTATCTTTTTTGTACACAAAATGTTGTATCTACAATCTTCGTTGAACATGGTTATAAGTAAATAGGGCTAATTGTGTGGCGGCTCCTATAGTTCAGGAGTTTGTAGTCTAGTAGGACTTATGTAATATCCTATTTATAGGTTTTGAAACCTGTGGCTCACATATGATTGAATAAGTAAAATGTTTGTCTTTCTCTAAATCCTACAACCACTTTGCATGTTGTGAAACTTGCGACAAGCTTTAACGATATGTCATTTTGATGAATTTTTAGTCTGAAGTTTAAAAGTTTAATATTTGTTATATGGTAATCTGTTCAAAATGATATATAACCATCACCTAGCTGTGATAAATTGAATCAAGCTTTTCTGGAAAACTAGTTCATGGACACCTGAGTGCTAATTATTTCCTTCCTCGTCATTATTTACTTTCAATCTTCAGGCGTTGTTGTATCTACCCTTTGCTCTTGCAAATGCACTCACTGCTGGACTGAATGACGGGTATGATTAACCTTGTGCACTGGAAATCTGCGGCATCTTGTAATATTTGACATTTAAACGTTTGTACGATTGCATAATCTACAAACGCGTTGCAAAATGCGCTTGATTGTTAAAATTTCTCTGTATATGCCTTTTTATGCAGAAAACCAGTGGTAGATGAGTTCTGGGTTGTCCTTGGTTTTGTGGCGTATACCGGTATGGCTCTTAAATCATTTTCTCCTATCATCATGTACACCTTCTGTCTAGAAATATACCTCTTTTTAGAGGTTTTCACACTTATTAATACGTGTTTGATCAAAAAGTCTGAAATATCTTTTGACTTTCAATTGGATTCACTAGTTTTAATGGAATGTGTCGTTTGGATGGAAAATTAATCAGGGTTAAGATGTGGAAAAGGTAATAAATGATGTATATTAGTATTCTGAAAAGACTTGCATTATGTGGCAAAATAATTTTTTGCAAAAAGACGTGAAAATCATTTCATAGAAGGCCATTAAATTATCATTGCCTTGTTTCTCCCTCTGTTTATTATTATTTCTGAGTAAAAAACTGTTTATGTTGAGGTTGATTTGCTTCTAATATAAATATTATTTTTGGTGCTTTATTTCCAGTGTCTCTTTACCTCTATTTCGCCACGTCAGTAATTCATGAAATAACATCTGCTCTGGGAATCTACTGTTTCAGGTTAGTAAAGTAATTGATATTAGCTCACCGGTAATCATGCATTGTTTACCGGATGTGTGAACCCTTTTTCTCTGCTCCCAACAACCAGACAATCTCGTGAAAGATTGAAGAAAAGGACTTTCCTTGAGGTGCAAGAATTCAAAAGAAATTTAATGTTTGTGAGCAGAGAAAAAGGGGACACGCTATCAACCATGATTTATTCTACTTGATTTGGGTGGGTTTCATAAGGACATGGCGCCATTGATCTCATATCCATAATCCCAATTATCAATTGCGAACATTTGATATTTTTGAGAGGCTTGTGTCGTGACGGCTAGCCGTCATTCGAATGGTGTTATTCTGTTAGGGGGTTCTATTGGCACACCCTTTTTTACTACTGGCACCCTATTACTCCCGACACCACAAAAAATTACTTCCGGCACCACGGTTGTTTTTAATGAACGAAACATCAGTGACACTGTTGTTGCTATTGAAAACCATTGACGTTGGTGTTCAAAAACGAACGTTAGTGGCACCGACATTTACATTATAAAAGTATCACAACTTAGAAACAACAGTGCCACTGACTTTCGTTTTTGAATAGCAACGTCAGCAACAACAGTGTCACTGACGTTTTGTTCATCAGAAAAAATAATCAAAAAATGGGTGGCAATAGTAAAAAAGGGTGTGCCAATAGAACCCCTTCTGTTAATTTGATAAAGTTGAAAATGACAGTTTACAGAGTAAATTTAGGGATGTAGTAGATGAGTTAGGTTACTTGTGAACAGCTCGGAATCGACTTGAGTCAATAATTGGCTCGACTCCACTTGAATAAGCTTGACCCCGAATTCAATTCAACTTGTACATTAAACAAGCCATACACGTGTGACTCAAATACTCTGAGCAAGCTTTTGATTAGTTTTTATATATGTGTGTGTGTGTGTACGAACTCCTATTTATTACACCGTTGTGGTAGATGAGTGAACATCTGAACTTTCTGTCCTATTATGCTCACCTGAACAAGTGTCTGATTCATCATCATTGAATTTCAGGATAACAAGGAAAGAAGCTTGAGATGTGGCATCTCAAAATTTGCTTCCTATGCATGGGGACCACTGGTAAACATAATATGCTTCTACGCATCGCGTTGTTGAAATTCACTGTATTTCGGGATTCATCGTTGAAATTCACTGTGTGATTTTCGACATTGAATCTCACGAAAAACGATATAATGATATCGAACTAAGGTTTTGTTTGTTAACCAGATTCAGCACTTATACTGAATGTATTAAGTGGTGTTTAACTTTAGATGTGTTTGATTACATTCTATTGCACCACTTAATATATTAAGATGTTGTGAATTCTATACAAAATTTTCAGAGGTTGAGAAGTTGCTTAACGCTGAAAACGTTGGTTCATGCCCCACGGTTTGAATGTTTTTACATGAATATTGTTTTTAATATTCAGCCCGTATAGTTTATTTTTTTTTATTTTATTTTTGGTGATCATCAAATGATATTAATATTCATTACAGTATTACAATTATATACAACATCTGTATCTCCTTATTACATCAATGTACATGTATATGTAAATATATATATACACACACACACACACACATATATATATATATATATATATATATATATATATATATATATATATATATATATATATATATATATGTGTGTGTGTGTGTGTGTGTGTGTGTGTGTGTGTGTGTGTGTGTGTAAAGTTTGCTAAAAAAAATTAAGCAATAATTATGTACGTTCATGTGTCGTATGATTTTTCTAATATGAAAAGTTGTACGACTAAATTGTAAAGTTATATATTTATCAGATTTCAGATCAACGTAGTTATCAAACACTTTTAGATTTCATATACTTAATACACATTTGTAGGTCTAGATCAAACGAAACGTGTTTTAAAATGTTGAAGAAAATAGAAAACCAAAAATATTTGAGCCAGTTATTATTATTTTTCTTTCATGTTCATGCGATCATGCTTCTATTATTATTATTATTATTATTATTATTATTATTATTATAAATCTTTGCCAACATGTCCTCTTTAAAATCTTATTTGTGTGTTCTTTTACTTAAAAATATTTCTAAATATATGTCATATTTTCTAATTATCTATTTTTTTTTAACTTCACTATAAAATTATATTTTAACGGCTAAATATTGTTTAATTTTATTTAACAACCTTTCGCTTTCAAGCTTTCACCTCATAATAAAAAAAAACATTATCCTGAAAAAGATATATTTAGATATACATTGCTTTTGCAATGTACAAAAACAATACTTCATAACTATTTAACTTAAATTGTCATGTGTCAATTTAGTACATAGGACAACATATAGATGGTGACACATAGGACAATATATAGATGGTGATTTAAAAGCAATCCAACTGCTCCTCATTCTTATAATTTAAGTTGCTAAAAATATATATTTAATTTTATTTGTTTGAGTTATATTTTCAAAATACTCTTTATTGTGTTTTTCCAAATAGAAATGTTTGACACAATAAAATATGAACAACAAAATAAGTTATTGTGTTTATTTATTGTGCAATAATAAAATATGCATAAAAAAGTGGCACATCATATATTTACACTATTGATTTTTAATGGATCCATATGAACAATATATCCACGTAATAATCAATGATTCAAAAATATGTTGTGCATTTTGTTACGTACTACCTCCGTCTAAAAATATAAGTCCATTTAGTTTTTTTTTTTTTCTTCCATAATGTATGTCCATTTAAATAACCAAGAAAACATTTATTATATTTTTCTTCTTTTTTCCTTCATTTATTATCTATCCGTTCACTTTTCATTACTCTGTATTAATAACAGTCAAAGGGAATTTTAGACATTTTTCTTAAAATTAATGACATATAACCAATTTAATCAAAATTCTTAATCTGTGTGAAAATACCCAAATTAATTTATATTTTAGACGATGTAGTATATTTCATTACATCACTATTGCTACTCATTATTTTAACTAATTTAAACCCAAAGATTCCTACCGACAAAGATCCCTGGGTTTTGATTGGAATATTCGGGTACACCTAGTTGTCCCACCGGCCGGATACAATCAAACCAATTTCATTTTTTTAATGGTATAGTTATTATATCAAGTCTATACCATTTTTACACTCAACATAATAATCTTATAGTTGTGATCTTTTAATTTTTTTTAATCTTTTACAAGTAAATAAAAACGCTTTCAAAAAAAAAAAAAAAAAAACAAGTAAAAAAAACATATGGTGAGATGATGTAAAACTGATATAGACTTAAAGGAGTAACATAATGGGAGAATGACATCTTTAAGCGTATCAACTTTTGGGTTTGCAGCAATGAGCTTTGACCCAAATAAGAAAATGAAAAAAGAGGAAAATCTTATGAAACGTTTCTTTTGTGAAATCACCTCATCTTATCCTTCATATTTTATCCCAAAATCCCTAAATTTGTTAACACAATTCTCCCAAAATTCTGGGCCCCTTGATTAACTATTAACTATTGCGAGAGCTTCCCCAAATTCACCCTCCAATTCTTCCCAAACTCACCGCATGAACACAGGGTCGAACTTGTGATAAACAAATCTCCTCAACATTCTCTATACTCCAACCGGAAGCTAATCAACGAAGAACAGAAACTTGAAGGAGGCGACTGGAACATTCGAGCGAATCTGCGAAAGGTACGATTTTGTTGGTGGGTTATAAATCACGCATATTGGTATGTGCATGTATGATTTGGGATGCGATTAGTTAAATTTTGTGGTGTGCATGTGTGATTTTGGGGATGTGATTAGTTAAATTTTGTGGTGTCAAATCATTTGTTAGCTCAAACAATGCCGGTGATGTGTTATTAGATGTTGGTGTTGAATTGAAATTTCTTATTTGTTTCAACTGTGTATTCACATTCATTTGTTCTTTAATTCGATTGAATTGAAATTTCTTATTTTGTTGGTTATAGATAAGTTGAAAAAATGCCGTTGATTTATGCACTTAGCGAAGAAGAAAGGTCTGCAAAATGTGAAGTTGTTTCCCGTTGTTCAATTGGTAAAACAATTGAAGTTTATGAAAAGCTTAATGACACGCACAAAGAAATGTTGGAGCAGTCTTGTTTTGGACACTTAATCCATTTGAAGGATATGCAAGCCAACATGATAATACATCAGTTGTTAATGAGGTTGGCGAGTCCATGGAATGTAGATGCCAATGTTTTTGGTTCAAAGTCGGAGGCAAAAAAATACGATTTAGTGTAGAAGAATTTCTTATTTGGTTAGTGGTCTCTTGGTTGGCGACGGTAGCAATATCGATAAAAGGGTAGGAAAAGAGTCTAGATTAGTTAATAAGTATTTTAAAAACTCATCGAAAGTGTATAGGAAGGATGTGCAGGCAAAGTTTAATCACATTAAGGATGCTAATGACCGTTACAAACTTGGGTTGATCGTTATATTGACGACGTTGTGTGGGGATCGGAAGAGAGGCGTGCGGTGGGTTGGTGGATCTTTAAGTTGGTTGAGGATTTGGATGCTTTCAATAAGTATCCATGGGTAAACGCTTCTTATGAAGCCACTGTCTATGTTTGGAGGAGGGACATGAGGGATTCTTTCAAAAATCCCCCGATCGGATATACTTTATATGGTTTTCCGCACGCTTTGAAGGTATGTATAAGCCAAAAAATATCCGGTGTTTTAATTCATTATATATATATATATATATATATATATATATATATATATATACATAACTTGTTAAAGTTTTATGATTATGTTCGGTCCATCACTTGAATGTAATTGCATCGTAGGTTTGGGCACTTGAAGCTATTCCTTCTTTAAGGAAGTTTGCCGAGATTGTTGACGAAAATGCTCTCCCAAGGTTGATGAAGTGGGGAGCGGTAAAAAGGTCACTCTTACGTAATTCAACTTCTTCTTCAATCGAGGAGGTGGTGATGTTTAATTTGGATATTAAGTTTGGTATGTACACGCAAGCCTCCACATTATTTATGAGTAGTATATAATGCAGGTGGAGGCGGTTCGAAAAGTTGGTTCCATCCGGTTTGAAAAGGAAAAAGCTTATTTCTTGATGCCCCGGGAAGATGAAGTTGAAGATGATGAAACTGACAATGCACCTGAGCAATCAACGGGTAACGTTGATTATGAAAAGTTAAAAGAATTGGTAAAAATTGCTGTGAGTGAAGAGAACAAAAGAATGTGCGAAGAGTTGGTAAAAGTTGCTGAAGAGAACAAAAGAATGTGCGCTTTAGTGGATACGCTTCAGCGTAAAGTTAAATTGATGGATGTTCGTCTTTGTTGTGCATGTGAAAAATGCAAAAATGATGCTATACATGCAAGTGGGAAGGTAATGAAGAGTTGAATGAAGTGGAAGATGAAACTGTGGAGACATCCCGAAATGGCAAAGGTATGAAGTTAAATTTGTCCTTTATGTTGTTTATAAAGGAGAGAACTAGTCTATAACATTTTATTTATTGAAATTATGATTAGGAAATGCCGTAGTTGAAGAGAAGGAGGTAGGGGATGAACCTAATGCCCGGTTGAGAAACGGCCGTAGTTGAAGAAGAAGGAGGTAGGGATGAACCTAATGCCCGGTTGAGGAAAGCGGTCGAGAAAACCGAAGCGGTGAAGGTATAATGTGAATCTTGTCCTTTTGATTTGTTCATTATGTATTTTGATGAGAGAATTAGTTCATAACATTTTATTTCTTGAAATTATGATGTAAATGGTGGCATAGAGGAGGAACAAGCTGATATAAGGGAGGAAGGTGAGGGAAACCCAAACGGAGAAGGTAATTAATCTGTCTTTTATGTGTTTTGGTGAGACTGGTGAGAGAATTAGTTTATAATGTTAAATTTGTCCTATATGTGTTTGTTTTGGTGAGAGAATTAATTAGTTCATAACATTTAGTTTCTTGAAATTATGATTAGGAAATTCCGTAGTTGAAGAGATGGAGGAGGAAGCTGATGAAATCATAAACGAGGGTATGGAAGGTGGCATGAAGGAGGAGCAAGCTGAGATAATAGAGGAAGAAGAACCAGCTATTATAAACGAGGGGGGGAAAGGTGATGAAGATGTGAACGTCGTGGAGGAACTCTTCTGAGAAATCTTGTAAGAAAGTGTTGAGGAAACCCAAACGGCGAAGGTATAATGGTAAATTTGTCCTAAATTTGTTTGTTTTTGTGATAGAACTAATTTATTCATAAAATTTTGTTTTTTGAAATTATGACTAGGTAATGCCTTAGGAGAAAAGAGAGGCGAGGTGAGTAAAAGGGATGTTTTGGAAATCGAAGACGAAGACGATCGGGATGATTTGGAAGAAGAGGGCAGGAAAAAGGTGTAAAAGGTAGTTTTACAAAAATAATTAATTTGAGTTTATGTCAGTAGGCATATATGTGTAACCCAAAGTAATTACGTCATTGAATGTTTTATGAAGTAAATGCGTTTGATCTACACGACGCCGAAGAAAAGAAGAGCTTGTAATGACCCTCTCCTATAAAACTAGCGAAAAAGAGGAAAGTGAAGAAGTTTGATGAGTATGATCCGTTCCGAAAAATGGATACCGTGCTGATGAAGCGTGTTGACAAGTTTTTGGCTTCATGTAAAGACAGGTATCAATGTCATACACTTAAATTTAAACCCTAATTTGTAAACCCTAATTTGTAAACCCAATTTTGATGATTAATTTGATTTTTCTTCCTTTTGATTTACACAGTGAACGAGTGAAGTTGGTTGACGCTGATATCGAAGTATGGATTTTGAAAGGAATTATAATCACAAGCGAGCTTGCCAAGCAACGTAAGTAGTATATGCTTTAGATTTTACAAAAACACAGCAGTTTAGATTGAAATGTATGCTATTGTTAAGGTGTATCATTTATATTCAGGTTTGGATAGTTCATTGTGTGAAATTCGCCGGCGATGCTTAAAGTACCCAAATCTGTTTGACAAGATGCCCGTGTCCTTGATACTCAATTTGCAACATATGTCAAAAACTTCCACACACTAAACATGAAACGCTCAAGAGAATCAGAATTTAATTTAATATTTAGGCATATTGTGAACGGGACAGCTCCGGAATGTAGCACACCATGGGAAGATTGCAAGACATTGTATGTGCCGATGATAGAGAGTGATCATTGGTTTCTTTTGAAAATTGATCTGAGTGCTAGGATAATTTTAGTGTATGACAATGACATTCGGGCATATTAGAAAAGTGATTCTTGCAAGGTGTGTCATGCCTATGCAAGTTGTCATACCGCTTTTAATGCGAAGCTTGTAAAAGGCTATGAGAAGTATTCGAGAAAAGCTAGCGGTGTTGAGCGCGAAGTGTCCCTCTCAAGAGAATGGGTATGTTTGAAATTTATATTTATGCAATATATATAGAGATTATTAAGGTTTTCGATTTTGTGACTAACTTATTATCTTGTAATTGTTGTAATTTGGTAGGACTGATTGTGGCATGTTCGTTCTTAAATACGTGGAGTTCATGCTGGGAAGAGTGAATATATCATTGATTGGGAAGAAGCATATTCCAGATTGGGGAAAGAAGTTGGTTGGGGAATTGCTTTCATGGGAATTTCAGCCATATATGTTAACCGTCTATGAGGGTTTTGGTTATGAAAACCATAAACTAAGATGTCATTATAAACAATTTAATCGTTTTTTAAGAAGAACGGTTTGAAGGAGAAGTAAAATGTGTAAATGTTCTTTTGAATCAGGGTGTTTGAAAGGAGAACCATGGTGTTTGAAAAATGTGTAATTATTATTATGTATTGTAGTTATAATTGTAATTCTCTCTTATGTTGTGAACTAGGGTTTGTATTGGTAATTGTTATTTTGAAGAAGAATGTTTTGGAGGAGAAATTTGGTTTCATTCTTATTATTATGTATATTGTATTGTAATTGTTATTTTCTTCCATGTTTGAGAACTAGGGTTTGATTCATTAGTTGGTTAACATTATTTGTTAGAAAAATTGACCCATTGAAATGAAGAAGTTAATTTATTGATTCTTAAAGAATTATACAAATCAACATAGTTAACGTTAATTGTAATTGTAATTCATTAACATTATTCAATTCCATAATCCATGCTATGGTTTGATTCATTAAATTGCTTAACATTATAAATGATGATTTGTTATAATATTTGATGATTTGTCATTGACCCTTAACATAATGGATTCATCTCTTAATTTCAACTTTACACAGTTTCAAGGTTGTTTTGACACAAGTTTGATTTAACGTTACACAAGTTCAAGATTGTTTCGGTCAATGAGACATGTTTGAGATTGTTGCGGGTAAGAACTGGAATTAAACTATTAAAAAATGATAAAATGGGCCTATAAATAGTAGAATATCGAAGAGATACTGAATGTGAAAGGTCTCATGGTAGTGTAAATCGAAGAGATCTGATTCACGAATGTGAAGGGTCTCATGGTAGTGTAAATCGAAGAGATCTGAGATATCAATCTGAAGGGTCTCATACAGATATCAATCAAGAAGGGTCTCATGGTAGGGTAAATCAAGTGACGCCACCACCTTTAAAAAAGATAAAATGGGCCTATAAATAGTTGTATTACCACGGTGTACAATTCATATTTATTACAAATAAAAGCAGTAAAAGCAGAAGAAGAAAATGGATAAGCATACTAAGGAGATCATGATTTAAGAAACCAGGTTGAAGAATTGGAAAGAAAATTGGGCTGGCGAAGACATGAATGCCATTATGAAATTGATCAAGCGAAAATATGGATGACACAGAGTCGGATTCCATGTATCTTGAAGTGGCGTATATCAATGACAACATCAAAAGCAGATCAAAAAAGAAAATCAACGATCGATACATTCGTGCAATGATGCTTACAAAATTGCAGTGCGATGTGCATTCGCATTCGTTGCACTATCGCATGATGCCATGGCGGGGAACAATAATGTTTCTTTGGCCCCAAGTGGAGTTGGGGTTCGACCACAAACTCTCCCAATAAGAGAGCATGTTATAGAGTTCTCGGATCACGGCATGTGATCAAATCCCATCCCCATCCAAACCCCACTTTATCTACATATTTGTATTTCTTTAATAATATTATGTTGTAAAAATTTTATGAACTTGAAATTATTTATAATATTATCATTCTGTTTTGATATTATGTAATAACTTTTTCTTATGAAATCATTTATAATATTATCTTTTTAAGTGTTTTATTGTTTGTTTGAATGATATCAAGGACGTAGTTTCTTTTGTTTTTTGAAACGTATGGATGTAGTTTCTTATACATCAGTTGTTGCATGCATGCAAATAAATTAGGGTATTAAGGTTTGCAATTAATAAAATAGTAGAATAAGAAAGTAGGGGATTTGGATGAATAAAGAAGAAGAACCTTTATATATGTTTCTGCAATTAATAAAAAGTACAATAAAAGAGGGGGGTCTGCAAATGAAAAGTACAATTAATAAAATAATATTGTTGTACCAATAATGGTACAATGTCACATAATATTGCTTAAAGTAACTCGTAAAATGACCCCAGGAATCTTTTTGGATTTTCTAGGTCATTGCTTTTCCAGTCATAGCTTAAATTCCATTCCGGATAGTGATTTAGGCACAAAATTGGTACACAGAATTCAATTACAACACTTTATAACCACACATTTTAACACTTAAAAAGAAAACAAAATAACACAAAAATTCTGGACCACACAATCACTCATTTCGGGGGATAATGACACAGAAATTCTGTGTCAAAATCATTTTCCATTCCTTTTATTTTTCAATCTAAAGAGTGGAGACAAGTCACTTGTAAACCTTAAACAAAGCAACAATACCAAGCCTCTATTGAAGAGAATGGCGAGAATTTTATGGCACAGGACCAAACTAAACTCAAATATACATCTACCGGGGGAGGTGGAGTCATGTTTGATGGTTGAATATGTGCCTGAGGTGAAGGATCGCACAATAGCCATAGGCGGAAGGAGATGATTCGGATGTGGAATGTGAGTCTATCATCGAGTAGGACCGAAGGATCCCAAGTTGGAATTCTGGAAGCAATGATTCATAGTAATTTTTCTTCTTTTGAGAACATCCCTCTCATCACACTGGTATCATTAAGATCATCATTTGGAATTGAAGAGGTCTTGGCTCCAAAGAATTTAGGAGGCACATCAAAGAGTTTCTTTTGAAAGCGAAACTGATGTGGCGATCCTTCTTGAAACCGTCCAGAGCGAAAAAAGCCTTTAAAGTCATTGCTAAGATTGGTTTCATGGGTTCCATACATTATCCTCCTCCTATTGGAAGATCGGAGGTATTTGTATCATTTGGAATTCAGATTTGCTCGATATTAATCAGATGAAGCCCGCCCAAATAGAATTCATCTTTGTCATCTCGAGAATAATCTTTGTAGGATTGATAACTTCAACTTCAATGTCGCAATTGTAACTTGATAGATTTGGGCTACTCTGGACTGCCTTTACTTGGAGCAACCATGCAAACACATTGGAGACTCTTGTACCATCGGCATGTGGGGCTCATCTCCTAAAGTCCGTTCTTAGTAAAAAAAAAATCCTGCTTTAAATTTGATATTAACACATGTATAATGTTGTTATGACTATTGAATGTTCTAATTAATGTATTCTTGTTGTGAAGGAGCCTCATTGGATTGCTTTGGAACCTCCTGCTGAGGGCTGGATTAAGGTCAACACTTATGCCAGCTGCATGGATATTGATGAGAATGGTAGAGGCATGGTGGCCATTGGTGGGGTCTTCATATACGGTAATGGAATATTGTATAGAGGATTCGTGGGATTTATGGGAAGAAACTCCATCCTTCAAGGAGAATTGCTGGCTATCAAAGAAGCTTTGTGGATTGCTAAGGACTATGGTGTCTCCAGGTTGTTGTGGAATCGACTCTGTCTCTGCTGTAATGGCTATTAACGGTGGATCTAGGAATGATGACGGCAGACTGCTTGTTGAAGATATCATTGCCTTAAAGAATTCAGGCATAAATGCTAATGTGTGTTATTCAAATAAAAGGCATGATGATGGAATAATAGCCAAAGGTTAGTATCATCAACATTTACATTTTTGGTTGTGCATGTAATTGTACTTCATTTCTTACTTAGGTTCATTTTGGAACTGATTATCAAGTTTAAACCCTATAATCAAGTTTAAAACAAAACCATATAACTGGACACAAAGTTAAAGTTGGGTAGAAAATTGTATTTTGATAGATATATGAAGATAAATAAAGATTAATCACGATAGAATAAAATTAAACCATACTCCTTAATTAATATAGCTGGACACAAAGTTAAAGATGGGTAGAAAATTTGATTTTTTGATAGATATATTAAGATAATTAAAGAATAATCACGATAGAATAAAACAAAACCATACTCCTTAATTAGTGCTATGGTTTAACATTAAAATACTCACGATATAATAAGGTAGTTGATTGAGTACGTTGTGATATTATTGAAGGATTAATTATTATAGGAAAGGTTCTCAAAATGAATTTGTTTTGGTTTTTTTAAATAAAAGGTGGAATTTGATTTAGAAAATGTGAATACAAGGCTTCGATTCGTTTCAACTACCAAAGTCATGAAGGTTTACGAAGCGTTGGAAATGTTTCAACTACAAAGTCAGTTTTTGAAAAGTGAAACGCCGCATCCATTTAATTGCTTGCAACGCAACAATAAACCTAGGGTTAACCTAGGCTATATATATTATGGGATGATGCTGAGATAAATACCGTATATCTCTAAATCAGGAAGCACATCAAAGAAAAAAATGGCAACGGAAAAAGCGAATTCATGAAAATCTTTGGAGGAAGAAAGGCAACAAATTCGAATCATATTCAAGCAAGAAGCGGAGGAAGAGATGAAGCGGTTAAGGAAGGAATTTATGCACCAACTGGAGGAGCAAAAGCAAGACATGATGGCACAGAGATGGGAACTTCTTCATGAAACCGAGAACATCAACGTGAAGGTGGTTGAGGAGGTTGAATCAAGAGAGGCGTGAGGTGGCAAATCTGAAAAGAGACGATCTGAGACTACAAGAGGAAGATCAATCAAGTTGTCCAGGTTTGCAATGAGGCGACGGGGAAAAGGATTGCACATCCGCCACATTATCTGTGATTTTTGAAAAACTTTGTTGTTGTTATGTCTGTTTGTTTAATTTTAATTTTACTGTTTGTTTGCAGAAACTTTGGGTTTAATTTTAATTTTTTGTTTGTATAATTTATTTTCATGTCTTGAAACTAATGCTTTTATTTTTATGTTCATGTTTATTGTATAATATATTTATCTCGAAATATTTCATTCTTTGAAATTGCCATGAGTTTGGTTTGTTATGCTTTTTCCTTGGGGTTGGTTCTGGTTTTGTATATGTTACACAAGTTAAAGCCTGTATGCACCAACTGGAGGAGCAAAAGCAAGACATGATGGCACAGAGATGGGAACTTCTTCATGAAACCGAGAGGAATATCAATCAAGTTGTCCAGGTTTGCAACGAGACGACGGGGAAAAGGATTTCACATCTGCCACATTTTACCTATGATTTCTGAAAAACTTTGTTGTTGTTATTTCTGTTTGTTTAATTTTAATTTTAATTTTCTGGTTTTGTATATGTTACACAAGTTAAAGCTTGTGTCAATTTGAATTGTATGTTGTTATTTTAACAGACTTGGAAATGAGCAGACTTGAATCATATGTAGTTTATAAGAAAATAAAATGATTTGTATTGCTTATGTGAGTTGAATGAAAAAATTAATTAGTGTCTGATATAGAAAGAAAGAAAAAAGATTATATTAATTAACGGGGAGAAATAATGTAATTATAGGATTTTCATACTTTATAAATTATAATAATAAAGAATATAAGGAAGAAAAAAAAAACATGCATAGAAGGCGTGAAAAAAGAGGATTGCATTAAAAAAAAAACAACAACTACTCTGCGTGATAAACAAGAAGGAAATAAAAGAGAGAATATACCGTCCCATCGCATGCATAGAAGGCGTGAAAAAAAGTAGAAAGAGGACAAAACATGACATAATCAGTGGCAGGGGTCCATTGTTGACCGCGGACCGTCCATTCCCCCCTCATTTTTATTCATTTCATTTTGTTTTTAAACGAGTAGATAGTAGTACCATTTTCACAGACGAGTAATGATAGAGCGATGTGTCACGACAATTGACATTACGGTGATTTTCACTATTGATATTTGATCTTTTTAGATTTATGACATACAATAAGCCCGTTTAGGGTGTCTTATGTGAGTATGTCACTCAATCAGTTTAGGGTGTCTTATGTGAGTATGTCACTCAATCAGTCCGTTTAGGTGTCTTACGTGGGTGTCTTACGTGAGTATGTCACACAAAAAGTCCGTTTATGGTGTCTTACGTGAGTATGTCACTCAATATGTCCGTTTAGGGTGTGTTATGTGAGTATGTCACTCAATCAGTCCGTTTAGGGTGTCTTACGTGAGTATGTCACACCATAAGTAGTCCTAATTGAATCAGAAGTCCGGTTATGGTGTCTTACGTGAGTGTGTCACACAAAAAGTCCGTTTATGGTGTCTTACGTGAGTATGTCACACAATAAGTCCGTTTAGGGTGTCTTAAGTGAGTATGTCACTCAATATGTCCGTTTAAGGTGTGTTATGTGAGTATGTCACTCAATAAGTCCGTTTAGGGTGTCTTACGTGAGTAAGTCACACAATAAGTCCGTTTAGGGTGTCTTACGTGAGTATGTCACACCATAAGTAGTCCTGATTGAATCAGAAGTCCGGTTATGGTGTCTTACGTGAGTATGTCACACAATAAGTCCGTTTATGGTGTCATACGTGAATATGTCACACAATAAGTCCGTTTAGGGTGTGTTACGTGAGTATGTCACTCAATAAGTCCGTTAAGGGTGTCTTACGTGAGTATGTCACACAATAAGTCTGTTTATGGTGTCTTACGTGAGTATGTCACTCAATATGTCCGTTTATGGTGTGTTATGTGAGTATGTCACTCAATAAGTCCGTTTAGGGTGTCTTACGTGAGTAAGTCACACAATAAGTCCGTTTAGGGTGTCTTACGTGAGTATGTCACATAATAAGTCCGTTTATGGTGTCTTACGTGAGTATGTCACTCAATATGTCCGTTTAGGATGTGTTATGTGAGTATGTCACTCAATCAGTCCGTTTAGGGTGTCTTACGTGAGTATGTCACACCATAAGTAGTCCTAATTGAATCAGAAGTCCGGTTATGGTGTCTTACGTGAGTATGTCACACAATAAGTCCGTTTAGGGTGTCTTACGTGAGTATGTCACTCAATATGTCCGTTTAGGGTGTGTTATGTGAGTATGTCACTCAATAAGTCCGTTTAGGGTGTCTTACGTGAGTAAGTCACACAATAAGTCCGTTCAGGGTGTCTTACGTGAGTATGTCACACCATAAGTAGTCCTAATTGAATCAGAAGTCCGGTTATGGTGTCTTACGTGAGTATGTCACACAAAAAGTCCGTTTATGGTGACTTACGTGAGTATGTCACACAATAAGTCCGTTTAGGGTGTTTTACGTGAGTATGTCACACCATAAGTAGTCCTAATTGAATCAGAAGTCCGGTTATGGTGTCTTACGTGAGTATGTCACACAATAAGTCCGTTTATGGTGTCATACGTGAATATGTCACACAATAAGTTCGTTTAGGGTGTGTTACGTGAGTATGTCACTCAATAAGTCCGTTAAGGGTGTCTTACGTGAGTATGTCACACAATAAGTCCGTTTATGGTTTCTTACGTGAGTATGTCACTTAATATGTCCGTTTAGGGTGTGTTATGTGAGTATGTCACTCAATAAGTCCGTTTAGGGTGTCTTACGTGAGTAAGTCACACAATAAGTCCGTTTAGGGTGTCTTACGTGAGTATGTCACATAATAAGTCCGTTTAGGGTGTCTTACGTGAGTATGTCACACCATAAGTAGTCCTAATTGAATCAGAAGTCCGGTTATGGTGTCTTACGTGAGTATGTCACACAATATGTCCGTTTAAGGTGTGTTATGTGAGTATGTCACATAATAAGTCCGTTTATGGTGTCTTACGTGATTATGTCACACAATAAGTCCGTTTATGTTGTCTTACGTGAATATGTCACACAATAAGTCCGTTTATGGTGTCTTACGTGAGTATGTCACTCAATATGTCCGTTTAGGGTGTGTTATGTGAGTAACTCACTCAATCAGTCCGTTTAGGATGTATGTATTAACTATTTTTTTTAATAATCAAATGATGTAACTAGAATAAATAAATAAATAAATATAATCAAATCAAATGATGTAACTAGAATAATTATTTTGATTTTTTTTTTAATTTTGTGATCGGAACCCTTCTCTCCCCCTCCATCATCATCAATTCCCGCCCTTAAGCTGCTCCCCTCTCAATTGTTGCAACCAAAATTTTTGGGGGCCTGCTTTCCCGCTAAGAATCACCCAAAATTTAGAAATTTTCAAATTCCCCTATTTGATTTGATTCGAATTCTTCACCCACAACTAACCCCTCTAACCAACCCAAGTACACCCCCGCCCCTTTCATTGATGTGTTTCCCTCTTTTGATCTTCCCACCATTCAACCTTCAAAATCTCCATTAAAGAAACCAACTAGAGCTAATTTTGGTGAGTTACTCTGCTCTTTTGTTTTAGCTTTTCTTCTATGGTGAGTTACTCTACCTCTTTTGTTTTTCCAGAATGTTGTTACATTTTTTTGAATTTGAACTAATTTCTAACATATTTGTGTGAATTAACAGGCATCAATGCCTTAATGAGAGCTAATTTTGGTGAGTTACTCTGCTCTTTTATTTTAGCTTTTCTTAGGGGCTTTCCGATGTACCTCTTTTGTTTTTCCACAATGTTGTTATATTTTTTTGAATTTGAACTAATTTCTAACATATTTGTGTGAATTAACAGAGCATCATTGCCTTAACAGAGCTAATTATGGTGAGTTACTCTGCTCTTTTGTTTTAGCTTTTCTTCCAGGGGCTTTTAGAGTTGCTTTCCGAGGCAACTCTTTTGTTTTTCCAGAAATTTGGCACCATTTTTGTGAATGTGAGCTAATTTCTAACATATTTGTGTGAATCTACCTAGACATCAATTACTTAACAGAATTTTGGTGAGTTACTCTGTTCTTTTGTTTTAGCTTTTCTTCCAGGGGCTTTCCGAGGCAACTCTTTTGTTTTTCCAGAAATTTGGTTACATTTTTGTGAATTTGAGCTAATTTCTAACATATTGGGGTGAATTTACCTAGACATCAATTACTTAACAGAGCTAATTTTGGTGAGTTACTATGCTCTTATGAATTATGTTTTTTTGAAACGAAGAAGCAGTCAAATTCACTCATAGATTGCACTCTTGTGAATCGGGAGTACTTGTTAGGGGCGTTTAGTTATTTATTTGAGATATAGACAGACCATTTAATACTCAATTATGCACAATTCTTTTCATAGTGCATGCAATCTCTGAAATGAACCTGAAGCAAAATATGAAGGGTACTTCTCCGATTTCCAGTTCTTCTAGCAAGGTAAATGAATCTGGGACATTTCATGAGCGTACATTGTTATGCAAATGTGGCATTCCTGCAAAATTGGTGACTTCAAGAACAGATGCTAACCCAGGGAGACTGTTCTACGGTTGTCCTTATTGGCCGGTATGACTAATTTTTTTGGTTATACTTTCCATTTACTTTCAAGGGATAATGTGTCTGTATAATAATTGGAATTTCTTATTTTGCAGGATGATGAAGTCAAATGTGACTATTTCATATGGCGAGGACAAGGTGTCAGATCTCTCTTGGGCCATATGGCAAAGTGTCTTTTTCATCTACTAGGCCATATGGCAAGGTGTCTTCATCTCTTGGGCCACATGAAGATGTTACCTCTGTGAACTTGATGAAGAAAAGCAGATAAACTTGAATGCACAATCGGTGTCCTTCAAAATGATATTGAAATGATAAAGTGCATGCGAGACAATGATGCAAAAAAATTGAACAAGTTGAGATCAACGTCTTTGAGTTATTGAGAGGTCGCAATTCGATTCCATGGTTCAAATGTTACTCCATGATAGAGAAAGGATTGCTCGCCTGGAGACACTACTTGAGAAGACCAGGGTAGGGAACAATTCATCTCAAAAGAAACTTGTATTATTGACTATTACTTGTCTAACCTTTTATTTCGTATGTCATCTTACGAAATAAAAACTAAATTTCTTGGTATTATGTATTTCTCTGTACATTTCATTTGGTTTTCTTATCTAATGGTTATTTGAAGGATTTGAATGGTTATCACATTAAACAAAAAGGAGAACAACCAACACATCAATGTTTTACAAGCTTAAACCCGTATCCTGGGGCACACAAGCTTGAACTTGTTTCCAGGGCCGACACAAGTTTAAACCTGTTTTTTTTTTTTGAGAAGATAAACATGTTTCTAGAGTGAATGTTTTACAACACCCTTAATGGACGCAAAACACCACATTCGTGACACTCGAACAACGTCCCTTCACATTAAACAAATGAGAACAACCAACACATCAATGTTTTACAAGCTTAAACCCGTTTCATGGGGCTACACAAGCTTGAACTTGTTTCCAGGGCCGACACAAGTTTAAACCTGTTTCTAGAGTGAATGTTTTACAACACCCTTAATGGGACTTAAAACACCACATTCGTGACACTCGAACAACTTCCCTTCACATTAAAAAAATGAGAACAACCAACACATCAATTTGCCATCATTCAAAATTCAACATCATCTACATCTTCCGATTTAAACATCAACCAATCAACCAAAGAAGAACAACCAACACATAGAATTTGCCATTATTCAAAATACAATAACAAACAAACACATCAACACATCACTTTCCATTATTCAAAATACAACACAAGTTACGTCTTGAATCTTACACATCAACCAATCATCCTCAATGATTAAACATCCACAATATGTAAACATCTCATCCTCTTCATCAACACTAATACTTAAACGACCACAATATGTATCCCATCGCCTTCCTGTAACATGTCAAAAAAAAAGGTAACAAGCTTAATGCAATGTAACATGATTGAATATAAAAGAACTCTAAATATTAATCCATACAATACCTTATCATGGCAAAGTAGGAGTGTCATTTGGTGAGCATTTCTCCACCAATCAAACTCTTACAAGTGGAGCGTAATGACCATTGACACCGCATTTTCCACAAACATACTTCGTCTTTTCTGTCCCGGTGAGCGTTTCCTCTTTTTGATGGCCGTCGACTTTGTCTCTTTGGCACCTTCGGTGGCAAAACCACATCGTTAAGCACATCATCGGGATACACACATTCATCTTCATTTTGAAGTGGATACACACATTTGGAATAACCTAGCCTCCAACAATTTGATTTATAATACCAAGTGCAATACTTGGAGGCTTGCTTCCTCAGATACTTCAACACAAAGAAATGTGATGCTCTCATGGATACATATCCATCTCGAATTTTTACATGTACAAGTCTTCAAATCCAACTCAACGATGTAAGAAATAATGACATCCTTTTCACGAACATCATACTTATCTCGAGGAAAGTGTATTAGCGAAAATCATTTATTGACTCGAAGCTTTTGTTCACTTCGATTTCAATTTTGGGAGTAAGAGCATCTTGGCAATTTGTAGATGATTCATTTCTTTTAGCAAACCAATCCTGTAACATCTCCCGGATATGTTCAATCAACCCAACAATTGAAAATTCTCGTGCACGCTTTAGCCTAGCATTCACAGACTCGGCATGGTTTGTGGTCATTATGTTGTAACGAAATCCCTCAAATTTAGCTCTAGCCCACATAGGGAATTCTGGCTTCTTTCAAATATTTGTCACTTTCGGACATTTACTACATAAAGTTTGAAATGCAACTTGAATTCTTGCTTCTGATAGGCCTCTGCAGCTTTCTGAAAGAGCTTTCCCACACCACGTCTGGGATATTTCATCCTCAAATTCTTTTGCATGTGATACATGCGATGCCCATGGTGCGCATTCTTAAACACCGCCTTGAAAGATGTTTTAATACTATCGGCACGATCAAAAAGTATCGCAAGATCATTCGTGTCCCCAATGATGGGTTTTAGCTTATCAAAAAACCATGTCCAAGACTCTATACTTTCAGAAGCAACAACACCCCAAGCAAGTGGAAATATTTGATGATTTGCATCTTGACATGTTGCCACAAGTAAGGTCCCTTTATAACACGTTTTTAAATACGTGCCGTCCACATAAATGACTTTCCGCATCGCCAAATAAAACCCTCAATACTTTGACCAAGTGCCATGAAAAAGTATTTGAAAACATTCCCATCACTTTTTTCAATATGATATACAGTGTCCGGGTTTCTAGCCTTCATCCTATAACAATATTTGGGTAATTCTACCCAACTTTTGTTTGGATTACCCTTATCAATCTTACGCATAACCCTTAGCCCCTGTAAGCCTTGCAATAAGTTACATCATATCCAAATTCTTCTTTGGAAATCATGCATCAAGTCCTTTGGTGCGTTAATACGATTGGCATCTTTAAACCTTCTGGCAAAGTATGTGCCAATTAGCTTGTGCGTAGCATGTCCATGGTCTTTTCGAGGAGCAATAGGTGGGCAGCTATGCTTGTTTGCATACGTTACCACTACAAATCGCTCAGATGGTGCTTGAAGTTTGGTGGCTCGCAACGCCATTTGCATCCGGCGGCTTCACATAAAACTGAATAAACACTTTTGTTGGAAGTTTGCGTTTTGAATTCAAACTTGTACTTCGCAAGTTTGAATACCAAAAAACTTTTGCATTTAAACGGATCATTCACACGAAAGTCTTCATGTTCGGGAATGCACACTAAAGTATCACCTACTGATGACGGCTACAACGAAAGTCTTCATGTTCAATTCTTTGCACGTTAACCATAGTTGGGGGTGCATTCAAGGGATCAACAACCTCATTTCTCTCAACAAAGCCATCAAGATTCTCATTTGACAATTCATCAGCCCCGCTCATGCTAATTCTCTGATATGATTCTTCTAAATAAACATCTTCACCCAAATTCACCAATAAGGAGTCTTCAAGTTGCTCATTAAAGTCCATGTTGTCACCCCCCATGTTCAAATGAGAATCTTCGACACATGTCTCTATGCTTTCTATTCTTACATCCAACATCTCTTCCATGGCATTCCCAACAACATCCACATCTATCTCTTCATTAACAGTCTTTTCAACACATGTCTCTATGCTTTCTATTCTTACATCCAACATCTCTTCAATGGCATTCCCAACAACATCCACATCTATCTCTTCATTAACATTCTTTTCAACACATGTTTCCATGCTTTCTCTTCTTACATCCAACATCTCTTTCATCCCATTTGCCAAAACATCAACATCTGTCTCTTCATCTCTTTCAACACATGTTTCTTGACTTTCCGACACATTTACTACTTCACATGTTTCTTGACTTTCATAAACCTCGGTACACTTTTCCTTTTCCTTCAAACATATTAATAAAGCATCTTGTTTTAAATTACAAACATATATAAACCGATTCACAAGCTTATCGCAATCAAGCACCATCGGTCAAGCTTTACTAATGGGGACCATATATTTCATCTCAAACTCATACTTAGTTGTATCGATTTCCAACTCATTTTTCACCATGTCATACAATTCTTCAAATGTAATGTTCTTTTTGACACTCAGAATCGTCGAAACTTCTTCAGATTCACACCCTACATACTTCCAAGACCATAGACCATTGACGTCTTTTTCAATCTCCACAGGGTAAAATATAATAATACAAACTTTATCTTCCATCACGCTTCACCGAGATCCTGTTTTATTCAATACAATAATTACAAACCAATATACACATAGACAAAATCCATAATTCCGTTCAAATAGCCATTAACAAGTTTAAACTTGTGTCACACTATAATCAATCCACCTTGAAATGCGGATAGAAGTTCACATAGCCATTAACAAGTTTAAACTTGTGTCACACTATAATCAATATTTTAAGATTAATACGATTACTATTCACTGGAAATGCACTAGATATAACTAAATATATATATATATATATATATATATATATATATATATATATATATATATATATATATATATATAGTAGTCATACCGGGTAATAACTGCACAAATCACCAATTCAACATTTAACCATTTCAATTCAAATCAAATATCCATTTTCAATCGTGGTCGCCCCATTTTCAATTCAATTGAGTTAAACACACGGTTTAAGCTAATCCCGCAGGTAAGTAAACTAACAAACTCAATTTCCCTAAATTCACATACCGGTATGGAAAGCCAAGAAACCCTTTCGATTACCACCACTCGGCTAAGACAATGATTGACGGAGAGAAGAAGAAAAAGAGAGGGTCGTTCAGCGAGGACAATATTTGGACACCGATGGAGAGACACAGCAGAGTTATTCGCTGGCTTTGCAAAGAGAGGAAGAGCGAGTAATTGGATATCTTGATCCGATTTTGGCGTTTAAATTAGGGTTGGTTAATTTACCCGCCCTAATTTAGGGGTCGGATTAAGCAAAGTTTAATGGGATGTTTAATTAAGGGTTAATTACATTTTTAGTGTTAAGTAAATCACCCCAAATCAAGAAGGGGAGGGCATTAATGGCTTTTCACCTAACTTGGAGAGTCCAAGCTTGTTCATGACATGATTTATGTCATAAAAACATTATTCTGCAACAATTCGGTTGCCGATGCTTAAATAACTAAAGCCCCTAACATAATTCCCTAACCCTTCAAAAAAAAAAAAAAGAACATAAGTCCCTAAGGGCATTTACATGAAGTCTTATACTGGTATTTCTATTCCTAAAATAAAGATAAAAATAGAAATTTTCTTCAAATAACTCCAAAGCGAGCGGTTTTCATCCTTATTTATTTTTAGTGTCAATAAATAGCCAGATCCCCATTTGTGGAAAGATTATCCCCATTTTATGATATTTGGTATAAAGATATGGATATGGATGCCGTTGTGAAGTGTTTTAAATTGGGATGTTCAGAAAATAGGAATTTGTATTATTTTATATTATTTTAGGAATAAAAAATAAATTTCTGATTTAAATGCCTTAACACTCTTTTTTTTTCCTTTTTTTCAACCATTATCTTTTCAAATAGAAATCACCAAACCCAAAAGCACAAACCAGAATTTTATATTTGTTTCGATTCGAATAATATTTTGGGTGGGTAAACCACTCTAAAAACAAAGGAAGAGCCATTAAAAAAAAAAAAATCTAATCGTTTTTTTTGCTTTTATGATAAAGTAGAGTTTAGAGCCAAAATTTTAATGGGCAGGTGTCATTTATTCATTGATGCATCCGTTTCATATGGTGTTTGTGTTTGTAAGACTATTGAAATTTGCAGTATCCTCAGACTGAGTATCTGGAGTGTCCGTCGTGTATAAATCACGTATTGAATACGATATATACGCTTATAAGATAAAGTATCCGTGCATCTTAATTTTTATCCGATATTTGACCATTTTAAAAGTTTGGACATATATGTTGGTGATTCACCGACCAGATTATCCATCCCAAATGTGGCATTGATTCATGTTGGGCTATGATTTTGAATTGGGTAATTTTAGTGTTTTAAACGTACTACCTCCTCCGTCCTAAAATATAATTCACTCTATCTCTTTTTGATTCTACATTATCAATGAATCATTTATTTCTATTTTCTTTATCTTACTCTAATTTATTAACAATCCAACTATTTTTCAATATTTTATAACCATTTCATTAATGATGGTCAAAAGATATTTTAGTTATTTCTACTTGAAATTTCTGTCATTCAACCATTTTATTAATTTGTGTGAAAACACCTAAAACGACTTATATTTTGGGATGGAGATTGTATCAAAGATTAAGTAAATCTGAGATCGATAGAAGTGACGTACACATGAAACATAAACGCAAATAAACCAAAGAGAAAAAACAATAGTATAACATGAGCAGTATGAAACTGCTTTACTCTTATTTTGTTCTGGAGTAATTTACATTAACAATATTAATAGGGTTTAAAAGGCAGCGCAAAATTACTTAAAGACCCATTTAATGAATATTTTTTGGACGTAAAAAACGGTGGTGTGGCGTTTTGTTGAACACCGGCGTTAGTGGCGGCGGCGTTGGTGCAAATGCTAAACGCCGATGTGAAATCATGGATTGACGTTTTTCGAGTTTTAATACTTTTACATAAAGAGCGTCGGTGAGATGCTGGTGTTCGCTTGGAGCACCAAGATCGATGTCATCGATGTTGGTCTTTCCACATGAAAACGCAAGATCACCGACGCGGCATTTATGTAAAAATCACCGATTCTTTTGAAGAAATTTTTTTATGGTGTCGGGGGTAAGGGGGTGCCGATAAAACCCCCTATTAATATAGCCAATTTAATTTTCTCAAACTTTAATCCTGAAAAGCGACCTAAAAATTGATAATGTGAACATGGTTTTGGACTGATATAGTTCCATTCATAACCATCACAAACATATATAATATGAAATTTGGATGATTCTGACGTCGGCAGTTTTATTGGACTACACAATCAGGATGATCGTCGCGTGGACAAACCAAAGAATATATATATATATATTCACAATAGCGATCATCCAGCCGTGCGGTGCAATAATAATAGTCAATGGCTAAGACCCATTAGTATGGGTAGTTCTTTGCGCCTGAGTATTATATTTTAAGAGTTGTATGATGTGACATCATCCCCGCGCGTGATCGTAAATAGTAATGTGGTCGGGATGATCGCCATACGATACAACTCTCAAATTGAAAAGACCTAGGCAAGAACTTTTCCCCCCATTAATATGGTCGTGATGAGGAGCTGTGGGTCCGGCCAATCATGTTAAACCTTAAAGTGGTCGAACCTTCATCTTCATGGCTCCCGGGTTGCTGCCCTCCAAATGGATTCGGGTACGACCCGGATGGATCATCCATATTATCATCTCCACTGTTATTATGAGCTCTTTCTTGACCAGATTTATCTCCTTCAATCTCCCTGTATCTATTCAAATACCTCTGCATCGGTCCAGCATAATCATCAAAGCCTAAAGTCCTTAGGGCCCAGCAAATGTCATCGCCGGAAACTGTCTTCCGGCGCTCTTTCCGGCACTTCTCGGATGCTTCACTTGTAACGAAGCCAATGAACTCCGAAACACATTCTTGCATTGTTTCTTTGGCATCTTTTGAGATCTTTGCATTTGTTGGCAACATTTGCTTCATTATTCGACCCACGTTGGCGATCGGTAACAGACGGTCTTGTTCCTTGATTGCAGGAGGAACCTCATTTGATGTTCCCCCAACAGTACTGTCCACCATTTTTACAACTGAAATGAAGTTAATGTACTACAAATATTGTTGTAGGTACATTTGTAGGTCAATGATATCATATATATATATATATAGAGAGAGAGGGGGTGGGTAGTGATGTAGTGTATAAAGTATACAAACGGTTTTGAGTATATTAAAATGTGTATATACATGCACACATCATCCTGAGTATTTTATTATCTAATGACAATACGTATAGTAATTGTTTATGTTTGAACCAACAATTTGTATAGTATTTAATTTGAAGATTCCACCTTGACGGAGAAAAATGTAACATCCCACTCCAAAATACTGAAAAATCTTTATCTGGAAGATATGTGTTTGACACGTGATTTTTAAAATAATTCATCATGTCACGTAAAACTGACGTCATATCTGAATAATATAAGAATTATGCAGAAACAACAAAATATTCTGAGACTTGGGAAAATAGATCTCACGGACTTTCAAATTTCGTGCCACAAAACATTAATGTCCATGTTGAAGGATTGTGCAAGTTATGGGAGAGATGACCCACACTTGAAAGTAGTTCAACTAAAGATTTTGGGAGAGATGATAGTTCCATATGGTATCGGAGCTATAGGTCATGAGATCGAACCCTGGTGTCAACATTATTTTTCCAATTTATATTGTGCAAGTGTTGGAGAGATAACCCACGCTTGAGAAGCCGTGTTGAAGGATTGTGCAAGTTATGGGAGAGAGACGTGTTGAAGGATTGTGCAAGTTATGGGAGAGATGACCCACACTTGAGTGTATAAGATGTTTCTCATTTATATTGTACAAGTGTGAGAGAGATAGCCTACATTTGAGAAGGCAGGATCGTGCAAGTTATGGGAGAGATGACCCACACTTGAGTGTGTAAGATGTTTCTCATTTATATTGTGCAAGTATTGGGAGAGATACAAATACTTGAGAAGGCGTGTTGAAGGATTGTGCCAGTTATGAGAGAGAGGCGTGTTGAAGGATTGTGCAAGTTAAGTGAGAGATGGCCACACTTAAGTGTATAAGATGTTAATTATCTACCTCTCCACCAGTTTTAGCTTTTGAGAGAGATGATAGTTCAACAGTCCACGAAACAGAGTTATCAGAAAAGTGCATAAACACATCTGAAGTACCAATAGGGTCAAACTACTATCATAAACATGATCGTAACATGATCTCCAAACTCACCATCATATTCATTATGTACATACATATATTCTCAATCAAAATGAATGAGTGAGCACTAGCTCGACGGTTAGTAATGAGTAAGAGATCAATAAACGAGATTACTCTTTGTAATAATCCGTGAGAAATGACATGAATCTATTTATCTAGTTTGCAAGTTGCTTAAAATAATAAAGCATATAAGAGCTACTTGAAATTAGAGGTGTTCCCGGTTTCGTTTGGTTCGGTTTTAAGTGTTAAAGGAAATAAAGTTCTTTACTTTACCACCAAATTGGTTTTAAGTCAACCAGTAGTCATTGATCCCATCTTTGGTTCGATTCGGTTTGTGGGTTTATACTACAAATAATATTCGTGTGTGTGTGTGTGGGCGGGCGGGCGGAGGGGCAGGGGTGGGTGGATCCGTGGATGGGGTGTGGGTGTGGGTGTGGGTGTGGGGATGTTGGTGTTGGTGTTGGTGTTGGTGTGTGGCCCCCGAGTATAGATGGGAAAACTTTTGAGGTTGCATAAGTTTAATGATTTCGGTTGTGTATGTTTAATATGACCTGCAAGAAAATAAATAATGGGACTTATTCGGTCTAATAGAATAAGTTCGTTTATCGTCAGAATAATAAATAAGTGGCCAAGTTGGCCTGATAATATAATCGACCTGTATTGCAGGGGAATATGAAATAGGGAAACATGAAGAAATATGTCCGAAAAGTAAAAAAATTGATAAAATATGTCTCGACGCATGCATGAAAATTAGGATTTTAGTCATCTAACTTTAATTTATTTTGGATTTTAGTCACTGCTTTCTGCATTAGGTGAGGAAAATGGTCTCTCTAAGTTTTTTTTTTTTTTTTTTTTTTGGATTTTAGTCATATCCGCGGAAATAGTTGATTGGACACCGAATTTTAAAAATAGTCCTCTAACTAGGCTGCTTGCGTAAGCGCGTTTTTAAAGATTAGGTGCCTTCAATCATTTATTTCCGCGGATAGGACTAAAATCCAAAAAAAGCCAACAGAGGACCATTTTCCTCACCTGAGTTGAGCGAGGACTAAAATTCAAAATAGGCCAAGTTAGAGGACTAAAATCCTAATTTTACCCTCGACACATGTGTGCCTTGTGCGTCGCGCAGTGGTAATTCGTGCGTCGGAAGCAGGCATAGTTTTCAAATGTTTACTTTTCAGGCATATTTTTTCAACTTTTTACTTTTCGGACATATTTCTTCAAGTTTACATATGTAGCCATATTTGACTCAAGAGAAATCCAACTTGATACGTAACGAGATAGGTAAATAAGTTGACACATATGGCATTGATTGTAATGTGACGGACCCAGAAAAAAATCTCAGTAGGGATACCGAAACAAATTCGAAAGGCGAGTGGGGCATCAATAGTGTTTTTACATTTTTTATCTATAAAAACACATCGATTTTCAGATCTCAGTGGGGGCCATGCACCCCACCTCTTTAAATGATTTAGTCCGACTTGCAGAGATGAAAGATGATCCGTGCCTTCAAATAAGAAATTATATGCCCCCCCCCCTCCCCCCCCCCTCCCTCCCCCCCGAGCATTATGGAAATTTTTTCCTTTTTTCGGTATGTTGAGCTCATTCTCCGACCTGCAGGTGTCTTATGAAGACCTTTTTGAGTTTTTCCCATCCTGCAGGTTTTACCATTTGAGAAAAAATTATCTTTGTTATAACTTATATATAGGGGCCATGATGTCTGCGTTATTTTTAAAAACTTGTATTAAAGATAAGTGTCTTGATGACTAACAGCTTGTTGCCTAAGTATTTTAAAGTTCTTGATTCAAGTGACTCATAATAATAGTAAGAAAGAAAATGAGGCGGGCTCAGTTCGTCCGTGATAATAAAGAAAGAGACTTAGGCATGCTCAGCTCACCCAAGATAATAATAAATTCATAATAATAAAGAAGCAGACTAAGTCATGCTCAGCTCATCCAGGTAAATTCATAATAGTAATAATAACGAAAGAGATCGAGTCCTGCTAAGCTCGTGCAGAAAGAGATTGACCAAGGCCAGCTCAGCTCATTCCAAAATAATACTCCCTCCGTCCCGTATTATAAGTCCTTTTGGATTTTTCACACAGATTAAGAAAAATCATAAATTGGTTACTTTTTAATATTTCAATGCAAAATAGTGTATTGATTTTTGGGATTGACTTATAATATTGCATTGTTTAGTGTGAAAATGAAAACAATACATTAATCTTGTATTGAAATGTGAGAAGGACTTATATTTTGGGATACCACAAAAAAGCTAAAAAGACTTATATTGCGGGACGGAGGGAGTAGAAAATTTGTAATATGCCATAATTTGATCAAGGTTGATGATACATAGAAATCCAAACCAGTTTGCTAAGTTATGTACATGAGGTGAGACTGAGATTTGCTCTGCTCATCTTAACAGAAAGAAAAACGTAAAAGGCAAAGTCTTCATGCTTATGATTAATACACTACTCTTGCCCTTTTGCGGGATGATAGCAGTGTAGCAGCTCCTGGATGCTTCTATATCGCCTCAAACTCGGTTGTTCCGCCCGAGGTGGGAAAATTTCAAACCAACATAATGTTGTAAGCTGAGGTCTTTTTGACCACCACATAATTAACCAAATAGCGATGCTAGAAATCTCCGGGTTTTACTTTGACATATGTGAGGGTAATTGGACCTTCGAATGATGATCCATGTAGCTTTTTGAGTAGATTTGAGAATGGGCCTACAAAGTAGACAAAGCATTAAGGTCCCGGAGCTTGCCTCCGGGAGACACTCTAAAGCTTAAGTCAGTAACGGAATAGAGAAATGTCTATTGAAATGACACTAAGTGGGAATGCAGTATGTAAAAGTGCGTATCTTGTTTGTGAGGATGATGAATCTTTTTATAGGCTTCTCTCATGGGGGAGTAAATTATGTAGCATTGTAATCGTGGTCAATGAAAAGGAACCGTTTAAGAGGCAGTAATGGAGCAATCATGACAATTTGACGGCGGCAATCATGGAGCAGTTACAGTATCGTGATTCGTGGGTTAATGCCTAGTTAATGGAGAGTAACGTCATCTGAGGTCGAGACTTACTTGCCCAGAATGTAAGAGGCCGGGGTAAACTTGCACCATGTCGGCAGTATGAGGTCGTACACGTCTTACGTCGTGCCGGCCATAAGCGGCAAGACGAACTGCGCCATGTCGGACAGAGGATGACATGCCATGTCGGTAAAATGATAACAAGGGCGACATGAGCTGAAATACAGACCCCAATATCGTTCTAAGCCCATGTCATCCCATTTGAGGAAAAGACCCGATTAACTCTCCCTAGTGCCATATGTATGAAGTTGGATCATTCCCATGTCAAGAACCATATGACATATTACTGTCTTTCCTCTCAAAATCCATGCAACCATTTCTTTTGTTGTACTACAATCTCTTCCAAAAAGTTAAGCTGATGAGGATGTAGATAATTAATATTTTATATATATCTCAATACGTCCCCTCAAGTGTGGGTCTGTAAGAGGAGAGAAAGACCCAATACTTGATTAATCTTTTTTGTTTATAGTGTGGGCTTGTGAGAAGGTATAGAGGCCCAACACTTGATTGATTTTTTTTTATTTAAATTATGCTTAGAGCAGGGTTTGAAGCCAAAACCTGTCGCTCTAATACCATGTTGTACTGTTATCTCTCCCCAAAAGCTTAAGCTGATGGGAGGTAGATAATTAATATATTATATATCTCAATAAATTAAGCTGATGGGAAATTAGATAATTAACATTTTATATATCTCAATAACTTCATGTTCATAACTACTATCTATATATACATATAGAAGCACTCAATTAAAGTATGTAATCTCCAAAAAGCTTGCAGGGAGGACTCAACTCGTACATTAAGCTCTCATTGATGATACTTGGGTATTAACAAATCCCCATATATTAGTATATTATAATATTTACACATAATTTTAATTTGTAAGTGTGAAAAGAGCAAGAGAAACCTTTGTTTGGAAGTAGAAATGGACAAAAGAAAATAATAATAAAAAAAATTGATCAAACCCTGATTGGAGAGACTTTCGAAACTTGTTTTTCTTAACCAGATGCATATAGTGGATGACAAAAAGGGTGGGCTAACGGTCGGTGGCCAAACAAGAAATCGAAGGTCGGATGGGTTAATGAATTATATTTGTATGGTCAGGTAGGCTAGCTGGATTAATTAAGACAACTAACTGGATTAATTAAGACAACTAATTATACTGAACTGAATTATATAAGGTTTTTATGTATCGAAAATAAAATCCGGACGTGATGCGTCCACCCAAACCTACCTTTGGTTCCTTCCCTGATAACGGCAATGGTAAAAGGACATAAAAACACTCAGAAGAATCCAAAAATCCATTGAAAATTTCACAATAATTTATTATAGCTACTCATTTTTTTTTTTTTTTTTTTGGAAAGGTTTATAGCTACTTTTGATGTGCAATTAACAAGTATTACTACTACATAATTTCTTTATAAATATAGCCTATAAAATAAGCAGTAGGTATAGGTAACTATGAGAAGACCTGCCACAGTAATAATAAATTTGTATAAAGAGAGGAGAAAGCAACCTATGAACAAATGTTTTGGCCATTACATATAAAGTATAATATATACTTTACTTTGATCACAGTTTAGAGCCAATCAAATTAAAGCACTTAAAAGTATAAAAAATTTAAGAAATAAAAAAGTTGAGTTCGACAACTTTTGGGATTAATTACAACATGGATAAATTTATATAAAATACTGGTAATTATTATTATAATTATATTGTTATGTGTTCAGGAATATAATTAAAGAGATTGAAATATGGGGAGAATAGTGCTGTTGCCGAATCCTCACAATAGATATGATGTTAATTGTGTCCTTATGGAACCCGTCACAAAGTTTTTCTTCCATGACAACAGCAACTGTTTTTTTTTTTTTTTTTTTTTTTTTTTTTTTTTTTTTTTTTTTCGATCAAGATTTTGTTTTTTTTACCTATGCTTCTAATTGGACAATATTACTATGTCGTTGTTACAGGAATATGTCGTTGGTTTCACAGTCATTTGGCCTTTATCAATTATTAAAGGTTGGGTAACTCGTACCATTAGAACGGCATGTCATTTTCCCCTGATATCACGTATGGATTAAACAATTTGAATATATATATATATATATATATATATATATATATATTTTTTTTGCTTTGCTTTCTTAAAGGACTATTTTTTTCACATGAATGTTGTTTTACACTTACCAAAGCGAGAGTGAGGCCGTTTGGATATTCCACACGCCATAATTCGACAAGTAAATGAGTCGGAAAATATATACTATTCTACAGCCAATTTATGGTTAATTCGATTACATACGATCATTTCACCCAATTTGAGTCGAATCACGATCATTATCTTGATTTTATTCTAGTCGAATTTTGAATGTTTTTCATACTTTCAATACCGGTCGAAAGACATTCGACTAAAATTGAGTACTGAAAAACTTTTAATATTCTCATCTCAAATTCAATCGAATCAATAGTGGTGCTCTTATATTGTTGTTGTTGTTGTCGACCCAATTCTAGTCTCGAATGTGTAGAAGTATTCGGACTCAATATTGGTCGAATGATGCTCGACTATGTATGAGTTTGGAAAACTTCAAACATTACTCGCTTAAAATATGGTCGAGAATCAACCAAGTGTGGACTCTCAACACGTATATTCTGACCATATTTCAGTATGGATAATGTGTCATATTCTGACCAAACTTTGGTCAGAATGAACGCGCGTAAAATAAAAAAAATAAGGGCAAAATTGAAAAAAAAATTCTGTGTGGTAAGATAAAAATTTGTGTGAAAAGATATTTTCTTCTTAAAACTCACGTATCCGGACCTACTGACCGCATTAATCCGGAATTCGGTAACAATAGGAATTTTGATAATCACCATAGATTTTCTTTTTTTTTGAAAGGTGACGGATTTGAATGAGCCAAATTAGGAATGCACGCCTGAATTACAAGAGATGACGGCATATTGCCCCCAGTGTTTCAAACCCACCAGTTATAAGCCTTCTTTAGCCAAGAAAGAAGCCGGCACGTTGCTAATCGGACTTTTCTAACTACAAAATCCCCGGCGGTGTACCAGATCAATTGTAGCCTAGTAAAGGTGAGCAATGTCGTATCTGTGACGCCATGATCTGGATACCGAGTCCTTAACCGGAAAAGAACGTCTGACATGTATATAATTAAAATTAATCGATTATATACGTAAGCCTGACATCATCATTGGAAAAAAAATCGGAAAACGAAAAGATAGACTCGGGAAATTAGCTAAAAGATTCTACAAACGATCGTTGGAATGCAACACATGCTGCAACTAAACAACATCTCAAGACATAATACACAATGATCGAATATCCCTTCAACTATTACAGTTCTTTCTTTGCAGGTAGAAGGTACTACTATCTCCAACTATTACAAAAGAAAAGGAAAGATTCTACACCATTAATGAGAATAAAAAAAGATAAACTTCAACAGCTGCAACTTTGGGAATCACTCGTTAGCGATCTCGAACTCAACATGCACCAAAACCACCTTCTTGGGAAGGGGAACAATAATAACAGGGTAAGTACAAATGTACTTAGTAATGGTAGAATCACCGAATCTACAAATGCTATAACACAATGAATTAATCAAAATAATATCACGTATGTTCAAGTAGCTCAGTCCCCTCTACTAGTGTCCCCAGTAGACATAACCAACTAAGATATTTGTTACACATTGATCCAAGGACCCTTTTCATGATGAGAATGCACAATGACATATCATCAACACCTTTAGGGCACGGTAGCAAACCATGTGGTCCATTGCCAAATCTCGGATTTTACTCCATGCGTAAGGGCAATGATTGACCGCGTGAAATATAACCTGCTCCCTCGGTATTTCCTTACGGAGGGGTAATAGCTAACATGTGGAATACTACACGAGTCCATTTGGTATCTGACCGTGTGGAGGTGTAATAATTCAATGAAACAATGCAAAAACGTGCCTAACTGAAGACCAACATGTTTTAGTTTTTAGACAAGTCAAGTATGTATTTAGGTGTTTATTCTAACCAGTTAGGTTCATTACACATAAAAGGGTCCTTAATGAGGTCTAGACCAAACTCTACATTACACTACCTCGCACTTTGCACAGAAGCATTGACATTTAATCCAACATCCACAAGGCTAAGGTGTAAGGATGCCGATGATCCCGAGTTTCTCCCCACAGAGGGTCTCCACATGGTGCTGATCCAAATCCACCAGAAACCAAACCATTAACTTTGCCACATAACAAGGACAACATTGATCATCCAGTAAACATCAAGTATGGTCGAATGAAATGTGTTCCAATGCACCCTGTAAAATAAAATATTTTTCCTTGTATTGATTCATACATTGTAAGAGTGTACATTTATAATTACAATATAAACAAACATCCTATAATATCTCAACAAGATAATGTGTATCTATGATTTGGTTCTATCTGCTAACACCCCACAAGCTGACGGTGGTCGAGAAAGCAACTGAAGCTTGTCTCTGTGTTTAAGGAAAGAACTCGTAGGAAGTGGTTTCATGAATATGTATGCAATCTGATCCACAGTGGTAATAAACTGAATATTTAAGCGTTTTGCTGCAACCTGTTCTCGTACGAAATAATAGTCTAACTCAATGTGCTTCATGTGCGCATGAAGAACTGGATTTGCTGATAAATATATGGCTCCAACATTGTCACACCAAAAAGTAGGAGGTGTAGATGGCAGGAAACCAAGTTCGGACAGCAAGGATTGAATCCACATTAACTCAGTAGTAGCATTAGCAATTGCCTTATATTCAATTTTGGTAGATGATCGAGCAATGGTAGGCTTCTTCTTGGCCATCGCAAAACCACTTATAGAACGACGGTCATCCGGACAACCACCCCAATAACTATCACCATAGCATTGCAAAGTAGGAGATGATGAAGGTTTGAGAAAGAGTGAATATGCAACTGTATGTTTTAGATATCGAAGCACTCGTTTAACGCCTTTCCAATGAGCATCAGTTGGGTATATTGGCACAATTTGTTAACAGAAAAGGAAATATCCGGACGACATTTGTCAGCTGTATGATTGTGATACCCACAAATTTGGTACTTTTGATGGCGCGGCTGGTGAGTGGAGGCATTTGAAGCAGCGAGACGGAAAGTGCCTTGATCAGTTGCATTATTTTGGCCACTAGTGACGTGGTTCGCCTGAGGTAGTTCCTGTGTTTTTCGAAGTAAAATCTCATGGGCAACAAGCTGTCCATGGAGTTCATAGAAAGAAACGGGCTATCTGATATCATGTAAAATAAAATATTTTTCCTTGTATTGATTCATACATTGTAAGAGTGTACATTCATAACTACAATATAAACAAACATCCTATAATATCTCAACAAGATAATGTGTATCTATGATTTGGTTCTATCTGCTAACACACCTGTGAGACACGGTGAGGATCCAAAGCCACTAGAACACACACATTTCACTTTACAACATTCCACAAAAAGCTTTACATTAGTGAATACTTGAAAAGAGAAACATTCGACGAACTCTCTGTTCTGATAGGCCCGTGCCCAAGACCATTTTTGCCTAGAAAATCGGCCAACACTCTAGGATCGAATTCCATGGTTTTCTTTACCATTTTAAGCACTAAATCTACTATGAATCCATACGAAAATAATACGAAATTATTCTACAACATGTTAGTAACATTATACTAGATCAAAACACCAATATAACATGAAATTCAAGCCAAATATGAAATTACTCTAAAACATGCTTGAAATGAAAATGCTACATCTAAACACTAAAATAACACATCTGGATTTGGTTGAGCACCCCTTACTTATGATTTCACCAAAAAGCTCCAAGAACACCAACTTGAATCTTGAAGAAAAGGATGAGATCTAAAACAAATCTTCAAAAGATCTAAGATCTACGAACTCACTTCGAATCTTCAACCTAAAAACATAGATCTATGATTACTACACATTTTCAACAAATAATCTACAAGAAAACTCAAGAAAAAATCTAGATCTAAAATTGGGTTTTCAAAACTCTTACCCAATCGAAGTGAAACTTGTATCAAATCGAATCTCTCTTCATGGTGAGCGTCGTGGTGTGATTAGTTTGCTATTCCAAAAGCCGGATTGCTTGGAAAGTAGAAGATTCACTCCCTCCGTTTCCTTTCTATTTCCCACTCTTGTTTTGCTCCCAGCCGAAACATACAACTGTTTTGAAGAAAAATGAGGGGTTATGTGTTATGATGGGTATATATAGAGGTTGGTACATTTATCTTTTTGCCCTTACTCAAAGCTAAACCTTTAAAATCCCGTAAATACCCTTTAACTTATATTTTATCCCATAATATTTAATTCAAACTTGACTTATTAAATTATCGGGACACACAAAATCACAAAAAGACTTTTATACCTTTGATGAAGATATGAGTTTCACATTCTTCCCCACTTAAATGAGTTTCGTCCTCGAAACTTGCCAAAGCTTGCTCGCTTAAACTAACGTTTGAAACCAACTAGCGTGTCAAATCTTAAGCTATCAACTTCTGAACTTTCCACGGTCCATCACTAAGATCCTATTTGGATCCAAGCTTAAGTATTACTCAAATCTACTTGAGAACATTTCAAGCTTAGTGCCGCACTCCTTCTTGTCTCCGAAAGATTCTAAGATATCGGATTAACCTTTCCTTGATCAAACACCTTTTCTGACTTCTAATTACTGATTTAAGCCGATATCACAATTCAACTTAAATTGCAACATCCCTTTACCAGACGCTCATGATTCAATCCTTCGGTGCTCTTCATCTAATTTTATCCTCCTTAAAGGGAACAACTCAAGATTACAATACACACGAAAGACCGGCTTTCCAAGCATACTAGGGTCTTCCTCAACCTAGTCCACCATCAAGAAATCTTCATACTGAAGACCAAATCACCTTGGTCCTATAAAATTCACCTTACACCTCAAGAGATATTCGCTGACTTAAAAAAACATTAGGCACCCGAAAACTTGTTAAATACGCTTCAAACCTCTTAGATCATCAATACTATACCCAGTTCAAAACTTTGACGAATCTATTCATCCTTTAGTCTAAAATTAACACTTAAGCACGTCCTCCAGGAATTGTTCCGTTAACCGATCTATTTCCTGCCGAGCACACCCACCGGCACTGATACTCATCTAAACAAGGAAAACAACACCTATAAACGAACTTAAAAGGTCTTTTTCGAAACTAAGGGCAACTTCAGGTAGCGAGTCCAATATCCAAAGGAAAACAAAACATTTTCGTGACAACACTAATTAAAGCATAGGGTTATAAAAAAGATTCTAGAAGAAAACTTGAAATCAAACGTAGATTTGAAAATCCACAAAGATCTAAGAACAATCTTTGATTCCTTCAACCAGAACGTAGAGCTTTACAAGAATTTATGTCAAAAAACAACAGAACACATGACGAGGTGGTTTGTGAAAATTATTTTACCGGTTCAAAGGAAGGAGCAACATCCACACATTGCTTGAACTAGGTGTTGAAATAGTGTCCTAAACCCAATCAGGTTGGACTGGATCCGACCGGGTCGGATCATTTCTACTATTTCTTTATGTTTATACATATGATAAATGGCTTTTTGTTATTATATATTTGTTCGTTTAACGGATCATTTATGATATTGTGTATATGATAACATCCCTAGTGTCAAATTGTGAAAGAGAAATCATAATAGTGATTATGGATGATGAGATCTCGACTCACTTTAAAAGGTTTGATACTTAAATGTCTCTAATCGTATGTGCTATTAAACAGGACATTGATAGTATGATTAGACTAGCACGTATTGGATGTCTTTTATCTTTTGAAGATAGGGATAGATCTCGTCTATCGAAGTGTAGAGACACTTGGACTGTACGTGGACGTGTATTAGAGATTACGTACGTTACACCGACCCACTTACTTTATTAAGTGTCGCACTATGTGGCGGTTGTGTAATTATCCTGAGACCGGAGTCTTCATGATTTCACGGTGTGGATTGTCATACTTTGACACTATTGAGGTTTCCCCTAGCCATGGGGCGATCATGCGGTAGTGATTGTGTGTGATACTGAAGCATGCTTAGGATTCATGTTGCTCGTCCGGAAATCGTGTATCCTATGATTAGGAGTAAATATCCGAAAGGGCCTTCATATAAGGAATGTCTTATTCTCGAAAGTCTTTGCAAAGCGGAAGTAATAAGTTACTTCGAGAGAGTAGGATATCCACATTATAAGATATGGTCGTTGATGTTTGACACTCGTCGTACGGCCGTATGGATATTGTAACAGCGATATGATTCTATTTACACGGCAACTGTTTCATATGAAAGGTAGTAGTCATTGCATTTGACTCTTCCGATGATTGGGGGTCGTGGACGCGTTGCTAGGTGCTATCCATGATCGTTAGGTGTGAAGGACATTTTCGTAATTTGCACTTTGTGCCTACGGTCAACATATTCTGAATCGAGTCACACATATAAGAACATCAAGCCTGATTAAAATACGGTTATAGCGATAACCAAATAAGGAAAGTTTTATCTCGACTATAAAATGTTATAGTGATAAATTAATATGGTGGTATTTATTTATTATAAATGAAATAAATACAAGATATTAATTATGTTGATTAATTAAACATACATATTTGATGTATATGTCGAAATATATTTGTATTTATGATATACATGTATTTTGTGAATTAATTAATCATAGTATTATATTAATTAATTAAGAATATTCCGGATGCCAATATTATGGCATATGGGGCGCAAGTTATTGTGCATATGAGACACATGGATTTTGCAAATTAATTAGTAGTATTACCATATGTTAATATTAGATATTAATAGATTTGCAAAAATTGATTTATGGTAATATAATAAAGATAATCAATATTAGATATTGACAATATCTTGGAATATTTAATATGAGATAAATCAATCAAAGATATTTTTCTTATTTTATTAGGAAAATGTTTTCTTTCTCTTCAATCTACCGTGAAGCTTCTCCCAATCTAATTGGGACTAGTAGGGGCGCACCGTCTACTATATATATATATATGTAGGAATGTCAAGCTCTTTTGCATCATCACAATTCCAAGAGACTAAAAGTTCTTGTGAAAAATAAGAGAGCTTCTTAGAGAGAGTTTGAGAGAAAGAGAAAATGCCGGTCTAGCAACCGGATTTTTCTAGTAGCAATCCAATGGTGCATTCCGGCAGGTTGTTCGTGTGGATCAATGGTAGAGGCCGAGCACTTGGGCGGCTTCGTGCAAAAACTGCAATCGTAGATAAAGCGACGATCCATTTTAGACCATCCAAGGTATATTCTACATCTACTTCTTTTATGATTGTTGCTTAAACGAAGTTGGTCTTGGAAAAAGGAAATCAAAATTTTAAATTCCGTTGCGTTCCCGTGTAGATTTACTAACCGTGGTATCGGAGCGAGCTTCGAGTTTAAGCAATAAGCATGTTAATTTGCGTAGTTAATTTTATTGTTTAAATCACATAACTAAAAGATGAAAGATTTTTGATTCGCAAAATGATACACGAAAAGAAAAAGGGGGTTCAGGTGTGCTCGGCCGACTGGCGGCGGCACCACCACCACCGTCCGGAGACCGGCGGCGTCGGCAGCCTCCTGGCTGTCGTCGTCGGCTGGTGGCTGCCTGGTGGGTCCCTTCTTTTGTTTTGTGTATTTGTGTTTCAATATAATTAATAGTTGTTATTGATATTTCTTTGTTTAGTTGGTGTCATATGGCTAACTAATGGTTTAAATAGTTTGAGGCCATTGGGATGCCTCATGGCATTAAATAATATTGGTCTTTCCAAATTTTGTTTGGAACATGCCTAAGCTCTTTTCAAAGTATTTGATTTTGGAAAAACCTAGCCTAGCTATTTTCAAAATTTTGATTTTGGAAAGGGCCCTAGGTTGGTGCCTTTTGGTTTTGGAAACCAAAGACATCCTTTTGATTGAGAATCAAAAGGAAAGAAACAAAAGGGATTTAATTTTGATTTATTTTGATATAGTTCTAATTGATTAAAATTAATATTGAAATCGTTTAAAATTAATAGTTAATTTTATTTCGATTAAAATCAATTAATTGATTAAATGTTAATTAGTTAATTGATTGGAGAAGATTATTTAATTGATTAAGCGTTAATCGATTAATTAAGACGCAAGTTGGTAAATTTAGATTTTATATTTTTCATAAGATTTTATTGTATGGATTAGATATTGTAGTAGATATAATATGATTATATGTACCCCGATTGATCATAGACTCGACCAATATGATAGATGTGAATGATTTATTTCTCTGTTGGTTTTGAAAATTGTCCTAGGCTGTTATGAAGAATGTGACCTAGTTTACTTTCTGCATTTATCCCATTCCCGTTAGCCCCCCCACCCCCCGTGTGTGGCGGGTGTACAAATTTATTAGATAGATTTTATGTAATAAGAATGAAGCAAAAGATGGAGACCAAATAAAGACGAATAAAGATCCCATTGGAGATGGCGCATTAAAGATCCTCTTGGCGGTTGCAACTACCCTTAGATTGTGACCTGCGGTTTCGTCAGTTTGTATTCGAAGCCGCATTTAGGAAAAGTCAATGATCATACTGGTTACTTTACGCATTTGTTTATTTTGTGCTTGTATTTATTTTATGTGATACGATAGATGCATGACCAGGCACGATCTAGATGAATGTGTAGGATTTATGTCTATAGAGATGGATATAATTGATGAGACCAAAATTGAAATTAATTAAGTGAATTAATTTGCAAAATACTTCCAAAACAAAAATCAAGTCGAAATATTGTCCCCAAAATTATAGCGACGGTGAGGGCCCTTGTTCGGATCCAACTGGTCGGCCCTCGTCGAGAGTTGACCTACCTTGGGTATATCATCGTTATTGAGATATGATCGTATGAGATCTCGTGAATATTGGGTTATGGCTTGACTTGAATGTTGCGGTGATTGGCCCTCGTCAGGACCGTCTTATTTTAGAGGCAAGGGGTTGGCTACCACATAGAGATGTGTAGTGTCAAAAAGTTGACTAGTCAACCACCAAGAGTCACATACAGATGTGATTGGTAAAGTGTTACCTACCCTTCGAATTATTCCGGTTGATCGGCCCTCGTCGGGAATCGGGGTAACTAGATAGGATCTTGGCCACTAATGAATATTTAAAAAATTCTTGAAAGTCAATTGGGAGTAGTTGATTAGTGGGAGCAAAATCAAAACAAAAGACCGTTTTGCTTTTGCATGTATAAACAACACTCTTTTATCTTTATTTTTAGGTTGTAGTTTTGGAGCAAACTTTTATTTATGTTTTTATTCTCAATTGTGAAAACTAAAATTAAATGATTGTTACCTTTTGAGAAACATTTCAAGTATGGTTAAGTAATTTTAATACTTTTAAAAATAAGCAATGACACGAGCAACTTCGTTATAGTAGTTAGAGACAAAGAAACTACATATTTGATATAGTGCTCTAAGACTTTAATTACTAGTCAAAACAAAAGCTCATGATATGATTGAATCACTTGAAATGTGTTTCAACGAATTAATCATATATTGGATACGACGATGTCCAATGCGTCATTTTGTCATACGATGACAATTAATTCAAACATCAGATGTGTTGAATGTGAATGACCACAACGAATTTTGGAAATGTTGTTTTCAAAATTGTAAGATTTAAGTATCGACTTATTTCTTTAATCATTGCTTGAAACTAAATTAAATAGTTCATGTTTTGAATATGATTTAATAAACAATGGATTTTCATTATGAAAGGAAATTGAAGATATAGCTCTTGTGATTTTTCTTAAGATTTATGAAGACAAAACTAAGAAATATTTACAAGTGCTTAAAGGATTAAAAAGGAAAGTTAGGGCATATGCTTAAAATAAGAGATCTTATCGAAGTCTCTATTCTAAGCAAGTAAGTTGAGATAGTTCTATCTAAAGTCAACTCTCAGAGATATGATATCTTACGAGTATGATTGAATTAGAAAGATTAAATACGAAATACACTAAAACATGGAAGATGAAGCAAACGTTGCAACATTTCCTTTATGGTATTCTGAATTTGGTAGATTGATAAAGGAACTAAATAAATGTTGTTGTGTTCTTGTTCTTATGAAGAACAAGAGTTCAGTTGTTTGTTAGGATTTAGTAGATAAATTCAATTGTAAGGAATAAAAGTTGTTCCGATAAAGTTGAACGGTCACTGAATCTAACATACTAGATTATGATCACTATATAGTCGATATAATGAAATCTCAACCAAATGTTTGAATGGCTGTTATCCTTGATATTTGTGGTTGTTCTAAATGTAGACTCTCTGGAAGAGAAATGTGTAATCAAATGTCATTCTGATGATGTCTGAACAATGTGGGTAATACGTGTCTTATCTAAAGATGACTGAAATACCCTTTTATGAAAAGGGTTGTAAATTCTAGAAAATTGGCTAAAGCCTAAACAAACCAATGTTTGTTGGCTTATGACAATTAATACCAAAAATAATTGCTTATTAATCTCTATGACTATTTTTAGAAATAGTTGAATATACTTAGTGAAGTACAACAATTCGGAAAGCCCAAAAAGTTTGAGCTAGTACGAATGTGAGATTGATGAGCTACTTAGGAATTGATATTTTATTGGATTGAAGCAATTAATACCTAAAGGGTGTTTCAGAAGTTGTCTGAAAGGGAATAAGATTCTCCCTTGAAGGATGCCATTTTTGGATACGCAATTAGATTGTGTCTCTAAAATCGAAACAACACTTTATACGATAAAGGTGTGACGCAAGCCATGCAAAGTATCCCTTACCTATTTTAGGGATAGTGCCCTTATTCAATACAATGAATAAAGGTTGAATGAATTCCATATCAGATATGGATGACGATGACATCAAATCCATCTTATCCGATGATTTAGGGTTGTCGTGCTTCTTGCAAGCATGCAATGTCTGAAAGGATTAGAGCATGGTATGACATGTTCAAATTTGTGGAATATCTGAGCAAGTATGCTAGATATCATTTACTTGCCCACGGAGCAAAAGGTGTTTGTCTCCAAACATACGGTCTTTCAAGGGAAGTTTTTCTTCTAGAAGAAACAGTGAGAGTAAATCAAGATCTCAAAAGTAGTTTGAGAACACAAAGAGATATTCAACATTTGGAACATGAGCAGACGCCACATAATGATGAGGTACATGACACTGCTCAGTGCACACAAGTACCATGTGAGTCTATAGATAACCATATGCCTGAAAGGCTACGGGTACATTCTTGTTGAAGAATGAAGATCTCACGACTTATGCCAGAATGCTTGAAAGGCAAGATTAAGAGACATGGCTTGAAGCCGTAGTGTCTGAATTAGAATCCATGAGCGACGAACGGTTTATGAACCTAGTCTATCTAACCTGAAGGGAACGTCTCTGAAAGGTGTAGCATGTCTTTATGAAAGACAAACATGGATAGTAATACGATTACTAGTTAAAATGAGTTGACAGCTCGAGGCTTCGAGGTGTAACCTTGTAATTACCTTTATGCTACCGGCTATGCTTAAGTCTATTCAGATAGTGCTTGTTGATGCTACGTATCATGGCTATATGATAGTGTTGAAAATGTTGGGCCAAAGGCTTGATGTTCATAGTCGATAACATGATGTGTAAGCTTATAAGATCCATTTATGGACTCAAACAAGTTTCTCTATATAAGTTCTTTACTTTGATAATCAAAAGAGTTTGATTTGATCAAAGGAAAGGATATGCCTAATGCAAAAGGTTAGTGAGAGTGTCACATGTTTTTGAGCAAGGTATTGAATATCCTTCTCGAGAACTGTCATCCCAAGTACAATCAATTAATGTTTGGTAGTTCAAGGTTGTTGGAAATAAAATTTAGTTTTGATGATGATTCATCTTATTTAAGTATATGTTTGTTTATACCCTATTGATGAAGTGCTGAAGCTAGCTGTTATAGTGAAAGGCCAAAAGATGTCTAGAACTGAATGTATAAGTTTTACTAGAGTCTGATAATTGTATAGGTTATATTAGACAAGCACTATAATAGATAGAAGTGTCGTAAAACTGAAAACTGGAAATCATCTAGATAACTGGAACTTGACATAAGACTGAAGATGTACACTCAGAACTGAAGAAGATAAGTTTGCTGAGGGACACATACTCGGTTGACTTATCTAGAACTGAAGGCTAAGGGAACAAACTCAGTATTTGAAGAACTGAGGGACATAGACTCAGTTGTAGAAGATTGAAGAACTGAGGGTTCAAACTCAGTTATGAAGATTTTTAAGTCGAGATTGTAAAGTTAGAATTCAGGTAAGTTTGTGATGGCCTGAACTGACTTTAGGATCTTGGAGAAGACCTAAGTATCATAAGGACAATGATATCTTAGATGATCTGCATAAGGAATGGTGTAATCTGATTCAGTCACAAAAATCGAGATAAATAAGTAATTGAACTTTTGAAGAAGAGTAAAACTTCGATTAATGCTCTAAGTCGATTAACAAATCGAAAGCGACACACTCTCGTATAAAGCGATCAGGATACTCAGTTTTATAGTCATCCATCCAAGCAACTGAAAGTACATTTGAACGTTATAAATCAAGGATTCTTATTGGATGAAGAACTGACATGTCAGAATGGTCACTGACACCTGACATTTGAATATATACGTTGAAGCAATTCAAATTCAAGCAAGATGAACGTTGGACCTCACACTATAAATAGAGAAGTGTTCAAGCTTTATCGATCATATCCATATTTTGACACTTTGAAGAACCACAAGCAAGATTCAATTTATTGATTCTCAGCCCAACTTTGATTCTTAATCAAAGGTTTAGATAGTGAAGCAATCCGGTCAAGGAGTTGCCAAGGATAGTTGTGTCACTTGTAGTCGGGTAGACTGTGTTTGTGGTGGTAGCTGGTGAAGAGACAATACAACCCTTTAAGGACTAGTGGTTCAAGCATTTGAAGAGCATCAATCCAACCTGTTCTTTGATTGTTTAGATAGTGACACTAGGGATTAGTCAAGGACTATCGTTTAGGACTTTTTGTAACAGCGTTCCTCAAGGAGTTCTAGTGGAATTTTCCTCCAACAGCTTAGGGCAAGAGTGGACAGACATAATTACATCACCTGGAACCACTATAATTCTTTCTCTACTTGCTTTATGCAATGACATTATGTTATTTACTTATACAACATTTATTATTGTTTATCCAGCATACTGAAACTAATTGTTACAAGCATACACAGCTCACAAACTGACATTCTCCAGAATTAAGTTTTGCATACTCAGCTTTTTCTTATAGTATCAACAAGATCTAGATAAAGGCTAAAACTTAAATCCGCTGCCGGTTGACTCAGTTTGATATAAGTCAGTTTGACTTAGACACAACTTTGTCAGCTCAACTCCACACAAGTTAAAACTGAACCTTAATTGTTATTTAATCTAGTTTTTGGTGACATGTTTATTCACCCCCTTCTAAACTTGTGTTAGCATTCCCAGGGACCAACAAAGGTCTTTACGAAAGTTCTTGGAATGATAGTTCTTATTTTCGAAATAAAAATCTATAGTGATAGATTTAGAAGTTGCTTAATTATCACAGTTCACCCTTATAGATGAGATGCTAAAATAGTATAGCATAGAACACGTCAAGAGATACTGCTAGCCAGTGTTCTTGAGGTCTATCTATGACAAGACATCAATCCTAAAGATAAGGTGAAGGATGATACTTATGGAAGGTTCCCTTTGCTGCCGCAATAGGGTCCATCATAAGTATTGTGAATTGAACCAGATGTTCATACTTCATGAAGAGTCATGAGCATGTATGAAAGTAATTCTGGTATATGTCAAGAATATCCTTAAAGGTGTTAAGGAGGGGTTCCTAGTTTATTGAAACTTGGAATTGGATAAACGTAGATATGCAGATGTATACTCAGAGTCTTATGAAGATAGTGGGAGCTATAGTCTGAGTTTGCGGTCACTTTGATTAAGTGATATAGTGAGCTGGAAATGTTCTTAGCTAGAGATCACTGTGGATTCTATAACTGGGCCAAAACACAGTATACGCCTTGGAGGCACAGTGGGAGCAGTACATGGATCTAGAAGGTTCATTCCTGAACCTTGTCCGGTTCTTCCACTTTTTCTATATAGCTGATATAATAGTGGATTAATTGTTTGAAGCAAGGACCAGGGTCTCGTCAGAGATTCATGTGTGTGTTGAGGCAGTTCCTTTTGACTTGATCATTTGAGGCATGATATGAAGATAGTCTGATTCCCCACGGACAGTGATCCATTCATGCTTAGGGTTGGTTGCGAGTATTGCATAAGATGCTTGTGTTTCAACTTGGTCTTGTGTGTACGAGTGATTGGCTTTAGGCCAAGAGGGAGATTGTCGAAATAGTGTCCTAAACCCAATCAGGTTGGGCCGGATCCGACCGGGTCGGATCATTTCTACTATTTCTTTATGTTTATACATATGATAATGGCTTTTTGTTTTTATATATTTGTTCGTTTAACGGATCAATTATGATATTATTTTGTATATGATAATGTCCCTAGTGTCAAATTGTGAAAGAGAAATCATAATAGTGATTATGGTTGATGAGATCTCGACTCACTTTAAAATGATTGATACTTAAATGTCTCTAGTCGTATGTGCTATTAAACATGACATGGATAGTACGATTAGACTAGCACGTATTGGATGTCTTCTATCTTTTGAAGATAGGGATAAATCTCGTCTATCTAAGTGTAGAGACACTTGGACTGTACGTGGACGTGTATTAGAGAATACGTACGTTAAACTGACCCACTTACTTTATTAAGTGTCACACTATGTGGCGGTTGTGTAATTATCCTGAGACCGGAGTCTTTATGACATCACGGTGTGGATTGTCATACTTTGACACTATTAGGTTTCCCCTAGCCATGGGGCGATCTTGCGGTAGTGATTGTGTGTGATACTGAATCATGCATAGGATTCATGTTGCTCGTCTGGAAATCGCGTATCCAATGATTATGAGTAAATATCTAAAAAGGCCTTCTTATAAGGAATGTCTTATTCTCGAAAGTCTTTGCAAAGCAGAAGTAATATGTTACTTTGAGAGAGTAGGATATCCATATTATAAGATACGGTCGTTGATTTTTGACACTCGACGTACAACCGTATGGCTATTGTAACAACGATATGATTCTATTTACACGGTAACCATTTCACATGAAAGGTAGTAGTCATTGCATTTGACTCTTCCGATGATTGGGGGCCATGGACATGTTACTAGACGCTATCCATGATCGTTAGGTGTGAAGGGCATTTTCGTAGTTTGCACTTTGTGCCTACGGCCAACATATTCGGAAGCCTATCATGTCACACACATAAGAACATCTAGCCGGATTAAAATACGGTTATAGCGATAATCAAATAATGAAAGTTTTATCTCGACTATAAAGTCTTATAGTGATAAATTAATTTGGTGGTATTTATTTATTATGAATGAATTAAATACAAGATATTAATTATGTTGATTAATTAAATATACATATTTGATGTATATGTCGAAATATACTGTATATATGATATACATGTATTTTGTGAATTAATTAATCATAGTATTATATTAATTAATTAAGAAATTCCGGATGCCAATATTATGGCATATGGGGCGCAAGTTATTGTGTATATGATACACATGGATTTTACAAATTAATTAATAGTATTATCATATATTAATATTGGATATTAATAGATTTGCATAAATTGATTTATGATAATATGATAAAGATAATCAATATTAGATATTGACAATATCGTGGAAATATTTAATATGAGATATTAAATTAAATGAGAGAAATCAATCAAAGATACTTTCCTTTTTTATTAGAAAATGTTTTCTTTCTCCTCAATCTACTAGGAAGCTTCTCTCAATCAGATTGGGACTATTAGGGGCGCACCATCTACTTTATATATGTAGTGGGTGTCAAGCTCTTTTGTATCATCACAATTCCAAGAGACTAATTGTTCTTGTAAAAAATAAGAGAGCTTCTTAGAGAGAGTTTGAGAGAGAGAAAAGTCCGGTCTGGAAAAAGGGTTTTTCTAGTAGCTATCCAATGGTGGATTCCGGTGGGTTGTTCATGTGGATCAACGGTAGAGGCCAAACACTTGGGCGGCTTCGTGCAGAAACTACAACCGTAGATAAAGCGATGATCTATTTTAGATCATCCACGGTATATTCTACATTTACTTCTTTTATGCTTGTTGCTTAAACGAAGTCGATCTTAGGAAAATGAAATCAAAATTTTAAATTCCGCTGCGTTCCCGCATAGATTTCTAACACTAGGAACCGCCAAAGATAACATATTTACCGAGCTTGAAAGCTTTCAAAGTAAAACAAAGAAACGACACTTGATCTTGAATAAGGAACAACACTGAACGACCTTTTTAATGAACTGGGTTTAAGATAGCCAATTCTGACTAGATAGACTAGAAGGATTGTTTGATTACATGACTTGATAGGTGAAAAGCCGAGAACAAGTTTAGTAACACAACTTGGAAAGTTAAAAAGAGAGTGTAAAACCTTTACAATAAATAAGTTGTCAGATTTTAAGCCAGGAAAAGATGAAATCAGAGTAAGGCTCATGACGCTACTGAACGCCAAACAAAAGTTTCCAGATTGGGTAGAGTTTCTTTACTCAGAAAAGAAATTAGGCGGTTGATGAACACCTCATCTGGAACTTGTGTAATAAGCACTCGAGACTCAAAGGGTTTTAAAGTTTGTTCAAAGTTGAAAGATGGGCATTTTTCCAAAGTGCTAAAGATGAATATCAAAATTTAGAAAACACCTTAAGATGAGATTCTTTTAAAGTTGTGGCATTTCATAAGACAATGTGGTTTGCAAAGAACTCTTGTCGGCTTGAAAGAAAAGATAAAGAACATTTACATGAGTATCAAGAGATTAAAACCAAAACAGAAGATGTCAAACACCGAACTAAGGAACTTCCAAAACAGAGAAAAAGAATGTTTGGATTTAAAAACGATCAGTTTGAAACTTTAGTTGTTGCTGATTAGATTGTCAAAGATGTCTCAATTCACAAAAAACACTGGAAGATGATTGTTTAAAAACAGTGGTCGGAAAGAGAAAAGTTGAGCACCCAAGTAGGTAAAACAACTTGAGGAAAACTAAAAGGCGAAGATAAAATCTTTACCAAGAAGAAGGGGCTTTTCGAGTTGAGACCAAGAATGATAAATGGTTTTGAAGTTATATAAAAGAGGTTACTCAATATATATATATATGGATACAAATTGAAAGTTAAGCAATTAGAAAAAGTTCGGCTACGAAGAAGGCCCGCGAGCATATAGAAATAAAACAAATGAAACTTTAGAAATGACTGATGGAATCTGATTCAAAAGTAATCACAGACTCTCAATGTGGTTTAAGAAAATTGTTAGAGTACCTGAATCAAGGTTTTAGTGAAGCCTTGATTAAAAATGGTAGATTTGCACGCCTTGATTAAAACTCTCGAATTTCACGCTTTAATACCATGTTGAAGTTGTGAAATTGAAGAACGCAACAAATGTAATGCGGAATTTTTATTACTCAAAGAATGATTAATGAGTCAAGTTACAATGCTGCTGATCATGGGGGTATTTATAGTATCATCATGAATCGATTGATAAGTAAGTTACAACAGAATAACCGTTCATAATAGATTAACTGCCTATTTTCTGCTGATACTCAGTTGTGTGTTGAGTGCTGATTTTGTGATACTTAATTGTCTGCTAATTGTCTGATACTCAGCAAACTGATTCCATCTAGCTGCATATCCTTTTGCATCAATCATTCCTACATTCATATATTGTAAAATAATTTTGTTTGGACCTTACAAAGATTACACCATTGACAATTGTCATTACATTAATTGTCAATGCATATATAATTGTCATTGCATATTCAAATGTCATTGCAATTTTATTTGTCATTGCATATTAAATAATCACTGCATCTTCAATTGTGATTGCATTTTCAGTTGTCCATGAAAATGCAATAACACATTATTTGGTGTTCATAAAGCGTTTCTAAAGATCAGTGGCACCTAATTTAGTCTTCGTAAAGTGTTACAACATGTTCAAATCTTATTACAGTTCTAATTGTCATTGTATTTTCAGTTGTCACTACATCTTTAATTGTCTATGTCAAAACATTTTAAGATGCTTTGCAATTCAATTGTCATTGCAGTTGTGTCCGTCGCTGCAACTTCCGTTCTTAGTAACTTCATTGTAATTGCATCCGTTGCGTGTCACTGCATTCGATGTGAACTATCGAAAAAAAAATCGAATTTCAAAAATTATGTCGGAAAAGTATCAAATGAATATCAAAATAAAGATGACGAAAATATAAATTATGTTGAAAAAATTATGATGATTGGAGGTGTCAATTAAAAAATATGGATGTTTCAAAATTGAGTAGGAGAGAGAAAGTAATAATTGTTTTTTTTTTCGATATTCAAATGTTTTGGTCTTTTAATTTGGCGGTTTTTCCCCTTCTAAGAAACGCTTTGGATCTTATTCAAGGATATACTTCTACTTATCCTACTTCAGTTGTCCTTATAAACAATCAAAAGTATGTCATTCTACTACATCCAGGGGCGGACCCACCTTATGCCGGGGTGGTCTCTGCCTCTCCCAAATGGTCACAAGCCCCACACATATGGTCCCAAGCCCCCCAAATTTTTATTATTGTAGTAGTAGTGTTAATATTAGTATGTTATGTGTCTTTTTTTTAAACAAAAGACCTTATATCCTAGTGGTTTAAGAACAAACCCTTTTAAGTCTCCCTAATTCTAGGTTGTAAGTTCAAATCCCACTACCAACATTTTTTATTTTTTTCCCCGGATTTTTTTTAGCTTTGCAGTTTATATACCAAAACCACCCCGAAAATTTTTCCTGGTTCCGCCACTGACTACATCTGTCTCAAAATATACGTTAATTTTTTGTTTTATCCCATAATATAAGTTCATTTAGTATCAATGAAGCGTTTATTACATTTTTCTCATTTTACCCTTCAAATATTATTTAGCTACCCATTTTTACTATTTTGTATTAAAACAATCAAAACTCAATTTGAACTTTTTTATCAAAATTAATGGCACAACCAATTTAACCAGTTTTCATAATCTTTATAGAAAAATCCAAATAAACTTAAATTTTGAGACGAAGGTAAGTATTTCTCTATTTGTATAATTAATGTGTTATTTTGGGGCCATCTCCCTATGCACACACACATGTTAGTCGATTATGCAAATTGAACGGTTCCTAGAATTTTCGTTTTTCTTTACTTTGTTGAGTTTTTTCATTTTCTTTGAGTATTGTCTTTTTATAGTGCAAATTCTATCCTTTCCGTAGAATTTTTTGATTGAGTTTCTTCAAAGGAGGTTCTTCGTAAATGACATTTCCTCTTCAATTTCAATTCAATCATTAATAAACTATTAAACTCGGATCTTTTACTGTTTTTCCACATTTGCTTGTATATCTCCGCCCTATGTTATATCATTAGTAGAAACGCATCTTGGAAATTATTTCCAAATTTAACTCTTCAATTATCATCTGTCCCAAAAAATTAAGGTGATGGAAGGTAGATAATTAACATTAGGCAAAATAAGGATTTTAGTCCTCTAACTTGGCCTATTTTGGATTTTAGTCCTGCTCCTGCTCCGGTGAGGAAAATGGTCCTCTAAGTTGGCTTTTTTTTTTTGGATTTTAGTCCTATCCGCCGGAAATAGCTGATTGGGCACTGGAATCTTTAAAAAAACGCTTACGTGGCAGCCTAGTTAGAGGACTATTTTTAAATATTCCGGTGCCCAATCAGCTATTTCCGGCGGATAGGATTAAAATCCAAAAAAAAAGCAAACTTAGAGGACCATTTTCCTCACCGGAGCAGGAGCAGGACTAAAATCCAAAATAGGCCAAGTTAGAGGACTAAAATCCTTATTTTGCCATTAACATTATATCTCAATATCTCTCCTCAAATTTAGACCTATAAGAAGGGCGATGGAGGGTTGTGTACTCGTGTGAGCTTATAAGAAGCGAGATAGGCTCAACACTTGTAGATATGGTTTTTCTTATTTATTGAAAATTGTGTTTGGAGCGGGATTTTAACTTATGACATCCTGCTCTGATACCATGTTAGATTATTGGTCGAAAGTATTTTCCATTGATATAAAATTGTGTATGATACAATGTATTTATATACATCTACGACTTGCTCTCCAAATTATTCTAGAGTATTCTACGGAATAATTACAATAAATACAATATAATAAACTACAATATAAATATATAATAAATATCCTAACACGCCTCGATTTACCTGGGCTAGAAGAGAAAGCTTTTCTGAATCCGGAGTGGTACCACTTGTTCCTCTCCCCAGCCATTTCATTTCGGGTTAACAAGGTGTGAAAGCGCGTTTCTCTCTATAACTTTATAAGAAGGATGCGTTTCTAGGTGTGAAGGCATTCTGGCGGACGCATGCGTGTACGAAGGCCGACGACTCCCTTTACTAGTAAGGGGTCCTGTGGTAGTATAAGTGCTTTAAGACTCCAGTCTTCCGATTCCTGTCTTTTTCTCTGTTCCTGCGTTATTTTCTGCATCTTCAAGCCATAAGATTCATCTCCAAGCACCATCCTCACTGGTCGGTACCACATCTTCTTCAACACATCTGCATCTAAATTTGCCGCTGCACTCCTTCTCTCCGGCATCCACCCTCCCGGTTCCTGCTCTTTTCTCTTTCCCGTCAAAAGAAAAAAAATCTGCATCTCCGGCGTCTTTTCCCATCGTCTTCTTCCCAAGCCGTCCAGCAAATTCTGCCCAGCCTTCTCCCCCAACCCTCGTTCCAACAACCTCAGCCCAGCCTTCAAATCTGTCAATTATTGCAGAAATGTTTTACATCTGCTTCAATTTGTGAGGCACTAGTTGTAGAAAACATAGGCCCAAACCCATATAAGAGGAGGTGTCTCATCCCTAAAACCTAGGTGGTGAGGTGAGGGAAGTCCATCTCTTAATATGGTGGGTTACACTATCACAAGTTCCCAATGTGGGATACTTTAACATGCCCCCTCAAGTGTGGGCCTAGGAACTCTCAAGGCCAACAAAGAGGCCCAACACTTGCACAATAATGGGGTGGCTCTGATACCATGTAGAAAACATAGGCCCAAAACCAAATAAGATGAGGTGCCTCATCCCCAAAACCTAGGTTGTGAGGTTAGGGAAGTCCATCTCTTAATATGGTGGGTTACACTATCATAAGTTCCAATGTGGGATACTTTAACACTAGTTGCAGCAATCCTATTTGTGTTACATTTGCACCACTTCCCTGCTTCACCTTTGTTAAAAAAAAAATACTCTTGTTCGGCCTTCTCCAATTTTTCATATATATTTATATTCTCTTATGATATCTATGGCTAGTTGGCTACCAAAGTTGGGTCACCTCGCGTTCCAACTCTGTATCTTGGAAAATGTCAACTCTATGGGATCCAAGGTCATTCGCCAAAGCGCCGTCCGGCTTACCGCTCTACGAGCAGCAAATGTACGGTCTACGCTCCCCTGCTCCTGCCCCTCGTCTACCTCCCCAGACAAATCCTGCTCAGGCCGCTTCTCCTACGTGCAGGGGCGGCTACACCTGGTGACCAATAAGTCACCCCGACCCTCTAAAAAAATATTACGGTGGAAATTATTTCTTAGGTACATATTTTATATGTGTACCGACCCCTTATTTTTATATATTGATCCTTATTGACCCGTATTGAAATATAATATATAACATTAAGCTTAATAATCGTAAAATATGATAAATTTCCGACCCGTATCATTAAATTTCTAGAGCCGCCCCTGCCTACGTGGATGCTTGATGGTGGTGAGTCTCACCACATGACTTATGATCTCAGTCTTCTGTCTTTTCATGAACCCTATACTGGTACAGATCAAATTACTATTGGTGATGGTCGTTCTTTATCTATTTCACATAGTGGTTATGCTTCTATTTCTAGTGCTCAATCCTTGTTTACTTTATCCAATGTGCTGTGTGTGCCCATTCTTTTCCAACATTTACTGTCTGTTTCCAAATTTTGTTCTAATAATTATGTTTCGTTGAGTTCTTATATGATTCCTTCATGGTGAAGGATTTAAAAACAGGAACCTATCTCCATCATGGACATGCTAGAGATGGAGTCTATTACTAGTCCAACAGTCCTCTATTTGCCTTTTCAGTTAATAAAGCCTCCACATCCACCTGGCATCATAGACGTGGACATCCAACATTTCCCATTATTCAGCATCTAGTTAGGAATAATTTTTTAGACCTATATTTTGTTCACTTATCTCCATGTGATGCTTGTTTACGTACTAAAAGTCATCGTTTACCTTTTTTTGATTCAATTTTACAGTCACCCCGACCCTTTGAGATTATTTTTTCTGATATTTGGACCTCCACCACTTATTCGGTTGATGAATATAAGTATTATGTTCTCTTTATATACCACTTTATTCGCTACACATGGATATACCCCTTGATACGTAAATCTGATGTTTCATCTGTCTTTGAAAAGTTTGTTCCATATGTTAAAAATCAATTTTCCACTACTCTCAAATTCCTGTACTCAGACAATGGCACGGATTTCATTGCCGTCCGCCCTTATCTCTCTTCACGTGGCATATCTCATCACATATCTCCCCCACATACTCCCTAACATAATGGTATCTCTGAGCGTCACCACCTCCATATAGTCAAAACTGCCCTAGCCCTCCTTCAACTTGCATCTATGATCGCGTGTAAGTCACTAAAGTCGATGTTATTAGCAAGAATACTAGGTACATCGTAGTATAGTAAATGCGAGTCAAGGTCGATCCCACAGAGACAATGCAACTTATAAGTATAAACGATTCTAACCTAATTAAGAAGCAACATAGAGGCGGTCACTGACCAACAATAACATAAAAGAAAACAAACATGGTATTCTCTCCCTCTCTTCACCGATCTACTAACTTGGATTAGTTAATCGTTATGTTTACTTCCCCACATAATTTCCTTAGATTAATTGCGAGATTTTAATGATTATTATCATATTTATCAGCTACGGGTGCAATTCCTGACCCTATCTACTCCGGTAATGGCAGCAGACAATCTATACGCAAGCTACCCTCCTTAATTTGTCCGTAATAGCCCATACGCATAAAGAACTAGAATTGCCGATATTGAGCGCTAACTCATACCGCTAACCTGCCTAGACAACTGTCAACATTGACCAGCACGTTCCTAGGGTCTATTCAAGACAATGTCCTAATTAACACTTCACTAACAGTCCTTCATGTTAATTTACGAATTATGAATATTAGATTGGCCAGACCTACTACTCGTTTTAATTATTCCTGCCGATCAACGTAGCTGTAGTGAATCTTAGGTTTTCTAAAATATGCCTCGGTAAACCGGTATAGACCGCCGGTTACCGGGGGTGGCTTTTCCTAATTTCTGGATCTACATTGCTCAGTACAATTAAAATAAGTAAATTATGGGTTTGTTAAACATGCAGATTAACTAAAACATATAAATACGAACAGATCTACCATATTGAAGACAAAAAGGAATGTTCAAAGCTTCATACATTCAAAAATGGAGATCTAGCTGATTCTACTCATGCTAGAGATGATGGAAGAAGGGAGGAAACCGAAAATAACTCTCCAAAGCTCAAGAAAACTTAATTGCATAATAATAATTGTAATGTAATTGTAATGTAATATATAAAATTGAAGATTGTATTAAGCATATGAATTATCTCAGTGTATGCGGCTTTATATAGATACAATAGCCGACTTACGACTCTCTAAAACCCTAACCGACCTAGATAATGCGGCAGAATTAATTTCGTGTTCCATAAGACGCCGGTTTACCAGGCCTAGCCTTCGGGTTACCGGGCCTTCTTTTCTTCTTTTTCTTCAGCAGGCTTCTTCTAGAACTTTAATTACTTGGCCCAATGTACTTCTTTTGGTCCAGATCCACTCTTCAATGCTCCAGATCCGGTACATCCTATAAAACATGCAAAACGAGACAAAACAGTACCAAAACCTCGGGAAAATAGCATAGATGCAGAATTACGATCCTGGAAACACTCACATAGAATTTGACATATATTCTACATAATAACGAGCCTATCTATCATCTCTTGAGCAAAATTCAGGGTGAATATAGGTATAATTATTGGTACCATTTAGAGCGTTATCAACTACTCCCCACTTAGCTTTTGATCGTCTCCGAGAGCAAAAGGCTTAAAAGAAAATAACACTGATCAATACAAAAGTTAATTAAAAACAACCATCCCTCACTAAGCCAAGATCAAGATCATTCCACTCATATCCATCAGTAACATATTAAACACAATTCACGTCATGAGCCAATGCGTGTGTGCAATAACTTTCACAACCTCTTAGTAATGCTGAAAATCTCACATTACATCAACCCGCAGTCGAACTAACCAGTCTCGAACATGTATTTGTTACTTAATGGAGCTAGCAAGGCGGATCGAGAACCGAGCATATATCACTCTTAGGCTCACGTTTATCGGTCTATGCAAAAGTCGTGCGTCTTACGCTCCATCGACTAAGATATTTGCCAAAGAGAATATAGATGTATATATTTCAATGCACTTCTCTTTCTTGGTGGGTGAACTCTCATTGATTTAACTATCCTCACGGCCCCACTCATGATAAACTACCGAATCAGAAATGCCTTTGCCTTTCTAAGCGTAAGTGAAACATGATTCGTGATGAAGCCAGGGTCAACTCTAGTCAAAGCAATATACTATCGACTACACACCAAGGGAAGTGAGTTATACGTGCTTAAAATGGTGGCTCATAACAGAATATGCGCTTAATACACCACTACTTCAGAAGTGGAAACTTTCTCTTACTCGTAGTAAAACAAAGATGAGGTCAATTAACTCGAAAAGATCAAAGATATCATAATTTTTTGAAATTCTGTCGAAACGCATCAAAGTCTAAGTGGTGAATCGTGCATCAAAGATAATCAAGACAATCACGCAATTCATGGAATATAATGCTAAAAAGCTAAGTGACGTTCCTCTACCCCCCCCCCCACTTAATCGAAACATTGTCCCTAATGTGTAAGATGGAAAATAAAAATGAAAAGGAACTTAGCTTCGGTTAAGGGTGGAACCAAAGAAGAAACGGATCATCGTGCAAATCATCGGGCACATGTAAGTAGTCCATGAAGAATCTGCGCTAAATATCTCAAACAAACCAAGAATAATAGAGGTGACAAGAAACTGTAAAACAAAAATGCGGCAGTAAAAGAGAAAATAATATAACTCTAAAACAAATTAAGCCGACAAAATTATTATATTAAAATTATTCTGCTACATCAACTAAGTAGGAAAAGAAAAAGGAAAACAAAAAGAAAAACAAGAAAATGGAAAACAACAATAAAGAGAAATAAAAGCTAGTCATCATCAGAAAAACCCTCCTTGTCAACTCCATGCTCAAAACCGGGAGGTGGTGCAGAACTCGAGGCGGTGGCGGTGGCGGTGGAAGAGGATGCTCTATGACTAGGGGCAGTCCTAGGTGGCGGGGTAGCAGGCGGAACTCCTAGAAAGTCAATACTTTGATCCATCTTGCGATGCAAACTCGCAATCTCTCGCGACTGCTCCTCAAGCAAGGCTCTCTGAGTCCTCGGTGCTCCAAGCACCGTAGTACGCTCCCTTTCTGCTCTAACCCGTCTCTGTACTCTCGATACTGACTATGAACTGAGTTGTGGCTCAGGATCTTCTCAATCATCACTAACGAGCATCTTCACCTCGTCATCTAGGGAAAACATATCAATCATCGGCCCGTATGGTAGCAGCTCACGCTCAGAAGCGGTAGCAAGCTCGTGGATACGGCTATGCATCAGTAGACTGATGTTGATTGGGGCACCCTTCTCTAGATAGAATATAAATTCTGCCCTCGAAGTGGTGATAGAGACCGTGTGCTTAGTCAGAAGAAGGCGGGCACAAACAAATCTATTGACCATCTTCCGGTCCCAGGATAACTCGTTCTCGAGGAAGATGGTGGGGGCTCCAGCAGGATTGCGCTTCCATTGTACCCCTAAGAAATCAGCAACCATATCCATCCTCTCGAGGTCGGCAATGTTGCTCGAGGATGTGTACTCATCCGGGCCCACCGGTGGATGTCTAACCCCAAAATGTGCGTTGATCCATTCGATAGAGAAATCAACCTTGATACCACGAACCATAGCATAAGTGGCTCCGGGGTTATGTGAAACATAAGCATAAAATTCCCTTACCACCGTGGCTTTGAACCGGGCCGGTGTCTCAGCCATGTCCAATAAATCTTGTGCTTGTAGGGCCTCCGGCAATATCGAGCCGCAATCGTCCAAATCTACCCCTCGTTCTCGAGTCACTGGCCTTGCGTTCCAATGGCCTCGGAATGACTCGTAAATAGCTAATGAATGGAACTTCTCAACCCCGGAAGCGAAAGGGAGACTGGACTGGATCTGTACGGACCTCCTAATAATACCCATGAAATAATATCTCTCCCCAAAAAAGCATGTTTTTTCTTACCGACGCACAAAGAAAATATCTTGTTGCGAATGAACAAGATATCGAGGAATTGTCCATACGTAAAATCATAATTATTGATACGGGCCCTTTCCACGTAAAAGGGAATCTGTGTTCCAATAGAAGCCGAAGTGATGTGGATTATTCAAGAATCGAAGTCGATTTGCTTTATAAAAGACGATATCAATGAACTTCTATGAAAGGGTTTCGCGGGATTCAACCAATTGTCTTGATCGTGGAATATCATTGAGAAATAGGAATCCGTGTTATCAAAGGATTTCCTGGGATTATTTCTAGTATGGAATGAGTCAATCATACACTTTGGTATCTTATTGAACAAAAAGGGTGCTATTCTTCCTCCATTGGCATCTCCATATACAGTCTGGTAACCCCTGGGACGAACAACTGACCGTTGACACTTAGGACCCATCCTGAATGAGTACAGAACCTGAAATAGAAGCTGTTTCTAGAAAAGAGACCTCGGAAAACCGGAGGTAGGGTATGGTTTACCGGCCTGAGATTTTCTGATTTTCTTCTGGGACTGTGCCTCTGATAATAACAGATGAAGAATTTTAGCACTTAACCGCAGCAACAGCACTCCAGAACAACAACATGGGTATTGGATGTGTTGTTTAAGGTTTGGAAAATGGAAGAAATTGGTTCAGTTATATTGGTGATTTGGTGGTGATATGGTGGTGATGGTGGTGATGGTGGCCGAAATATATGAAGAAGGAAGAAATGGGAGAAGTTTGGTGAATGAAAGAGATGAAAATGATAAGAATTATGATATTAGTGATGAAGGGATGGTTTAAATAGGAAGAATGGAGTGAATGTGGATGGTTTTAGTGGGATTGGTGGTAGAGAAGTTATTAGGGTGAGGAATTTGAGGAGGTGATTGATGGGATTTAGGTGGAGTTATAGTGGAGTGTGGGAAAGGATGAAAAATTTGAAAAGAGGGGAAAATGGTTCGGTTTTTGCTGACTGACCGTATCTGGTGCAACGTGTGTCCTCCACGTGTCTCTAAAAATTCAGCTTTATAAACTGACGATTAGAAATCTGAAAATCAAGCCTCGGTAACCCGGAGGTTACCCTCGAGATACCGCGGGTATCTTTTCCCCAGATTTTTTATCTGCCTTTGCTGCACTTCTTACTCAACCTTTCTGCTCAATTCTGGCCTCAAATTGACTAGACCTTTTATTCTTCAATTGTTATTTCCGACTCAAAACCTAACCTACTTCACTAGAATCCGAACGAGGTAAAAAAAACCTTTCCACAACCATTCGGTTTCAAGCCTAAGGGTGCGGTAGGATGAAAAAAACTCGTCCTTTCATCTGGCTACTTTTATTCATTCCTAAACTACCTAAGGGTTTGAAGAAATAGTTCTGATTTTATAGTCGTCAGCTCGACTTTCTTCAGATCTCCGATCAATCGAGGGTTGGAGCTTTAACTTGCCAAACTTTCGGTCCAGAGGTTTGCACTTTTAAAGAACCTTTTTGAGCTCTTTTCCTAGCACGTCTTTCTCTTTTAGCTTGCGTACTAGGTCTGCCTCTGCGTCAAGATTTACGCTCTAGACCCAAGGACTCCACGTTTTCCACTTTTAGCTCAACTCGTTCACTACGCAAGACGGAAGGGCTAGCTTCCGTGAGCATCCTGTCGTGGTCCTTTTCTTCTCTTTCTCTCAGCATTAATCTCATAAACTCTTGCTCAACGGTTTCTACTACAACCACTCTATGCTTATGCTATTCGATCTCCAAAATTTCCACCTTTCCTGAAGCATACGTCATCTTACAACTCTCCGGTCGGTTTTATAGGGGTTCTAAAATCTTAAAAGATACAACGTCGTTATTCAACCTTAGAGTTATCTCCCCTTTATCAAAATCCATAACCGCCCTACTCGTCGCTAAGAAAGGTCTTCCTAAAAGAACTGGGGCACTAGGGTCCTCGGGTACATCTATGACCGTGAAGTCAATAGGATATGTGAACCCTCATGCCTTAATTGTACACTTTCTAAGCAGACCAGTAGGCTTGTCTCTAGTTCTATCAACGAAAGTCATGGTCCTGGTTTGATTCAATACGACCGGAAGTCTTATCTTTTGACAGAGGGAAAAAGGTAGAATATTGCAACTCGAGCCAGAGTCATAGAGACCTAATCCTACAGATATTCCATTAACAGAAACTCGGAGTCTGAACATGCCAGGGTCTCCTAACTTTACCACGGTGTCTGAGTCTGGGTAATCCTCAGGCTCAGAAAACATCGTGTCAGGATCGTCAGAATCGTAATCCGAAGATGATATATCAATTAATTCACAAGGGAACTCACCCGGACGATACGTGCTATACTCTTTCAGGTCATCTTCAGGCTCTTGCTTGATTACTTTTTCCTCTTTTTCCAACCGTTTCTTTATAGTCTCATAATGCTCTCGTGCTTCAGATCCAGGATACTTGGAAATCGGTGTGATATTCAATATTGTCCTAGGCATATTGTTTGGCTTGTTTGCTCTTTTTCAACTCTGAATGGATCAAATTTCTGAAGTGTTCTGATCAACCTGCAAAAAGACAAAATAAAACAAAGAAAAGGTTAGCAACTTCCGCTTCAACTGGGTGTGATCCCAAATTTTGCGGACCTACTAACTAAAATCAACAAGGAATAACACAGAATAACAGGAACTGTTCAGAAATCGGTTTTCCAGGCCTCGGTAACTCGGAGATTACCTTCGGGAAACCGGCCCTGAATTTTCTCTTTCTGGCAGTTTAACATATGCAGGGTTGATACAGAACGACTCAAGACTCAAAATAAATAAAATCAAAGAAAAATGACTTCTTAATTAGAATTAAAACGTTTATATTTAAAAATTGGCCATTGTCCCCGGCAATGGCGCCAAAAATCTTGATCGCGTGTAAGTCACTAACGTCGATATTACTAGCAAGAATACTAGGTACATCGCAGTATAGTAAAAGCGAGTCAAGTTTGATCCCACAGAGACAATGCAACTTATAAGTATAAAAGATTCTAACCTAATTAAGAAGCAACATAGAGGCGGTCACTGACCAACAATAACATAAAAGAAACCAAACATGGTATTCTCTTCCTCTCCTCACCGATCTACTAACTTGGATTAGTTAATCGTTATGTTTACTTCCCCACATAATTTCCTTAGATTAATTGCGAGCTTTTAATGATTATTATCATCTTTATCAGCTACGGGTGCAATTCCTAACCCTATCTACTCCGACAATGGCAGCAGACAATCTATACGCAAGCTACCCTCCTTAATTGGTCCGTAATAGCCCATACGCATAAAGAACTAGAATTGCCGATATTGAGCGCTAACTCATACCGCTAACCGCCTAGACAGCTATCGACATTGACCAGCACATTCTTAGGGTCCATTCAAGATAATCTCCTAATTAACACTTCACTAACAGTCCTTCATGTTAATTTAAGAATTACGAATATTAGATTGGCCAGACCTACTACTCGTTTTAATTATTCCTGCCGATCAACGTAGCTGTAGTGAATCCCAGTTTAAGTTTTCTAAAATATGCCTCGGTAAACCGGTATAGACCGCCGGTTTAACGGGGGCGGCCTTTCCTAATTTCTGGATCTATATTGCTCAGTACGTTTAAATTAAGTAAATTTTGGGGTTGTTAAACATGCAGATTAACTAAAACACATAAATACGAACAGATCTACCATATTGAAGACTAAAAGGAACGTTCAAAGCTTCATACCTTCAACAATGGAGATCTAGCTCGATCTACTCAAGCTAGAGATGATGAAAGAAGGGAGGAAACCGAAAATAACTCTCCAAAGCTCAAGAAAACTTTATTGCATAATAATAATTGTAATGTAATATATAAATTTGAAGATTTTATAAAGCATATGAATTATCTCAGTGTACGCGGCTTTATATAGATACAATAGCCGTCTTAAGACTCTCTAAAACCCTAAACGACCTAGATAATGCGGCAGAATTATTTTCGTGTTCCACAAGACGCCGGTTTACCGGGCCTTCTTTTCTTCCTTTTCTTTTGTAGGCTTCTTCTGGAACATTAATTACTTGGACCAATGTACTTCTTTTGGTCCAGATCCACTCTTCAATGCTCCAGATCCGGTACATCCTATAAAACATGCAAAATGAGACAAAACAGTACCAAAACCTCAGGAAAATAGCATAGATGCAGAATTACGATCCTGGAAACACTCACATAGCATTTGACATATATTCCATATAATAACGAGCCTATCTATCCTCTCTTGAGCAGAATTCGGGGTGAATATGGTATAATTATTGGTACCATTTAGAGCGTTATCAATCTATTCCCCTTACCTATTGGTCTTATGCAGTTCACGCCGCAGTCTATTTAATCAATCGCATGCCCACTCGAACCCTAACAATGTTGTCCCCTTATGAAAATTTGTTCTCCACTCCTCCCAACCATTCCAAACTTCACGTTTTTGGTTGTCTTTGTTATCCATGGGTAAAACCTTACACCTTCCACAAACCGGAATCCAACTTCATTCCTTGTGTTTTCCATGGATATTCTCTTACAAAAAGTGCCTATCTATGCTATGACCTGGCCACACAGCGTCTGTATGTCTCTCGTGATGTGCGATTTGTTAGGATGTCTTTCCTTTTGCCTCTGACCCCTCTCATGATCCCGTACCCTCACTTACTCTCTTCATTGACTCAATTCCCATTCCTATTCCCATTCCCCTTTCTCCCACCGTTTACCCTCCCTCAGACAACCCACCCTCCATTTCAGCTGAATCTTCCTATTTTCCATCCTCACATGTGTCCTCCTCTACTTCCCCTTACCCATGTCCCTCTCCCCCCTCCACCCCCTCACCCAATGGTCACTCGGGCTTGCAACAAAATGTTAAAACCCCGTACTCTCCTTAACCATCCCGTCAAACTGGATGCTCAGCTCTCTGATACTGCACCCACAACTGTTAAACTTGCTATTTGTTGTCCTCATTGGCGTCAGGCCATGTCTGCTGAGTTTGATGCACTTGTGAGTAATGGCACGTGGTATTTGGTTCCCTATGATCCCTCCCTTAATGTTGTGGGGAGTAAGTGGATTTTTTTGATTAAGCGTAACTCTGATGGTTCGATTGAGCGATATAAGGCTCGTCTTGTTGCCAAGGATTCACGCAACATCTCGGCATCGATTACTATGAGACTTTCGGTCCGGTGGTTAATCCCATCATGGTTCGTTTGGTTCTTAGTATTGTTGTCTCCCTCGGATAGGGTCTTCCTCAATTGGATGTAAACAACGCCGTTTTGCAGGGTAATATCACTGAAGATGTGTATATGGCCCAGCCTCTGGGTTTTGAGGACTCGGATCACCCTCGGTATGTCAGCAAGTTCCATAAAGCCATTTATGGCCTCAAGCAGGCTCCTCGGACGTGGTATCATGAGTTACGTACGTTTATCCTATCCTTGGGGTTCTATAACTCCACAAACGACTCCTCATTATTTATTTTCCGCACTGAGTCGGTCACCATTGTATTACTTGTCTATGTCGATGATCTTATTCTTACAGGTTCTTCAACTCAGCATGTTCAGTTTATCATTGATCATCTTGGTGCTCGGTTTTCTATTAAAGATCTTCGGGCTTTGTCTTACTTTCTCGGCGTGGAAGTCACTCAAAATTCATCAGGGTTGTTACTCACACAGTATAAATACATATCATATTTGCTTCACCTGGTTAATATGCCGGATGCCAAGCCTGTGGCTACCTTGCCTACGGATGCCTTTTCCTTATTGCAAGCCATGACTGAGCCCCATCCTGATGTTACTCAATTTCAGCAGATTTTGGGGGCGCTTCAGTACTTTTTGTTTAATCATCATAACATTGCCTATGCGGTTAACAAGCTCTCTCAGTACATGCATGTTATCCCCATCCTGTTAGGAAATCAACTAGTTTACACAGCGGAATTTAAAATTTTGATTTCCAATCCCATGATCGACTTCATTTAACACAATAAACACGTTAAGTAGTTGACGGTGATTACCTTGGTGATCTACTAGATCGACGCTTTGACCATCAATAGAGAGTAGTAGTGCGCGCAAGCCGTTCACGTGTCCGGCCTCTAACGATATCCACACGAGCACCTCGCCAGAATTCTCCTTGGATAGCTACTAGAAAAATCCGGCTGCTAGACCGGCCTTGATCTCTCTCTAAATCTCTCTCTAAGAAGCTTTTAGTTTATTTTGTAAAATAGAACTATTCTAAATGTGATGATACAAAAGAGCTAGCCAACCGCTCTCTTATATAGGAGAGTTGTGCGCCCCTTATGTCTTCCCAAACTGATTGGGATTAGCTTCAAGTAGATTGATGAGAGAGAAAAATACTTTCCTAATAAAATAAGGAAAATCACTTTGATTGATTTATCTCTTTTATTTTAATATCTTATATTAAAATAAATCTAAAATATTGTCAATATCTATTATTGAATATCTTTATCTTATTACCATAAATCTATTTGTCCAAAATCAATTAATATCCAATATTAATATATGATAATCTTGTTAATTAAATTTCACAATCCAAGTGTATCTTATACACATGTGACTTGCGCCCCATATTGCCAAATATTGGCATCCGGAATATTCTTTAATTAATCAATATAATTAATATATTGTTTTAGAGAATCTTTGATTAAAAATGGTAGATTTGCACGCCTTGATTAAAACTCTCAAATGTCACGCTTTGATACCATGTTGAAGTTGTGAAATTGAAGAACGCAATAAATATAATGCGAAACTTTTATTACTCAAAGAATGATTAATGAGTCAAGTTACAATGCTGCTGATCATGGGGTATTTATAGTATCATCATGAATCGATTGATAAGTAAGTTACAACAGAATAACCTTCATAATATAGATTAACTGCCTATTTTCTGTTGATACTCAGTTGTGTGTTGAGTGCTGATTGTGTGATACTCAGTTGTCTATTGATTGTCTGATACTCAGCAAATTGATTCCATCTAGCTGCATATCCTTTTGCATCAATCATTCCTTCTTTCATATATTGTCAAATAATTTTGTTTGGACCTTACAAATATTACACCATTGACAATTGTCATTACATTAATTGTCAATGCATCTATAATTGTCATTGCATATTCAAATGTCATTGCAATTTTATTTGTCATTGCATATTAATAATCACTGCATCTTCAATTGTGATTTCATTTTCAATTGTCCTTGAAAATGCAATAACACATTATTTGGTGTTCATAAAGTGTTTCTAAAGATCTGTGACACCTAATTTAGTCTTCGTAAAGTGTTACAACATGTTCAAATCGTATTACATTTTTAATTGTCACTGTATTTTCAATTGTCACTACATCTTTAATTGTCCATGTCAAAACATTTTAAGATGTTTTGCAATTCAATTGTCATTGCATCGTAAGTTGTGTCCGTCGCTGCAACTTCCGTTCTTAGTAACTTCATTGTAATTGCATCTGTTGCGTGTCACTGCATTCGGTGTGAACTATTGAAAAAAAATCGAATTTCAAAAATTATGTCGGAAAAGTATCAAATGAATATCAAAATAAAGATGATGAAAAATGTAAATTATGTTGAAAAAATTATGATGATTGGAGGTGTAAATTAAAAAATACGGATGTTTCAAAATTGAGTAGGAGAGAGAAAAAATTTGAGTAAGAGAGGGAAATTAATAATTGTTTTTTTTCGATATTCAAATGATTTGGTTTTTAATTTGGCGGTTTTCCCATTTTAAGAAACGCTTTGAATCTTAATCAAGGATATACTTCTACTTTTCCCACTTCAATTGTCCTTATAAACAACCTCTTAGATCTATCTCTATAGATCTTGATTCCTAGAATGTAGGCTGCTTCTCCCAGGTCCTTCATACAGAAGTTCCCGGATAACCAAACTTTAACCAACTGTAACATAGGAATATCATTTCCTATAAGAAATATGTCATCTACATAAAGTACTAAGAAAACAACGGCACTCCCACTAACCTTTTTATAAACACACGGATCATCTTCGTTCTTGATAAAATCAAACTGTTTGATTGTCTCATCAAAGCGAAGATTTCAACTCCGAGAAGCTTGCTTCAACTCCTTGTCTTTGCTTATAACCTTTTGCCACCAACCTTGCCTTGTAGGTAGTCACATTACCATCCATGTCAGTCTTTCTCTTAAAGACCCATTTGAACCCTATAGGAACTATTCCTTCAGGTGGATCAACTAAGTTCCAAACTTTTGGAAGTAGCACCCGAAAGACAATTTATGTAATTATTTTTATAATTAATAAATGACAGATTTATTCTCATCTTATTATTTGCTTTGTGCTTATATATTATACACTGCTGAAAACCCCAAGTCGTATCATATGTAGTCATATAACTTTGTGTGTGTCACACATGAGGATTAAGTTTATGGTGATACACTTAAATTGTTAGTCCGTGGTGAACTTAATCAAAGTATGGGGTCTATTGATTAAACCACCATTAATGCGCCCAGAACACTTTTAGCTGTGACCGTCTTATCCGGACCGTCGATATTGGTTATCTAAGTGGGCCATTTATATATAATGTAGTCATATAGGACTGGACCGATTTAATCTGCGTTTCTCATATAATTCTGTGATTGAGAAATCTTATTAAATCACAAGATGATCATATATGGATTAACCTTAATCCTGAAGTGATTGCAGACTCCTACTTGTTTCAAGATAGGGTTTGATGTGTTCATTAAGGATTGCTAAAAGGCGCGGCCTGAATCACTTTCACGTTGGCACTATTCTGGAATGAGTGAGGAGTGTGTGTCTCACAGATATGGAATCCATTCCTTCCTATGGGAAGTAGAAAGACAATCCACTTATTTGTTGATCCTAGAAACTGATCGATAGGCCGAGTTCATATTGGTTATGAACTAATTGATCACTAGTGGGTTAATGGTAAATAAGGATGAATGTAATGAAGAAGGTTTACGGAAATATTCCCGCTTCGTTTCGGATAGTCTATGAAGGGTTACTCTATATGTAATGATTATATCAATAGACACTTATCGACTCGATGTTTTGAGAATAAGTTATATCTATAATCGATAGAGTTCAGTTTCGGATTTATGGTGGCGTAATTTCGGAATTAATAAGTTGAGTAGAAATATTCTGTTCGATGAATATTTTATTCAATTTATTGTAGATACTGGTTATAGGTCCATGGTCCCCGGGTTGGCTCCTAACACGCGAGTGTTTTCTCGTTTTGTGTAACCTCGAGAATAAATTAAATAGTTGGTCTATTTAATGAATATGCGGATATTATTTATTCGGTAAATAATATGTAATATAAAAAAAACATTTTCTATTATCCCAATTGGCACACAAAAATGGCGCCAACTTTATTTGGTTTTGGGAAAAGAAATTTTCTCCTAATTAATTATAATGTGGATAATGTAATTATTTATGTGTTAAATAATTATAAATAAGAAATTAGTTTTCTTATTGGATAAATATGAAATTTGTTTTCCTATTGGATAAAGGTTTTTATTTTCCTAAAAGGAAAAGATAAATTTGTGTGTAAAAGATAAACTCTCAAATTATTAGTTATTTTCCTATTAAAAAAGATAGTTTCTCCCAACACAAAATTGGAACAAAACCAACGCCTTTTTTAGAATGAAATAGGCGACGCCTATTTGGAGAAAAATGAGAGAAATTTTGTTTTCTTGTCTTAGCCATTGGAAGAAGAAAAACCTAGGGATTTTTCTTGAAGGCATATTCGAGGAGGTTCGAATACGAGATCGACGTCCACCAATCGTCGCTTGGAGATACAATCCGGAAGATCACGGCTTATCTCCGGTTGGGGTATCTACTAACCTTCTTGTAGAATAATTTATTATGCGAATCATTTCGTGGTAAAATCAAAAAATGAATTTTAATTCGTAGCTTCCGTTGTGCATGATCGAGCGTATTGATCGGTCCTGTGAATCAGATCTGAAGATCCAATTATGGATCGGATCCGGATTAGGGTTTCTGTATATCCAGCACAAACTTGGTTGTCTTTTATGGATTCCATTTATGAATTCATGGCTTCTAGCCATTTCTCTTTGCCATGACTCATCAACACCTCCTTGTAAGTTTTAGGGTCCTCATCTTCTATGAGATATATGCCAGTGTACCTTTCGGGTTCACGGCGTTCTCTAGTGGATCTTTGAGGTGTGTGTGTCTCTAGAGCAGGTGCTTGTACCTCATCGGTATGTGGTGCCTGCCCTTCTTTTATCAAGTGATGGTTGTCCTTAAGTGTCTCTTGAATCTCTTCAAGATCAATCTTACCCCCACTGACCCTTTCCAGAATGAATTCTTTCTCCAGAAAGTGGCCAGTCCTGGAGACAAACACCTTTTGTTCTCCTGGATGGTAAAATTGGTATCCTCTAGTATCTCTAGGATAACCCACAAATAGACATCTGTCCGATCTGGCTTCTAGTTTGTCAGGCATCATCTGCTTCACTTAAGCCGGACAACCCCAAGGTTTAAGATATGCCAGATTCGGTTTCTTCTTATTCCATACTTCATATAGTGTAGAATCTACCATCTTTGATAGCACTCGGTTCAGTGTATAAGATGTTGTTTCTAGAGCATACCCTCAAAACGATTTTGGAAGAACTGCTTAGCTCATCATGGATCGCACCATGTCTAACAAAGTGCGATTTTTCCTTTCAGACACGCCATTCATCTGAGGCATTCCAGGTGGAGTCCATTCATTTAGAATCATATTCTCCTTTAAATAATCTTGAAACTCTCCATCTAGGTACTCGCCACCTCGATCAGATCGAAGTGTCTTAATCTCTTTACCCAGTTGTTTCTCTTCTTCACATCTGAACTCTTTGAACTTTTCAAAAGCTTCAGACTTATACTTTATTAAGAATATGTAACTATATCGAGAATGTTCATCAGTGAAGGTGATAAAATAAGAGTATCCTCCTTTGGATTAAATTGACATTGGGCCGCATACATCGGTATGTATGAGCTCAGGCAATCCGTTGGATCTTATCCCTTTGGCACTGAATGGTGACTTTGTCATCTTGCCAAGTAAACAAGCTTCACATGTTTCAAATGATTCATAATCAAAGTGATCCAATAATCCATCTTTATGGAGTTTGGTAATGCGATTCTTATTTATATGGCCAAGTCTACAATGCCACAAGTAGGATTCATTCAAGTCATTCGATTTGGCTTTCTTGTTGTTTATATTAAGTATATCAATTTTCATATCTAATACGTAGAGATCATTGTCAAGTTTGCCAGTACTATGAAACATTCCATCACATGAAAAAGAACAACATTTATTCTCAAACGTAAAAGAAAATCCTTCAACATCCAATGTAAAAATAAAAATAATGCTCTTCGTAAGAGCAGGACAAAATAACAGTTATTTAATTCTAGTACTAGCCCACTCGGCAATGAAAGAAAGTATACTCCTACGGCTAGGGCAGCAACACTTGCTCCATTCCCAAAGCGCAGGTCCACTTCTCATTTCCTAAAATCTCTAGTCCTTCTTAGTGCCTGCATATCTGTATAAATATGAGAACCACATCCAGTATCTAATACTCAGTGGTTAGACTTAGAAGAAGCAATATTGATCTCAATCATAAACATACCTAAAGTCGAAGCGTCGTTATGCTTGTTCTTCTTGGCATTCAAGAAGGCCTTGCAGTTTCTCCTCCAATGGCCAGGTTGGTCACAATGGAAGCAAGCATCCTTGGATTTGTCTTTAGTTATTTTAGGCTTCGACTTGGAAGTCTCATTCGCTGTCTTGGACTTTTTTTGGGCTTTCTTCTTCCCTTTGGAAGAAGTCACGAGCAACACTTGCTAACCCTTGCCAACAGTGCCTTCCGTAGTTTTAAGCATGTTCAATAACTCTGCGAGGGAGGAATCAATCTTATTCATGTGATAGTTCATCACAAACTGCGAGTAAGAGTCCGGTAGAGATTGAAGAATCAAGTCAATACTCAACTCACACCTCATCTTATGACCAAGCTTCTCAGTATAACCAATCATCTTTAGCATGTGCAACCCAACCGAGGAAACTGGAGCCATCTTACAACCAAAAAGCACCTTCGAGACCTCGTACCTCTTAGTGCGAGATTGGGAAGCATAGAGTTCCTTTAGGTGCGTCATTATGGTGTAAGCGCCCATTGACTCATCCTGTTTATGAAGTTCCGGTGTCATAGAAGCAAGCATGATGCAAGTAGCCTCCTCACTGTCAAAACAGTGTTTTGCATGCTTCTTAACCGATCCCTCATTAATAGCATCTTCAGGGTCCTTAGTCAGGGGTGTGTCCAAAACATAGCTAATGTTTTCATGTCTCAAAACGATTTTGAGATTTCTTTCCCGGTCGAAAAAGTTTGTTTCGTCAAGCTTGTTATCGATGATAAAACGAAGGTTCAATTTGTTCGACATTTCTACAACAATAAAGTAAAGATAACATAAGTAAAAGTTCATGTGTACAAAACCATAAAATTGCACTTCAAAATTTTAATTAGGTTCTGCTTCCACTAGTAAACTATTCCCAATTGGCTTTCAACTTAGTGGGTGGAATCCGATCTAGTTGACTCGATCCCCGACGCGGGCCGATCGACCCGGTTAGTTTCGAAAGGTGGGTACACTTACCGGTCGCGTCTCATGCGCCATCCATTGGTTGACTAGTCATCTCTTTGACAATTCACATCTTATGTGATTTTTAACCCCTTGTCTCTAAAATTAGACGGTCCTGACGAGGGCCAATCACCGCAAGATCTTAGTCGAGTCGTAACCCAAATATTCATGAGATCTCATAATGATCATAACTCGATAACGACGATATACCCGAGGTAGGTCAACTCCCGACGAGGGCCGATCAATTGGATCCGAACAAGGGCTCTTCACCATCATTATAATATCGGGAGACAAATATAACTCGAGTTTTTTTTGTGGGAATAATTTTTCAAATTAATTCACTTAATTAATTTAATTATGGTCTCATCTTATACGTGCATATTTCTACGTTATCAAAATAAAGTAAAAACATACACCATTCCGCGCATAATATAACCGGTATGATCATGGACTTTTTCTATGTGCAGTTTCGAAAACAAACTGACATAACCGCAGGTCATAATCTAAAGGTAGCTACAACCGCTAATAGGATCTTTAATGCGCCATTCTCTAGTGGGATTTTATTTGTCTTCTTTCTTTGGTCTCCATCTTCCGCTCCATTCTTGTTACATAAATTCTATCTAATAAATATATACACCCACCGCACATAGGGAATGAGATAAATGCAGAAAATAAACTATGTCACGTTCTACATAACGGCCTAGGACACTTTGAAAAACCAACAGAAAATAAATCATTCACTTCTATCCTATTGGTTGAGTTCATGATCAATCGGGGTCCATATAATCACATTATATCTACAACATCTAATTCATAAAATAATAAATCTTATGAAAAAGATTAAATTTTAATTCTTCCAATTTGCGTCTTATTTTATCAAATCGATTAATCAATTAACTTTTAGTTAATTAAACGACTTCAATCGAAATAAAAATTAACGATTAATCTTAAATCGATTTTAATTTTAATCAATTGGAACTATTCAAATTAAATCAAAATTAAACTTGGTCTATTTTGTTTCTTTCCTTTTGATTCTTAATCATAAGAGATGCCTTTGGTTTCCTAAACCAAAAGTCATCTCCCTTGGCCATTTCCAATATCAAAATTTTGAAAGGAGTCTAGGCCTAGACCTTTTCCAAAGTCAAATATTTTGAAAAGGGCCAAGGCCTATTTCAAATAAAATTTGGAAAGACCATTACCTAATAATGTCATGTGGCATTCAAAATGTCCAAACTATTTGAACCATTAGTTAGCCACATGACATCAACTAAACAAAAAGATACCAATGCACCATAAAGTAATCACAAAACAACAATACAAAATGGAGATCCACCACATACCACCAGCCCGCGGCAGCACCCTGGGGCTCTTCCGGTGGCGGCGGCAATGTGATGGGGAGCCACCACCAGTCGGCCGAGGTCCCTAAACGTTTCATATATATATTTTTGTTTTTCGTTTCGCGAATCTAGATCTTGCATCTATCTTTTAATTACTACGCAAATTAATTAGTGCTTATTGCTTAAGTTCGAATTTCGCTATGATACCACTGTGAGGAAATCAACTATTTTACGTAGTGGAATTTAAATTTTTGTTTTCCGATCCCAATATCGACTTCGTTTAATACAATAAACACGTTAAGTAGTTGACAGCGATTACCTTGGTTGATCAAATATTTCGATGCTTTGACCGTCAATAGACAATAGTATTGTGTGCAAGCCTTCCACGTGTCCGGCCTCTAACGATATCCACACGAGCACCTCGCCGGAATCCTCCTTGGATAGCTACTAGAAAAATCCGGCTGCTAGACCAACCTTTTTCTCTCTCTCTCTCTCTAAATCTCTCTCTAAGAAGCTCTCAGTTTATTTTGTAAATTAGAACTATTCTAATTGTGATGATACAAAAGAGCTAGCCAACTCCTCTCTTATATAGGAGAGTGGTGCGCCCCTTATGTCTTCCCAAACTGATTGGGATTAGCTTCTAGTAGATTGATGAGAGGGAAAAACATTTTCCTAATAAAATAAGGAAAATCACTTTGATTGATGTATCTCTTTTATTTTAATATCTTATATTAAAATAAATCTAAGATATTGCCAATATCTAATATTGAATATTTATATTTATCTTATTACCATAAATCTATTTTTCCAAAATCAATTAATATCTAATATTAATATATAATGATCTCATTAATTAAATTACACAATCCAAGTGTATCTTATACACGTGTGACTTGCGCCCCATATTGCCAAATATTGGCATCCGAATATTCTTTAATTAATCAATATAATTAATATCTTGTATTTAATTTATTCATAATAAATAAATAACGTCATATTAATTTAATCACTATAATACTTTATAGACAAGATAAACTTTCCTTATTTGGATAACCGCATTTTAATCCGTCTAGATGTTTTTATGTGTGTAACCCGATAGGCTTCCGTATATGTTGGCCGTAGACACAAAGTGAAAATTATGAAAATGCCCTTCATACCTAACGATCACGGCATAGCGTCTAGTAACACACCGTGACCCCCAATCATCGGAAGAGTCAAAAGCAATGACTACTACCTTCCATGTGAAACAGTTACCGTGTAAATAGAATCCTATCGCTGTTATACTATCCATACAATCGTATCTTGAGTGTCAGTACATCAACGATCGTATCTTAGAATCTGGATATCATGCTCTCTCGGAATAACTCATTTACTCCCATTTTGCAAAGATTCACGACAGCTAGACATTCCTTATAAGAAGGCCATTTCGGACATTTACTCTTACTAATAGGATATGCGATTTATGGACGAACAAACATGTATCCTACGTATGCTTCAATATCGCACTCAATCACTATCGCATGATCGCCCTGTGGCTAGGGGAATCTCAACAGTGTCAAAGCACAACAATACACACCATGATGCCATGAAGACTCCGGTCTCAGGATAATTACACAACTGTCACATACTGCGACACTTAATGTAAGTGGGCCAGTCTAACGTACGCATTCTCTAATACACATCCACGTACAGTCCAAGTGTCTCAACACTTCGATAGACAAGATCTATCCCTATCTTCAATAAGATAGAAGACATCCAATATGTGCTAGTCTAATCATACTATCAATGTCCTGTTTGACAGTACATACGACTATAGACATTTAAGTATCAAACTATTAAAGTGATTCGAGATCATATCAACCATAATCACTATCATGGTTTCTCTATCACAGTTTAATACTATGGACGTTACTATATTTACAATAACATAATTGGTTCATAAAGATAAACATCATATATAATAACAAAAGTGCTTTTTATTAATCATAATAAAGTCATTACATGAACTAAATAGACTGTAAACGACCCAACCCGGTCCGACCCGGTTGAGTTTAGGACACCTATTCAACACGTCCTTCATGGGTTCTGGTCAAGCAGATCCTTCGCTATTTGGTTGGTACTAGTCTTCATGGCTTACAGTTGTTTCGGTCATCGCCCATTGATCTTTATGCTTTTTTGATGCTGATTGGGGTGGTAATAAAGATGGTGATTATTCCTCTACAAGTGCTTATCTTGTATTTCTGGGTCGTAACTTACTATCGTGGAGCTCTAAAAAGCAGTCGTCTGTTGCTTGATCTCCTATTGAGGCTGAGTATCGTTCTGTTGCTTCCGCTGCTGCTGAGTTGTCTTGTATCTCGTTTCTCCTCCATGATCTCGGTTTTGCCTCAGCTTCCACTCCTGCAATTTTTTTGTGATAACGTTGGAGCTACTCAGCTATCCACTAACCCTGTTTTTCACTCCCGTATGAAGCATGTTGCGATTGATTATCATTTCATCCATGAACAGGTTCAACAGGGCCTTGTGCGTGTCTCCCATGTCTCCAGCGCGGATCAGCTTGCCGACGCTCTCACCAAACCTCTTGCACGTTCACCGTTTACGCAGTTCAAGCAAGTTAGGCCTTCTACACTGCAGTCCCACTTGAGGGGCGTATTAAGATATTTATGTATATTTTTTATTGTATTTTATTATATTGTATTTATTGTAATTATTCCGTAGAATACTCTAGAATAACTTGGAGAGCAAGTCGTAGATGTGTATAAATACATTATATCATACATAGTTTTAGTATCAATGGAAAATACTTTCTACCAATAATCTAACATGAACTTTTTCGCTTTTGGCCGATCTTCTGTCAAAGTAATCAAGCAACCTTTCCAACATTGATCATTGAGAGATTGAAGTTGAATCAAGACGAAAAAAGATCGATGAAAATTTACAAGTAAGTAAATGTTAGAACCATGGGTCAGTAAATGTTGTCTGATTATTGTTATTAGTGAACTTTTCTTTGTCAATTCAATCCTCCGCACTCAACCTATCGAGAATAATCTAGATGTTTGAATATTTATCTTATTATTTGTATTTATTTAATTATTACTTGGAGCCTAAGTTATAAAGGCCTATATAATTGTACACACTATATTCGATTGAATCAATGAAATACAATTATCTTAAATGCTGATATGGTATCGGAGAAACTTAATTTTCTCTCTCTCGTTATGTCACTTCCTTCCTAAATCCTAACCCTTCAAGGAAAAAAAAAATCCAAAAAAAAAAAATCATACGCAGGTTTCCTTCTCCAGCAGCCTTGTCTCCTCCGGCCGGCCTGTACACTTGCACCTCTGGTGGTTCTCTTGTCAATTCAGCCCCAGCCCCAACAAACCCTCTCCAAAACTGTGTTTGTGAAATTAGAGTCGGAAAGATTATCTCTGAATCAGGCCATCGAAGCTTCCTAATCGGCTGTTTCAAACAAACCAAAAAAAATTATTTCTTCTCTCTCAATCAGCTGCTTCCTGATCTCAATATATGTATATATATTATCTGCACTTCCCTCGCTCTTCTGCTCCATTTTGCATCACAATCTATCTGTTACTCTTTCCCTTCCATTCATAAAAAAAAATATCTTCAAACCCCTAAAATTTTCTTCTTCCTCCTCCATATATAAAGGCAGCTGCTACCAAAAAAATATCGAAACCGCAATTTCCGATATCCAAGTCTGCTGCTCCTCTCCTTCTTCTACAACAATCATCAACAACAAAAAAAAACACTACGTTATTCACGCATACATCATGTCGGCTTCTACTTTCTCAAGCCGTGGCTATGGTTTGAATTCTTCTCGAGACCGGGGGCGAGGCCGTGGTTGTGGCAACCCTCGTCCCCAATACTCCGGCGTCCCTTATGGTAAACAACCCCCCATGTGCCAAATTTATGCCGAAACAGGCCATATGGCCCCAACCTGTTATCTTCGATATGCGTACTCCCACCCACCGTCTCTTGTCCTTCTTTGTTGGTCCATTGAAAAGGCTTTGGTTAAGTTTAGAAGAGGGGGTTGAATTAACGTAACACTTAAAACTTTTTGGAGTTGACAAACTCAGCAGGGATCAATAGTCTGCTGACTATTGAAGCTGTTGAATTTGTCGCAGCGGAATAAATTAAATTAAGCCTTGTTACTTGTTGTTTAAAAGATCATACTAAGTATTGGATACTCAATAGTGCAAGTAGTGTGATTCAACAGCTAGTTCAGTATATTGATGTGATGAGTATGCTGATAAAGTAAATTGCAGAAAGTAAATGCAGTAAAGTAAAGTAGGCAGGCTTTATAGTGGTTCCAGGTGGTGTAATCCTGTCAGTCCACTCATATCCTTTGATGTTGGAGGAAATTCACTAAAGATTCTTGAGGTAGCAGTTACAAAAATCCCTAAATTGTTTGTCCTTGACCAATGACTATGGCTTAACAAACTGAACACTAGAAACATGTAGGATTGCTGCTTCAGAGTATTCCACTGGTCCTTGAAGGGTAGGATTTCCTTTTCACCAGCTCCACCACAAAACACAGCGAGCCTCTTGACACTACAAAGAGTTGCTTCTTTGTCTTGAGTTCTTTTTGAAAAAGAAGGGGTTGAATCAAGAAAGTGATTCTGCTTTCAGCAAGCTTTTGATCAGGATGACAAGATCAACAGCTTGTAGTCTTGAGGTGTGTATACTGGATGTAACTTGATCGCAAAAAACACTTGAAGAAAATTCTTGATCAGTAGATTAAAGCTCTATAGGTATCAGCAGGGTAAGATTGCACTTTGATCAATTTCTTGCTCAAAAACTTGGTTGCTTCATATGTATTCTTGTTGTTGTTATTGTTCTTGCAATCTGAATAAGGAGTCCTCTATTTATAGGTGTGAATCCTGTGATTTGAGTTTGAATTTCAAATATAGCTGTTTCAGAATTGTCTTTATCTTGACTACAATTTTCCTCTGATGTATCGTACTGACACTATCAGTGTTCCTTTTTGACTGTCCAGTTGTCAACCGTTGTCTTAATTCCATTGAATATGGCTTTGAATGCTTAAAACGTTCTTTTCATCTTGGCCATTGATTGACTAATTAATCCAAGGCTTGTATTTCATCCTTATCCATATAATCTTTCAGAAAAACTTGGATTAAGTCGACTTTTCCATTTAGCAGACACCTGTTGCATATGTCTGCTGATGTCCATACATGTCAGCTGACTTTTAGTCTGCTGTGTTTTACAAACACCTCAGCTGATTGCTTCTCATCTAACTTTTTATTATGAAGTTAGAGTACATCATTTTGATTATAACCAAGTTCCAATCACCACTTTACTTTATATGGAACTTAGACCTTCTTCACAAGGTATATGTGATCAGTTTAGGTCATCACAGACTTTCCTAAATTCTGATCCCATATCCTTGACTTTTAAAGACTAAGTTTGATCCCTTAGCCTTCATAACTTAGTTTGAACTCTCAGCCTTCAACCATCAGCAGGTCCTAGACACTCTACTGACCTATATAGGTCTGCTAATCAAGTCAGCTGACCTCTTTACAGTGCTTGTTTGTTTAAACCTATTCAAAGATCAAACTCTAGTAAACCTATACATTGAATCTAGACATCTTTTTGCCTTTGCTCTATAACAGCTAGTCTGACACCCATCATTAAAACTAAAATATGTCTAACAATTTCCCTCTTTTTAGTGATGATGCCAATACCCTCATTACAGCAAAGCAAAAATATAAGAACACAAAAATAGAACAAATTTCATTCATATATCATTGGTGTTCAAATTTGTTCAATATTATTTCAACTAGGATCAGCATAAAAATAAGAGCACATAAATAAGTCTACTGATTTAGCGTCTGTCTTGTTCTCTTTTTTCTTGATACTCCCTGATCTCCTTGATCATATCCAGCATCCATTGATTTTCCAATTTAGAGAAATCAATCCAGGTATGTACCAATTTCCACCATTTCCAAGCTTCAGGTAGAGCCAACTTTAGGCTGTGAAGATTGAATCCTTGTCCCACATAGAAATGCTTGAATTCATCTAAAGAGTCCTTTGCTGACCAGTTTCACAACCTTTGCTCAGCAGTTTGTCCTCTTCCCCCTCTTCCACTGTGACCTCCTCTTCTTGTAGGTCTCAAAGATTTAATCCGTATCTCCTAGAATTTAAGTCCAAGGAAGGAGTTTAAACCCTCCTGAAAAGTCATATCATGATAAGGTATCTTTCTTGCATAGTATAGTTTCTTGAACTCCTTCAGCATGTCATCTGTCAATTGTATTCTGCCAGGTGGTGCTCTAAATTCATTGATTTCAGCTTCAAATCTCTTCTTGTTGTAGATCCTTGCTACCACTTTTGCTTTTGATGTCAAACCTTCTTCCCCCTTATTGACATCATCAATAAAACGGTTCAGTAGGCCCAAAACACTCTCATGTGTGTTAACCAAATTATTCAGTTGTCCTTCCATTATTTCTGTTATAGTGTCAACTGAAGTAATCCAGCCTTCCATTGTTTGCTCCAGCAGGTTTATCCTCTCAATAAGTTTATGATCAAGTGCAGCAAGATTAGGTGTCTCATCAGTGTGAGATATCTCAGCTAACTTATCAACTTTGTTGTGAAAAGATGTAAACTGCTCAACCATGTATTTATCTCTTTTTGCAGCATCCTGCTTGACATAAGCAACTTCCTTTTTCATGTCATTTATGGCAAATTGTATAGAGGTGATATTAGATGCAACAGTCTCTGTTGTCCTTCCTCTATTCTCCATTAAATTTACCAAATCCTCAAACCTTTGTTCACTTCTTGTCCATTGAGTTCTTAGCTGTGTAATGTCATCTCTTACAGCTCTTAATTCCTCTTAAATGTATGCTGGTATTGCAGCAGCCATTCCAGCCATACCACCAGAAAAATTCTCAGTAGATCCTTCAACATTGTCATCAACCCTAGGTACCCATACCACAATTGCCCTTGTCATGCCCCATACATAGGGTTCAGGGCCTTCCTTTAACCAAATTAGGTACCTCCTCAATGACAGGTTCTTGTTCTTGTTGAGGCTATTCTTCTTCTTCTTCTTCAGGCAATTGAAACTCTTCATCACTAAAATTATAGTTAAGAAGTTGTTCCTCAGATTGTTCATCAACAGCTTCATGTCTATTTTTACCATCAGTAGCCCTTTCCTCAGCAGCCTTCAAACTAGACGCAGTGGATTCCTCCAATCCCAACAAAATATCCAACCTTTGTCCTAATACTGTTTGATCCTCAGTACTTTGGACCTCCAGTTCCGACCTGTGTTTAGTTGCTGTCTGTACCTCAGCAGACTGAACCTCCATATCTTCAACAACATTAGGAAAAACAACCATGTTTTCCTCTAATATACCTCATACCTCAGCAATCTCTTTTAGAACTTCAATAGCCTGTGCTAAGGTTTCCTCAGTGTCAATGCTATATTGATATTGAACTGATTTCTCAGAAATGACTTCAGTCAATTCAATCATAACTGCTTCAGCAGTAGCTTTTATCATTGCATCTTCAAGAAGTGTAGCTGCTGCTATTTGTTCCTCCAAATCTTTAGTGAATGCAGCAAACAGTTCTTGATCTATATTATCAGTCTGCTGACCCTCAACAGACTTGCCATCCTCAGCAGGTTGCTCTGCTGTCTTCTCAGTAGATCCCTGTCCAATAGCCTCAGTAGATGTTTACTGTGCAATACCACTAGACTCTCCAGGATGCATAGGATGATCATCATCTGATGATGATGATGATGATGATGAATCACTACCTGATGTAAACTTGGGATCCTTAAACATGATATTTCCCTTCTGCTTTACATCTTCTATGATCTCCAGTAGCCTCATCTCTAGGAGTGATATATCAATTAGTCCTAGCAAACTTTCCACTCCCAGATTTGCAAATGCCCATTCTTCAAATCCACTCATTGGTTCTCTTGCTGGATTTTGCCTTTTGTAAAAACCAAACTTCCATGCAAAGTACTTTGAAATCCTCTTAAGATTGGGATCCACTTTTGGCTTCTTTGACTTATTTTCCTTTCTTTCATAAGGAATGGATGGTTTTCTTAGAGCAGATTTCTCAACTTGTTGACTTCCAAAAGTCTCAACAAGATGACTCAGTGTTTCCTCAACAGACACAAAAAGATCCGTAGACTCTCCAGTAGGTAAGTTTGTATCTAATACTTCCATTTGTTCCACACTTGCTTCCCCCTAAATTATAAGCTCCTTAGTAGGGTTCTCATCCACCTGTTGCTCCCCCTGAGTTTTTGCAATAACAACAAGGTCTTCCACAACTTCAGTAGCCTCTTCAGTAGGCTCAACAACTTCTTGGTCAACATCTTCTTCTGTTTCTACTTCTCTTTGTTCTTCAAGAACTCTCAATTATTTACCTTTTCCATGTCCCTTCTTTCTTATAACTTGCTTTCTTCTTTTAGAAGGTTGTTCCTGGGATTCAAAGAGAGTGTCTTCTAAGGCCTTATTGTTGACAGCCTTCCTTTTCTTGGATGCCTCTTTGAGCGTTTCGCACATGATTTTCTTACAGATCTCAAAGAGGCTCAGTAGGCTCAGCAGTAATGCTGACTTCAATAGATTTGGCAGCCTCTACTAATTGCCTTGTCTTCTTTCACTTTAAAATTTATGTTATCTTTCTGGTGTCAGCAGCCTTTCTCTTTTCTACTGTCTTCTTTGATGCAGCAGGTTGAACATCATCTCTAGCTTTTGTTCTTTGTTCTTGCTCACCATCACTTTCCACTTCTTGTATCTCTTCATCATCATCTAAGCCTGGGATAGGAGTATTAATCTCTGGCTTAAATCTGGCCTTGTTGATGTTTGAAGGAGCAACATCAGAAATCTTCAAATGATTCATCCGGGACTGAACCATTAACCCCAAAGGTTTTGTCTTGATGAAGAAACCTGAACCCATATATCCAGCAGGTTTCTTCTCTCTCAATATCTTTCTTATGGTTTCTCTTTCAACTGTCATTATTTTCTTCATGTATTGAACAAAGAACCTAGCCCAATCAAACTTCATACTCCTTGAAATGATTAACATCAAGTCTATTTGGGGTCCGGATAATGTATCAAGACTTCCAACAAACCCTAAAATATTCTTAGCAATAAGTTTGCTCAGCAGGTTATACTCAAAGTAAATGCTCTTTACATTGATGTTCAAGGCTTTTTTGTGCATCTGGATTAGTTCTGAGAGATTCAACAAAAGCTAGCCTTGCTAACCCATAGATTCTAGATTTGAAGGGGCTCCATTCCCTGGACCAAATCCAAAGACGTCTCTCAGCAGGTCTGATGTTACTTCTATCTTCTGACCATTTACAATTATTGTAAATGCCTCAGTACCATCTCTAACTACCATATTTTTCCAGAAATCACAGACATTCTTGTTTGAAATCTTCTCCAATATGAGATTTAAAACATTTTCCAATCTTTCAAATCTTCTTATTCTTCGTCCCAGATTGATTGTTAAATCAGTTGCATCAGTGTCAGTAACATATCCTCTAACACTTTGACTGGTTCCAAGATGAACATCTTTATCGCCCATTGTTATGTGTAAGGTTTGAGAAATATGGAGATGAAAATTCTGAAAATATGTGTGTTCACACATGTGAATTTTGCCGAGAAAAAGATCTGATTTGCATATACATTCTGTGTATATATTGTTGGAAATGTGTCCTAAACCCAATCGGGTTGGACCGGATCCGACCGGGTCGGGTCATTTACAGTCTATTTAGTTCATGTAATAACTTTATTATGAATAATAAAAGCACTTATGTTATTATATATTGTTTGTCTTCATATTATTTGTTGTATATATATATAGTAACGTCCCTAGTATCAATCTGTGATAGAGAAACCATGATAGTGATTATGGTTGATGAGATCTCTAATCAACTGTAACAAGGTTGGTACTTAAATGTCTCTAGTCTTATGTATTATTAAATGGGACATTGATAGTATAATCGGACTAGCACGTATTGGATGTCTTCTATCTTTTAGAAGATAGGGATAGATCTTGTCTATCAAAGTGTAGGGACACTTGGACCATGCGTGGACGTGTATTAGAGAATAAATCACGTTAGGTCGACCCACTTACATTAAGTGTCACACTATGTGGCGGTTGTGTAATTATCCTTTTGACCGAGTCTTCATGGCATCACGGTGTGGATTGTCATGCTTTGACACTATTGAGGTTTCCCCTAACCATGGGGCGATCATGCGGTAGTGATTGGGTATGACACTGAAGCATGCGGAGTATACATGATTGGTCGTCCGGGAATCGCGTATCCTATGATTGGGATCGAATATCCGAAATGGCCTTCTTATAAGGAATGTCTTGTTCTCGTGAATCTTTGCAAAGTGGGAGTAAACATGTTACTTGAGAGAGCTTGATATCAGATTATAAGATACGATCGTTAATGTATTGACACTCGAGATACGATCGTATGGATATTGTTATAGCGATAGGATTGTAAGTTACACGGTAACTGTTTCACATGAAAGGTAGTAGTCATTGCATTTGACTCTTCCGATGATTGGGGGTCACGGTGTGTTGCTACACGCTATCCCGTGATCGTTAGGCATGAAGGGCATTTTAGTAAATTTGCACTTTGTGTCTACGGCCAACATATTCGGAAGCCTATCGGGTCACACACATAAGAACTTTGTGTCGGATTAAAATGCGGTTATAGTTGATAGCCAAATAAGGAAAGTTTATCTCTAAGACTATAAAGGGTATAGTGGTAAATTAATATGGTGATATTTTATTTATTATGAATAAATAAAATACAAGATATTAATTATATACAAATTATATTAATTAAAAGAATTTTCCATAAGTTAATTTATGGGAGATGTGGCGCCATTTAGGTGTGAACATGTCACACTTGGATTGTGCAATTTAATTAATAAATATACCATAATAATTAATATGTGATATTAATTGATTTTGAGAAAATAGATTTATGGTAAGATCATAATTTATTTAATAAAAGTTATTGGAGAAAAATAAATTATGGAAAGAGAGATCAATCACATTAATTAACTTTCCTTAATTTTATTGGAAAGAGGTTTTCTTCTCCTCCTCCCCAAGCATCAAGGCCGCCCCTCCCCCTTATAAATAAGAGGGATTGCCAAGCTCTTAGACACACCATTCTTCCAAGAGTTCATTATTCTTGAGAGAAAAATTCTTAGAGCTAGTTTTCTTGTGCAAAAGAGGGGGCTTTTGTTGTGAGGTTGTGAGGGAAGAAAAAGTCCGGTCTAGCAACCGGAGCTTTTCAATAGCAATCCTTGGAAGGATTCCGGCAAGGAGTTCGTGTGGATAAGCGATAGAGGCCGGACGCGTGGGCGGCTTGCGCGATTGAACTACTCTCCGTTGGCGGTCAAAGCGACGATCTTTAAGATCATTAAGGTATAATCGCCAACCCCCTTAACGTGTTTATTGCATTATTCGAAGAACGATCTAGTTTAGGAAATCAAAATTTTAAATTCCGCTGCGTTAGAATATCGATTTCCTTACAGTGGTATCAGAGACAGACTTCGAGCTTAAGCAATAAGCATTAGATAATTGCGTAGTAATCGATAGATGCAAGATTCAAATCATGATGCGTCAAGTCGAGGATGAGTGATGGCTTCTCGGTGAACCCACTCCTCCATAAATTCGATGGGGGCTCGACTTCTCGTGTCGTGATATTTATTGTGCATAGATAAATCGATTAAGTCATATAATTAATTAAAAGTTATTTAATTATTTGATTTAATGAAGACGTTTGAGTAGTTAGAATTAAAACTTAATCTTTTTCATAAGATATGATAGTATAAATTAGATGTGTAGATATAATGTGATTATATGGACCCGATTGATCATGGACTCGACCAATAGGATAGATGGGAATGTATTCTTTATGTTGGTTTTGAAAAAATTGTCCTAGCCGTTATGAAGAACGTGACCTAGTTTACTTTTTGCATTCATCCCATTCCCGTTAGCTCCCCCCCGTGTGCGGCGGGTGTAATTTGTTATTAGTCAAATAATGATGTAACAAGATGGAGCAAGAAGATGAAGACCAAGGCGAGATAGAGAACCCATTGGCGAACAAACAATAAAGATCCTATTGGCGGTTGCAGATACCCTTAGTTTGTGACCAGCGGTTTAAATCGTTTTTTTTACTCAAACCGCTCCAAAAAAGTCCATGATCATACCGTTTATTTTGTGCGCGGAATGTTGTGTATGTTTTACTTTATATGATATCGTAGTAATATGCACATAGTAGATGAGACCATAATTAAACCAAATTAATTAAGTGAATTAATTTAAAATTATTCCCACGTCAAAAATCAAGTCGGAATTGCCTCCCCATATTATAACGACGGTGAAGAGCCCTTGTTCGGACCCAACTCATCAGCCAAAGCGGGGTTGACCTACCTCGGGTATATCGTGCGTTATCGAGATATGATCGAAAGAGATCTCATGAATATTGGGGTTAAGACTCGACTAAGAATTCTCTCGGCCACCAGCCAAAGCGGGGTCGTTTGGATTTTAGAGGCAAGGGTTTGGCTATTTTTCATAAGATGAAATATTGTCAAAGAGTTGACTGGTCAAACAACAAGAATCGTATAAGATACGATCGACAAATCGTTGTCCACCTGTTTAATTATTTTCGGCCCATCAGCCAAAGTTGGGGGTCGGGATAGTTCGATGGGATCTTGCCCACTAAAGGAATTTTTTTCTTGAAAGCCAATAGGGAATAGTTGGCTAGTGGGAGTAAAAAAACTTTATAGTTTTATTAAGTGCAAATTTAGGGTTTTTATACATGAGCTTTTACTTATTCTATCTTTATTTATTGTTGTAGAAAATGTCAAACAAATTTGAAGATGTCTAAATCGTCACGGGTGTCCTTGCGGTGTATAGATGGTGGATATCTGGCTGTATTTAAGGTGTGGTGTTACTCCGGCGGGTGGTGGTATGGAGAGAGTTAGAATGGAGAGAGCTTTGGCTTGCAAGTATAGTGTGTATTTCATATATCTCATCCTCTTCTAGTTTACAATGACCACCCCTTTTATAGAGGGGGGTAACTTAGGGAATAAGTAATCTATTAGACATTCCACTAACAGATAGGTTTAACTTAGATATTTAAGTAAGACGAAATATCTAAGATACAAGTGGGGAAAAGATCTTGATCAACCGCGCCATCTCTCCGAGGTGCAAGGAGCAAGCCTTTTCTGCCTCGCCCCTTGGCGCCCTTCTTGACTTGCACGGGGCCGCAAAAGCCTTGGTCGCGGCGAGGTGAGACACAGTGGCCGCCCTCTTTGCGATCTCTTCTGTCATGCCGGAGGATGGCCGCAGTGGGTTGTCTCCCACTGTTGAGGTGGTGGAATTATTTATATCCATCAATGGCCCCCTACTCCGTGCTTTAATGATATTCCCTGAGGATATGAAGGATGGAGTAATTATCAACACCTTTTATGGCCTCGTCGTCGGATGCGACTTGTACACTTAGGGCCGTGCTTTCAAAGCATGCGACCTCAAAGTAACTTTGGGTCGCTTTTTATGCCTGGTCGCCTGCGATGCGACTTGTTCGCTAAGGGCCGTGCTTTCAAAGCATGCGACCTCAAAGCAACTCTGGGCCTATTTTTTTGCGACCTTGTCGCCTCGATGCGACTTGTTCGCTAAGAGCCGTGCTTTCAAAGCATGCGACCTCAAAGCAACTCTGGAGTGCTTTTTTGCGACCTTGTCGCCGTCGATGCGACTTGTTCGCTAAGAGCCGTGCTTTCAAAGCATGCGACCTCAAAGCAAATCTGGGCTGCTTTTTTGCGACCTTGTCGCAAATCGATGCGACTTGTTCGCTAAGAGCCGTGCTTTCAAAGCATGCGACCTCTAAGCAACTCTGGGCCTGTTTTTTGCGACCTTGTCGTCTGATGCGACTTGTTCGCTAAGGGCCGTGCTTTCAAAGCATGCGACCTCAAAGCAACTCTGGGCCTATTTTTTGCGACCTTGTCGTCTGATGCGACTTGTTCGCTAAGAGCCGTGCTTTCAAAGCATGCGACCTCAAAGCAACTCTGGGCCTGTTTTTTGCGACCTTGTCGTCTGATGCGACTTGTTCGCTAAGGGCCGTGCTTTCAAAGCATGCAACCTCTAAGCAACTCTGGGCCTGTTTTTTGCGACCTTGTCAAATGCGATGCGACTTGTTCGCTAAGGGCCGTGCTTTCAAAGCATGCGACCTCAAAGCAACTCGGGCCTATTTTGTGGGGCGAGTCGTCAATTGTGGTGACGTCGACCCTCTCAGGTTTTCCTCTGCGGAATGATGCGGCCCGTTTCAAAGAATCGCCTAGGTAGTTGCGTGAAATCTTGATAGGGCGCCACCGTATTTCAAAGCCCGACAAGCGCCGCCCCTAATCGAACCGTTGGATGAAGCGTTCCCAACCGTACGATTGTGACCCCCTTGCCTATATAAAGCTTTCGCTCCTCACCCTTCACACTTTTAGCGTTTCTTACTTTCTCCGTTGCTTGCTGTTTTAGAATTCTCAAGTTTTTGGCAGAGCTTTTGAAGGTTCAACGGCGTTCCTGCAGTGGTTCTAGGATTTCACGGCGGTTCTTTTGAAGATTCCGGCTACCTCCTTGAGTATTTCCCAGTTTTTACGCGGTTTTCCAATCTTTCTCAGCAAATCAGGTAAGAAATCCTTTCTGTCAACTTGTTTACTCATCCATCCCTGCCTTGTTTTTCCATACATATCAATTTGTCATCTTTTTGCTATGGAGATGCAACATTGCCTTGTTTCCGATTAAAAACGGGATTTTTCTGGGGAGAGATTATAGCTTTCTGGGAAAATTGGGGTTTCACCCGCCCCTCGCTATCCTCTGTAATTTTATTTTGCGATCTCTTGCAAAAACGGAGGAGGCGGTATTGAAGTGGGTGTGATCACCTTCTGGGCTAATTTATTATTATACCAGTCCAAAGCTCCACCTTTTTCCTCCCTTGTTTTTGCAGGATGTCGGGGAATGATTATTCTAGCGACGACTCTACGGAAAGGGAGGTTTATGATTATGCTGAGGATGACCCCATATTATCTGCGGCCTCAGTTGGCGATCTACTGGACGAGGTTGAAGTGGAAAGTACTCGCGCAGATATTGGCGAGATTATCGGCGATGAGGTCGCTACTATAGATGCCGACCCTTTTGAATTGGAGGCCTTCGTCTTTGCTAGAAATCCGCCCGCGCAGAAGCGAACCTTAAGGAGAAGGCTCGGGCTCAAAAGTCTCCCACTTTGTTCATGGGGCTGAAAAGATCGCGCCCTCGGTCGAAGCACAAGCTGCGGTCCCAGTACTAGCGGCGCCCCGACCACGACGAAGCTTATGTTCAAGACGCCGCAGTTCACGAGTTAATGGGGTCCAGTGAGGATGAAAATGCTGAATTGCCTCGGAAGGATATCTGGAGGCCCGCAAAAAAGCAGAAGAAGAGAAAAGTTGCGAGCCAAACCATGACGGTTGGTGAGGCCGCCGCGGCCGATACCCAGTCGAAGAGCTCTCGTCCTAACAATCCTGGAAGCTATGCGAGAGTTTGCGATCATGGCGGCGTATGAGAAGGACGTTGATAAGAAATGGTCCCGGCTGTGCAAGAGCAGCGATCTCAACAGGACCATTAATAGCATATTCGGTATCGACACCAGTGTGTATCGGTTTTCTTTTTCGATTATAAGAAAGAGTCCGATAAGTTTAAACCGGGGACCATAAGGATTACGTAAGTGCGGCGTCGCTCGAGGACACCCTTATTCTCCACTTCCATCATTTGTGTGCGGGTGCAGAGACCGCTTTCGATCCTTTCTTTGTGAAGATCTGCAAGGAGATGCAGCTTCTTCTCTCGATTTTGCCGTCGGGGCTATTATCCAGTTGATGGCCTTTACCGTTATGTGCGGATTCGAAGATCGAGCCGACGTTGACTTCTTGGGGCAATTTTATTCCTTCGTGGGACGCCTATTCTGGACAAGTCTCACGAGGCGAAGACTCCCCGCCTACTATTCCCGCTTCCCAATAAGTTTCACAAGTGGGGGCGGTGGTCTTGAAAAGTCAGTCGAAGGTAGGTTGGCCTTTTCCTAGGGCTGAAGTTCGCGGAGGCAAATCCACGCTTTTAATCCTCGACCCCCCTGTGAGTGAGCGGCGCTACGTAAAGGGGCTGATGACATTAATTCAGTCGGACGGGGCGGCGCCATCTCGGAGAAATATTTCTTGGGTTGAACTTCTTGATCTGGCCGAGCCTTTTGTATGTATGGCGGGCCTAGTGGGCAGGGGGAATGCCGCGCCTTTGGTACGAATGGGACCTGAGAGCTGCGATCCGGACTGGGTTGGTGGTTGTCATATCAACAAATGTTTCCCCTCCGAGTGCCCGGAATGCGGGGGCGATCCTATACTTAGGCCGCTTTGTAACTTTCTTTGTCCACTTGTATTTATTTGTAAATGTTCGTTTTGTTTTGTTGGGCTCTAAACCGCTTTCTTTTTGTAGGCATGGATCCAAATGCTCGCAGGGCTCACCGTAACAAGCTTAATGCGGAGGCAGACAAGGCAGCCAATGCTAGACAGGAGGCTCTGAAGAAAGCTCTAGGGAGAGTGCCCCGCTCTGTGGACGCCTCGGTTGTCGAAGAGACGCCTAACCCGGAGCTGCGCGACATCATACGCCCTTGTTGCGAGTCCAGTCGGTGGTGCCTCGAAAAGACTCATCTCCTCGCCAAAGAGTCGCCTGGCGAAAGCGCCTCAAGCGAGAAAGCGAAGGATGATCGCCTACCCAAAGCGGTCCGCTCCGATCCGGTACATCTTGAAGAGGCTGAAATTCTGTGGAGAAAGAGCGCCCTCTGAGACACTGCCACCAAAAGCTTTGCCTCGAGGCTACACTGGGAAAGAGGCCCTCTGGTTGGATCCGAGCTTCACCCAGGGTCTCGACCTGTCCAAAGCTCGCCAGATTGGCGAAGCAATCGCCGATGTGATTCCTCTAGGGCCACTTCCCTTTGACTGCTCTGATACTGTTCAAGTGGAGATTGGTCGGGGCATATTAGCCCGCTTTGCGGCTCAAGACAACTCTCCGCCTCAAGATGAGATTGCTGAAATTAGAGATCTCAGTGGCCATTGGCTTGCTGCTTCTCTGGTAAGACCAGTTTTTTTTTTTTTTTTTTTTTTTTGCTAAGCGTCCTCTGTTTTCCGCAGCTCGGTGCTCGTTTAAATAGGGTACTTGAGGGCCGAGAGGCGCGAGGCGAGAGGTGAAAAAGTGACCAGCGGTGAGGGCGATCGATAAGGCGAGGGTTACCGCCGAAAAGAAGGCTAAGCATGCGGCTGGCGAGGTGGAGAAGATGAAAGCAATCATGGAGGAGCACTCTAAATTGGATGCTGAGATCAATGAGAAAGTTGCATCTTTGACAAAGGATCATGCGGGGGCGCAGGAGGAGATCGCCGCGTTGAGGGTTAAGCTTGCTGAGGCGGAGACGGCCGCCAAAGAGGCTGGCGAAAGCTATTGAGGAAGGCTGCGAAAAAAAAGTGAGGTGTCGAGGAGGCCAAGTCACGGGGCCGTCATTGCCTATAAGAATTCGGATGACTTCTTCGACCTTATAGAGAATAGCTTTGACCAGGGCTTTAGTCACCTAGCTCATCAGATCTGGGCTGATCGAGGCAGGGGGCACATCACTCTGGAAGATATGCTGCGGTGGGTGAACACGCATCAAGGTCATCCCGATTTAGTGGTCTTTCACCCGGAAATCCCTTATGCAAGCGAGCTCGTTACCTCGATTCAGATCGAACGGCTTAAACGCGGCGAGCTGTTTGGGATCTGCTCTGTTAATCCTGTAAACTTTGAGATGTTGAAGAAGCCTCCGCCTCCGAGCAAGGCGGCGAGTTTACCAAAGACACCCGCCTACTCGCATGCTCTCTAGATTTCTTGGACTTTTCTGCGAGCTCTTTGAAAATTTGATTTGTAACTTTGACTATTTACTTTTGTGATTTTGGTGAATCTTGATTTGTAATATCTTGACAATTTATTTTTCTGCATTTTTCAATTTATAAAACTTGGCTTTTCTGTCGATTCGATCCGGCGGCCTTCGCGAGGTCGTGATGAGTTATTTTATTCTGTCTTTGTCCTCTTGATTCGTGTGAGGTTGCTTAATAATTTAGCGTCAGCGATCATGAAACGTCGTCGTCTCTCGTTCTAACCATAGTCGCTACGCGGCGCTAATTTTCAAAGTTTCAGTGGCCTTATTGAGAAGCGTGCTTTTGCCGGAAGATAGAGCTGTTAGAGACCTTTGGTATGTGTGTCATTAACGCAGAGTTATGACCCTAATGACTAGGTGTCGGTTATGCTAATCGTAGCCATAAATTTCGGTCTCTTTATGGTCTGGCGCTCCTGTTGCCTTGGTTTTCGGGGCAGTTTGCATATCTGGCCCTAGGATCCAGTTAATCCCAACCGTTGATTATATCCCTTCTCTGGTATAAAAAGGGGGTTACTTTGGAACTCACTCTACCTCTTGCCTCATACTGAATTTGCTTTCTTTCTCCCTCAATCGTTCATTATCCTCTTCACCGTTTATCCCCTGACTCTATGTCTCATCAAGGGGAAAGCAGCCGGGTTCGGACATGGAAAGCTCGGCCTATCCGGGATGTTTCCCCCTTTTTCACCACTGCCTCCCCTTTAGCCAAGGATTATTTCTGGGATTATTTTGAGTGGCGTGACATTATGAGGGAGAGGGGTTTAAATGAACAACGAATAGAAGACGGCTCCATGCTGCGCGTTCGGCTTTCTGGCTGGTGGGAATTTATTGCTGAGCCTCTGGGAGCGGTTAATGTCACCATGATACGGGAATTTTATTCCGTGTTGTCTGAGGTAGCCTCTGGCGGGACCGTGAGTAGCATTTCTCTCGGGGTGTTCCCGTTATCTTTACTCCGGAGAGAATTAACCAAGTTTTTAACATACCCGCTATAAATCCCTCCTCCCATTTATGAGATCGCCTGGGACCTTGCAGATGAGGAAAATAGGCAGATCCGTCTTGGCATTGCAATGTGCGAGCTGTTCCCCGAGCACCAGGGGGTTTGGTCTTTGGGAGTGACTGCGTCCGACCTCTCTCGCAGCGACCGTGAGTGGAAGAAGTTTATAAATTCCCGCGCTCTTATCTCTGCCGATCGATTTCGATGTTGTTAGTGAGAGCTAAGCTCATTCTCTGCACGCCATTCGCGACCATCGAGTGGATATAGACTGGGGAGTGTTGATCCATCGCGAGGCACTAAGATATGCGTGCTCGGTGGTTCAAGGTCGCCGTGGTACTGGTCGCCGCATGCCTTTCGCATCGCTGATAACCAAATTATGCAGTGGCGCCAGGGTCCCCTTCCATACTCTCGACCGATATGTTTGAAAAAACTTATCCGGTGGAGCCCTTTGCAAGCGTGGTGTCGTTTTTGGACCTCCATACATGTGATCGGAGGAAGATAACCATCCTGCAGTTGATGGAAGTTTGTCCAGGCTTGATCGATATGTTTGAAAAACTTCATCATTTTTTTTTTTTTTTTTTTTTTTTTTTTTTTTGACGATGACGAAAAGACAAGGATGTAAATACAATTTGGAAGAACAGCTTTATTTGAATTGGCTTGTTACATATAGTATTTTTTCAGTTATGCGCATGCCATGGCCTATTATACTCGCATGGCCCTCCTTGTTACTTAGCATGTCGTCCCCTTTTGATAACTCGCGAAATCCGTAGGGGCCCTCGATTTCCGATAGCTTTCCTTTTAAGCCCGTGGCCCGTGGCTTGTCTTTTTGCGAGCGTAATCCCGACGGCAGTGAAGTGATGATTTCGAATCGTTTGTCGTGATGACGCTTTGCCGCTGTTTATAATTGACTAGACGATCAGTATGCTTGGATGCGCCGCTCCTCTACTAGATCAAGCTCGAGTTCTGCGCTTGGCGTATTATTGATCTCATTTGTAAAAAGCGACCTAGGGCTTGGTAAGGCCATTTCCACAGCGCCATAGCCTCGGATCCATATGTTAAAGCAAAAGGAGTTTCCCTCATTGTGATTTTTCGCGCGACGTCTGAGTGCCCATAGAGCCGCGGAAGGTGATCCGGCCCGATGGCCTGCTTTCTCACCAGGCTCTTCTTCAACACACTTAGGACTGTTTGTTGGCATTTCGGCTTGCCCATTTCCTTGCGGGTAGCACACGGATGATTGCCAATGTTTAACATTGTTCTCCTCACAGAATCTGTCGAATTCGTCTCTGAATTGAGGTCCGTGATCGGAAACCATCACTCTTGGAACACCAAATCTTGTCCATATTTGATCGAGCAAAAAGTATGTTATGTCCCTGGTATTGGTTTTTACCAAGGCCTTAGCCTCGACCCATTTAGTAAAATAATCCACCGCGGCGACCACGTATTCGCAGCCGAGCGACCGCTTCTTCAAGGGTCCGATGAGGTCGATCGCCCACATGTCGAAAGGCCAGGCGGCTACCACTATGCTTTGTTCTTGAGGTAGCCTGGGGATACTTGCGAACCTCGGCAAGCATCACATGCTCTGGTATAAGATTTGGCGTCTTACGCTAATTTCGCCAATAATATCCGGCTAGAAGTACCATACGTGCTAGTGTTCGATTGGAGAGATGGCGCGACATTCCCTCATGTAGCTCTGTTAGGATTCCCGTTACCTCCTCAGGTCGTACGCATCGCAGAAGGGGTTTCGAGAATGAATGACGGTAAAGCACGTCGTCCATAATCGTATATCTTGCGGCCCTTCTTACTAAGGCCTTAGCTTTGCAGGGTATTGAGGAAGCTCTCCTAACTCAATATAAGACTTCATGATGTCGACCCAACAAGTGTTCTTGGGTTGGAAATCCATGATCTCGCCCCTGGGAGATGGCGGGTTCCGATAGGTGTTCGACCATGATGCTAGGATCGCATGCACGCGCGTCTTATTTGGTTAATTTGGATAAGTAGTCTGCCCTATGATTGTCCTCTCGAGGGATGTTTTTGAATTGACAATATGTGAAGCTGCTTTCGAGTCTTTTGACGAGGTTAATATACCTTTGTAAAATTTCGCAATGAATGCCAAATGACCCATTGATTTGATTCACCACCAACTGTGAGTCGCAAAATACTTGTATATTTTCGACTTTCATGGCTTTGGCGAGTTTCAACCCAGCAATGACGGCCTCGTATTCTGCCTGGTTGTTAGAGGCGGTGAAATCAAATCTCAGAGCCTGCTCAATTTCTTCTGATGTGCCCGGTTCTAACAGGATTATTCCCGCGCCACACCCTTTGTGATTAGCGGAGCCATCAACGTAGAGCTGCCAACAGTGACTTGGCCTGATAGGCTCGTCCTCTGTGGTGACCCTATCTTGGTCGCGTTCGGAGCAGAGCTGCTCTTTCACCTCTTCGTTGAAGCTTGTTTCTGCTATGAAATCTGGGAGAGCCTGGGCCTTTGACCTTCTTCGGGGCTCATATCGGATATCGAACTCAGTAAGCTCGATGGCCCATCGGAGCAATCGACCGGACAGGTCTGGTTTGTGAAGAACCTGTCTTAGCGATGCATTTGATAATACTACGATGGTGTGCGATGAAAAGTAAGCCCTTAATTTGCGGGCAGCTATAACAACACAATAAGCCAACTTTTCTATATTAAAATAACGACTTTCAACGGGGCTTAGAGCTTTGGAAACATAAAAAACTGGCTTCTGCGAGCCTTCCTCCTCTTTTACAAGTGCTGCGGCTACGGCCCTATCTGAGGCTGCCAAATATAAAAACAGAGTATCCCCGAGCCTCGGGCTGGTTAGCAACGGCGGTCTTGACAAGTATTCTTTGAGGTCTTTAAATGCCTGGGAGCATTCCGCTGTCCAAAGGAAGGTATCAGCCCCTTTCAGAATTTTGAAGAAAGGCAGACTTCTTTCTGCAGATTTTGAGACAAACCTACCCAGTCGTGATCCTGCCGTTGAGCATTTGTGACTTCTTTAATCTTGGTAGGCTCGCTCATGTTGACCAGGGCCTCGATTTTTTCGGGATTTGCCTCGATCCCCTTTGACTTACCATAAAGCCGAAATTTCCTGCTGGACCCCAAAAGTGCATTTCGTAGGGTTTAGTTTCATTGAGTGATTCTTCACGTTTGCAAAGGTTTCGCGAAGGTCCTCCAGGTGATCTTGGCGACTTGATTTCACGACCATGTCATCAATGTAGGCCTCCATGTTCTTGCCTATCTGCGTGCTAAAAACTCTGTTTACCATTCTCTGATAGGTTGAGCCTGCGTTCTTTAGGCCAAACGGCATCATCTCATAGTAATATAGCCGCGGCGGCCCACGAAGGCCGTCGGCTCCTTATCTTCATCGGCCATTTTGACCTGGTGGTAGGTAGCGGAATAGGCGTCGAAGCTTAAGGTTTCAAAACCCGCGATCCCATCCACCATTTTATCGATTCGAGGAGCGCGTAGGGGTCCTTGGGGCAAGCTTTGTTTAGATCGGTGAAGTCGACGCACATCCGCCACTTGCCGTTGTGTTTTTCACCATTACTACATTTGCCACCAGGTGGGATATTGAAGCTCTTTGATTACGCTCTTTGCTAAAAGTTTCTCGACCTCAATTTTATTGCGACCTCCTTTTCAGAGAATTGACGCGCCCTTTGTTGTATTGGGCATGAATTTCGCTGGTGAGCCGGTCGTTTGGGCATGAATTTCCATTGTAATAGTTGTGGCAGGATAACTAACCTTTCTCTCTGCGGGAGGCAATGTTTGGTAATCCTTTAGCGAGTCGTCGATCCCGAAATTGGGGCGACTTTCTCGACGGGCCTCGACTTTTTAATTCTCGCAAGCTCTTTTCTCATTACCTCCATCTGTTCCGCCAAAATAGAGGTCGGTTCGGGTCGCGGCGTGCTTGCGTATCGGCTCGCTCCCGTTCTACGCTCGATTCCCTATGATCTCGTGATCCCTCTTGGCGGGCCCTCTTTTCCACGATAATTATCGTGCATCTTGTGCGTGTCTATCCCTGCTTTGGATGGGCATCTCTTCTCTAGGAAGGCCGAGGCGACTTTGGGTGAGGCCTTGTCCTTCTCACCCAACCTATTAAGCGCGGACCCTTTGTCGATCCTCTTTCCTTTTTGATGGTCGCGATCTTGGGGCCGAGGTTCGTGGAATTTCTTTCCTCGGTCCATAGCGACTGAAGAGTGCACGCTCTCCTACGTCGATCTCGCTGAATTTGGCTCTGGCGGCCCCTGTGCGCGACCGCAAGAGGATTTCGTTTCGGGAGGATTTTGGGGTCGAATCGTCATAGGGGCTGGCCCTTAGCCACCGGCGGGAATTGGTGAGATACATAGTTTCGGCGTGCACTGGCGTATTCCCTCATTTCGGCGACCTCCGGGTCCTCCTGAAAGCCGGTTGTATTTACGGGATTGATCTTTGGCTTTCTTTGACTTCTCTGCGAGTTCCATCCAGGGCAACAAATGACTCTTTCGACTTGGTTTTTTGATTAATGACATTTCGGCGTCGCTGGGTGCTAAGACCCCTCTCGGGATCCTTCTCCTTGCGCAGGAGATTGTCTAGCGTTTCTCCTGCGCCCCACGAGCTTGATGTAGCATAGTACCTTTTGGGGGTTTGGGGTGTTAGGTGTCCTTTACTTCCGGCCATCTCTCAAGGGGTGGCTTTTTGAGCGATTTCTTTGGTAAAGGGAAGAAATAAAAAGCGGTTTGAGGACTTTCTTTGTAAGATTATCTCCTCCTTGATAAGAGTTCTAGGTGATTTTTACACAATCGCTTTCCCGATAGCAGAGCCAGCGAAGATGTCTAAATCGTCACGGGTGTCCTTGCGGTGTATAGATGGTGGATATAAAATTTGTATTTAAGGTGTGGTGTTACTCCGGCGGGTGGTGGTATGGAGAGAGTTAGAATGGAGAGAGCTTTGGCTTGCAAGTATAGTGTGTATTTCATATATCTCATCCTCTTCTAGTTTACAATGACCACCCCTTTTATAGAGGGGGGTAACTTAGGGAATAAGTAATCTATTAGACATTCCACTAACAGATAGGTTTAACTTAGATATTTAAGTAAGACGAAATATCTAAGATACAAGTGGGGAAAAGATCTTGATCAACCGGCTGCCATCTCTCTGAGGTCGCAAGGAGCAAGCCTTTTCCTGCCTCGTCCCCTTGGCGCCCCTTCTTGACTTGCCTGGGGCCGCAAAAGCCTTAGTCGCGGCGAGGTGAGACACAGTGGCCGCCCTCTTTGCGATCTCTTCTGTCATGCCGGAGGATGGCCGCAGTGGGTTGTCTCCCACTGTTGAGGTGGTGGAATTATTTATATCCATCAAAATTGAACCTTCGTTTTATCATCGAAAACAAGCTTGACGAAACTAATTTTCTCGATTGGGAAAGAAACCACAAAATCGTTTTGAGGCACGAGAAAATTGGCTATGTCTTGGGCGAACCCGTGCCGGAGGCACCTGCTCCGGCATCGGTGCGGATGTGGTTGAGAAGTATAACAAGCCTTTGTTATGGCAGTTCGATGCTACGTGTATCATGCTTGCTTCTATGACACCTGAAGTGCAGAAGCAAAGATGAGTTCATGGACGCTTACTCAATCATGGTTCACCTAAAAGAGCTCTACGCTTCTCGGTCTTGCCTTTGAGAGGTACGAGTCTCGAAGGCCCCTGTTTGGTTGCAAAATGGATTCGGAGCTGCTGTTGGGTCACATGTGCTTAAGATGATCGGGTACATAGAGAGGCTTGGGAAATTTGGGCCCAAGTTGGAGCGAGTTAAGTATTGACTTAATTCTGCAATCTCTACCTGATTCATACTCACAGTTTGTGATGAACTATCACATGAACAAGATAGATTGCTCCCTTGCGGAGCTATTGAACATGTTGAAAAGCTCTTTGAGGCACTTTGTGGGGAAGGAAAGCAAGTGTTGCTAGTCACTTCCAACAAGGGCAAGGCAAAAGCCCAAAAGAAGTCCAAGAAGGCGAAGGCTGCACCTAAGCCAACGCCTAAGATAGCAAAAGACAAATCCAAGGATGCTTGCTTCCATTGCGGTGAGACCGGACATTGGAGGGTAAAGCGCAAAGGCTTCTTGAGTACCAAGAAGAAGCATTCTGATGCTTCGACTTCAGGTATATTTATGATTGAGATCAACATTACTTCTTCTAAGTCTAACCATTGGGTATTAGATACTGGATGTGGTTCTCATATTTGTGCGAATATCTGCGAGGGACTAAGAAGAACTAGAGAGATCGAGGAAAGGAGAGGTGGACCTACTGGCGTTGGAAATGGAGCAAGTGTTCTTTGCCTTTGGCCGTAGGAGTTTATTTTCTTTCATTGCCCATTGGGCTAGTACTAGAACTCAATAAGCTGTTATTTTGTTCTGCTCTTTACGAAGAGCATTATTTCCATTTCTGCATTAGATGTTGATGGTTTTCATTTACGTTTGAGAATAAATGTTGTTCCTTTTCACGTAATGGAATTTTTTATGGTACTGGCATACTTAGCAATGGTCTCTACATATTAGATATGAATGTTGATGTACTTAACATAAATAACAAGAAAGCTAAGACAAATGACTTGAATGAATCCTACTTATGGCATTGTAGACTTGGCCATATAAATAAGAATCGCATTTCCAAACTCCATAAAGATGGAATGTTGGATCAATTCGATTACGAATCGTTTGATACATGCGAGGCTTGTCTACTTGGCAAGATGACAAAGTCACCTTTCAGTGGCAAAGGGATAAGATCAAATGAATTGCTTGAGCTCATACATACCGATGTGTGTGGCCCAATGTCAATTCAAGCCAAAGGAGGATACTCTTATTTCATCACTTTCACTGATGACCATTCACGCTATGGTTATATATATTTAATGAAGTATAAGTCTGAAGCCTTTGAAAAGTTCAGGGAATTCAGAAGTGAAGTGGAGAAACAACTAGGTAAGGAAATTAAAACACTTCGATCCGATCGAGGTGGAGAATACCTAGATGGAGAGTTTCAAAGTTACTTAAAGGAGAATGGGATTCTACCTGAATGGACCCCTCCAGGGACGCCTCAAATGAATGGCATATCGAGAGGAGGAATCGTACTTTGTTAGACATGGTACGTTCCATGATGAGCTATCTTGATTCTTCCAAAATCATTTTGGGGTATGCTCTAGAAACCGCATCCTATACACTGAACCGAGTTCCATCAAAGGCAGTTGACTCTACGCCATCGAGGTATGGACTAAGAGAAAACCGAGCCTAGGTCATCTAAAACCTTGGGGTTGTCCGACTTACGTGAAGCGGATGATGCGACAAATTGGAGCCAGTCGACAAATGTCTATTTGTGGGATATCTAGGGAAACCAAAGGGTACCAATTTTACCATCACGAGGAACAAAAGGTGTTTGTTGCCGGGGTGGCCACTTTACGGAGAAAGAGTTTATTACGGATAGGGTCGGTGGGAGTAAAATTGATCTTGAAGAAATTCGAGAACCACTTACGGATAATAGTCAGTTGATGGAAGCAGAGGACTTGCCACACACAGATGTGACACCGCCTCTACCGTGGACACACTAGCACCTCGAAGATCCACCGAGGAGCGCCGTGAACCGAAAGGTACTTTGGCGTGTATCTCATGGAAGATGAGGACCTAGAACTTATGAGGAAGTGCTATTAAGGCATGACAAAGAGAAATGGCTAGAAGCCATGAATTACGAAATGGAATCCATGAAAGACAACCAAGTTTGGAACTTAGTTGATCCGCTGAAGAATAGTTCCCATAGGGTGTAAATGGGTCTTTAAGAGAAAGACCGACATGGATGATAACGTGACCACCTACAAGGCTAGGTTGGTGGCAAAAGGTTATAAGCAAAGACAAGGAGTTGACTATGATGAAACCTTCTACTTTGTTGCCATGTTAAAATCCATTAAATTTTGCTCGCTATTGCGGCATATCATGATTACAAAATGGCGGATGGATGAAAGCGCAGCTTTCCTTAGCGGGAACACAATGAGGAAGTGTATATGACCTGACTGAGGTTTCACAACCAATGATTTGGGATGGTATATAAGCTGCAAAGATCCATTTATGGATTAAAGCAAGCTTCTCGAGTTGGAATCTTCTCTTTGATGAGATAATCAAGCAGTTTGATTTCATCAAGAATGAAGATGAGCCTTGTGTTTACAAGAAGGTTAGTGGGAGTGCCATTGTGTTCTTAGTGCTTTATGTAGATGACATATTGCTCATAGGGAATGATGTGCCTATGCTACAATCAGTCAAAGCTTGGTTATCCAAGAACTTCTCAATGAAGGACTTGGGTGAGGCGACCTATATTCTAGGAATAAAGATCTATAGAGATAGATCTAAAAGGTTGCTTGGTGCTGTCACAATCCACCTACATAGACAAGATCTTGAAGAGATTCGGCATGGAGCGATCAAGAAAGGATTCTTGCCCATGTCACATGGGGTCTACATCAAAGGAATGAGTCCTAAGGCGAGAGGAGGAAAGGGCACAAATGAGTAAAGTCCCTTATGCTTCGCAATCGGGTCTATCATGTATGCCATGTTATGCACAAGACAGGCGTCTCGTACCCTCTTAGTATGACTAGTAGGTACCCGGTCCAATCGGTGATAGTCCTTTGGATTCTTTGTCAAGAATATCCTTAAGTACTTGAGGCGTACTAGGGATATGTTCCTGGTTTTCGGGAGCGATGATTTAGTATTACGAGGTTACCACGGATGCGGTTTCAAAGCGGCAAGGGCGATTTTAAGTCGCATAATCTGGATTTGTTTTCACGCTTAACGGCGGAGCGGTGGTGGAAGAGTTCAAGCGAGGAGACTCTGCGGACTCTACCTGGAAGCCGAATACATAGCGACCTCGGAGGCGGCAAAGGAAGCGATTTGGATGAAGAAGTTCATTCATCGAACTTGGTGTGGTTCCCTCCATTGAAGGTCCAGTGCCTGCATGTCTTTGTGATAATAATGGAGGCGATATCTCGATCAAAGGAACCAAGGTCTCATCGGAAGTCCAAACATGTGCTACTGGCGCTATCACTTGATTTAGAGATAGTAGATAGAGGAGATGTAAAGATAGAGAAAGTCAACACGGATGATAACATGGTGATCCGTTAACCAAGGCATTGTCTCAAGCTAAGCATGAGAAACATGTTCACTTGCGGGCTTAGGCATATGGGTGATTGGCTTTAGGCCAAGTGGGAGATTGTTGGAAATGTGTCCTAAACCCAATCGGGTTGGACCGGATCCGACCGGTCGGGTCATTCTGATCTATTTAGTTCATGTAATAACTTTATTATGAATAATAAAAGCACTTATGTTATTATATATTGTTTGTCTTCATATTATTTGTTTGTATATATATATAATGCGTCCACTAATATCAATCGTGATAGAGAAACCATGATAGTGATTATGGTTGATGAGATCTCTAATCACTGTAACAAGGTTGGTACTTAAATGTCTCTAGTCTTATGTATTATTAAATGGGACATTGATAGTATAATCAGACTAGCACGTATTGGATGTCTTCTATCTTTTAGAAGATAGGGATAGATCTCGTCTATCAAAGTGTAGGGACACTTGGGTATGCGTGGGCGTGTATTAGAGAATGCGTCGTTAGGTGACCCACTTACATTAAGTGTCACACTATGTGGCGGTTGTGTAATTATCCTTTTGACCGGAGTCTTCATGGCATCACGGTGTGGATTGTCATGCTTTGACACTATTGAGGTTTCCCACAACCATGGGCGATCATGCGGTAGTGATTGGGTATGACAACTGAAGCATCACGGAGTATACATGATTGGTCGTCCGGGAATCGCGTATCCTATGATTGGGATCGAATATCGAAATGGCCTTCTTATAAGGAATGTCTTGTTCTCGTGAATCTTTGCAAAGTGGGAGTAAACATGTTACTTGAGAGAGCTTGATATCCAGATTATAAGATACGATCGTTAATGTATTGACACTCGAGATACGATCGTATGGATATTGTTATAGCGATAGGATTGTAAGTTACACGGTAAGCGTTTCACATGAAAGGTAGTAGTCATTGCATTTGACTCTTCCGATGATTGGGGAAGTCACGGTGTGTTGCTACACGCTATCCCGTGATCGTTAGGCATGAAGGGCATTTTAGTAAATTTGCACTTTGTGTCTACGGCCAACATATTCGGAAGCCTATCGGGTCACACACATAAGAACTTTGTGTCGGATTAAAATGCGGTTATAGTTGATAGCCAAATAAGGAAAGTTTATCTCTAAGACTATAAAGGGTATAGTGGTAAATTAATATGGTGATATTTTATTTATTATGAATAAATAAAATACAAGATATTAATTATATACAAATTATATTAATTAAAAGAATTTTCCATAAGTTAATTTATGGGAGATGTGGCGCCATTTAGGTGTGAACATGTCACACTTGGATTGTGCAATTTAATTAATAAATATACCATAATAATTAATATGTGATATTAATTGATTTTGAGAAAATAGATTTATGGTAAGATCATAATTTATTTAATAAAAGTTATTGGAGAAAAATAAATTATGGAAAGAGAGATCAATCACATTAATTAACTTTCCTTAATTTTATTGGAAAGAGGTTTTCTTCTCCTCCTCCCCAAGCATCAAGGCCGCCCCTCCCCCTTATAAATAAGAGGGATTGCCAAGCTCTTAGACACACCATTCTTCCAAGAGTTCATTATTCTTGAGAGAAAAATTCTTAGAGCTAGTTTTCTTGTGCAAAAGAGAGGGGCTTTTGTTGTGAGGTTGTGAGGAAGAAAAAGTCGGTCTAACAACCGGAGCTTTTCGATAGCAATCCTTGGAAGGATTCCGGCAAGGAGTTCGTGTGGATAAGCGATAGAGGCCGGACAGCGTGGGCGGCTTGCGCATTGAACTACTCTCCGTTGGCGGTCAAGCGACGATCTTTAAGATCATTAAGGTATAATCGCCAACCCCTTAACGTGTTTATTGCATTATTAGAAGAAACGATCTAGTTTAGGAAATCAAAATTTTAAATTCATTTGCGTTAGAATATCGATTTCCTTACATATATATATATATATATATATATATATATATATATATATATATATATATATATATATATATATATATATATATATATATATATATATGCCAAAGTAGTGGGTAGGATACCTTAGGGCGAGTCTTGTGCACGTACTTAGCACTAAACATGATTTAATGAATTAAATGTGATTCTTCCACGTGTCCCACTAACTGATCCCACTAGTGTAATAACCATTATGTATTGTAACAGCTATAAAAAAGGATAAAATTAATATCCATTTACTCCACTATTGACTTTCATTAAAGTCTGACTTTATCAGCGACGAATCATTCAGTAGACTTGATCTTCAACAGGGTCTTTGTGAATATATCTGCTTTGATATTCTTGATTCGTTCGACACCTTTGATACATAAAATGCATATTGATCTTTAAAAACATATTTTTGTCCAAGCGATAATACAAGATGAAGTTTAACACCAATGATGATCACGCCAAGTGAGCTCACCCAACAGGCAAAGACCAATCCCTTTGGCAAATTCATTTGCTCAATTGTCCAACCTATAGGAGTACTTAGGAATTGTTGATCGATCGCGTGTAAGTCACTAACGTCGATATTACTAGCAAGAATACTAGGTACATCATAGTATAGTAAATGCGAGTCAAGGTCGATCCCACGGAGACAATGCAACTATAAGTATAAATATTCTAACCTAATTAAAAGCAACATAGAAGCGGTCATGGACCAACAATAAACAATAAGAAAGCGAACTTGGTATTCCTCCCCTCTTCTCACCAATCTACTAACATGGATTAGTTAATCGTTATGTTTACTTCCCGTATAATTTCCTTAAATTAATCATGAGCTTAGTTTTAATTATCCTTATCATTTCGGGTGCATTCTACACCTATCTACTCCAACAATGGTAGTAGACAATCTATACACAAGCTACCCACCTTAATTGGTCCATAATAGCCCATACGCATAAAGATCTATAATTGCTTGATATTGGCGCTAACTCATACCGCTAACCCGCTGAGACGACTATCGATATTGATCAGCACGTTTCTAGGGTCCATTCAAGACTATGTCCAAACTTAGCACTTCACTATTCATATTTCATGCTAGTTCACGATTACAATAAGCAGATTGGCGGATCTAACCTACTATTAATTAAACATGTCGATCAGCGAAATTTGTAGTGAAACCAGTTTAGGTTTTCTAAATATTGCCTCGGTAAGCAGTATAGACCGCCGGGTTACCGGGTTAGCTTTTCTATTCTGGATCTACATTGCTCAATTACGATTATTCTAAGTAAATTATGGGGTCTTTAAACATGCAGATTAACTAAAACACATAAATATGAGCAGATCTACCATATTGAAGACAAAAGGGCGTTCAAAGCTTCATACCTTCAACAATGGTGATCTAGCTCGATCTACTCAAACTAGAGATGATGGAAGAAGGAGGAAAGCGAAACAACTCTTCCAAAGCTTGAATAACTTTATTTCATCAAAATATACAATGTATGTAATGTAATGTATAAAACTTATCTATGACTCTGTTAATGCGGCCTTATATAGATACAGTGACCGACTTAAGACTCTCTAAAACCCTAACCAACCTAGATAATATGGCAGAATCAGTTTCGTGTTCAACAAGTCACCGGTTTACCGGCCCTAGCCCTCGGTAAACCGGGCCGACTTTTCTCTTTTTTCTTTAGCGAGGCTTCCTCTTGGATTTCAATCACTTGGCCCGAGTATACTTCTTTTAGTCGAGATCCATTCTCAATGCTCCAGATCCGGTACATCTATAAAACACACAAAAGCGAGACAAAAGCAGTACCAAATCTTGGAAAATAACATAGATCTGAGAATTACGATCCTGGAAACACTCACATAGCATTTAACATATATTCCACCTATAACGAGCCTATCTATCCTCTCTTGAGCAGAATGTAGGGTGAATATGGGTATAATTATTGGTACCATTTAGAGCGTTATCAACTACTCCCACTTAGCTTTTGATCGTCTCGAGCAAGAAGGCGAAAAGAAAACAACACTCTGATCAGTACACAAGTTAATTAAAAACAACTATGCCTCGCAAATTCAAGATCAAGATCATGCCACTCATATCCATCAGTAACGCATTAAACACTATTCATGTCATGAGACACTGTTTGTGTGCAATAACTTTCACAACCGTTTAGTAATGCAGACAATCTCACATTACGTTAACCCGTAGTCGAACTAACCAGTCTCGAACATGTTATTTATCAATAAAATTAGCTGGCAAGGCGGATCGAGAACCGAGTATATATTACTCTTAGGCTCACGTTTATCGGTCTATGCAAAAGTCGTACGTTTTACGCTCCATCGACTCAGATTTTGCCAAAGAGAATATAGATGTATATATTTTAATGCACTTCTATTTCTTGGTGGGTAAACTCTCATTGATTTAGCTATCCTCACGGCCCCACTCATGATAAACTACCGAATCAGAAATTCCATTGCCTTCATAAGCATTGGTGAAACACGATTCGTGATGAAGCCATAGTCAACTCTAGTCAAAGCAATATGCTATCGACTACACACCAAGGAAGTGAGTTATACGTGCTTAAAATGGTGGCTCAACGAGAATATGCGCAATCGCCACTACTTGAAGTGGTTATTCCTTTCACTCGTACAAAATAAAACAAAGATGAAGTCAATTAACTCGAAAAGATCAAAGATATCACATTTTTTCGAAATTCAGTCGAAATGAATCAAATTCTAAGTGGTGAATCGTGCATCAAAGAGAATCAAGATAATCATGCAATTCATTGAATATAGTGCTAAGAAGCCAAGTGGCGTTCCTCTACCCCCACTTAATCGAAACATTGTCCCCAATGTGTAAGATGGAAAAAAGAAAAATGAAAGGAACTTATCTTGGTTAAGGGTGGAACCAAAGAAGAATCAAATCGTCGAATAAATCATCGGGCTCATGTAACAAGTCCATGAAGAATCAGTAGAATGTAATATCGCCGGATGGATCATAGATCCACCCGATTCTGTGACGAGAAAGTATAAGATCTAGATCTAGTCAACAAAATACATAAAATAATAGATCTAAACCTACGAGGGGTTTAGATTACCAACCTTTTATGGTGCAATTACTCACAGAACAAAGGTCAATCCAAGATCCAAGCTAGATGAGAAGCCACAGTCTTCCAGCGTGTGTCTCCTAGCAACACCAGGTGGATGGTGTTTCAAGCCGCGGACCTCCTCGATATGCTACCTTAGAAAGCTCGAAGTTTTCTAAACTCAAACCCTAGTATTATAGCCAAAATTCTAAGCTATAATACTCCCAATATATCGTGTATTGTGATGTCAATAAGGCTTGGGAGAACTCTCTTTATATAGGAGAGTAATCATTGTCCTCAAGGATTTAATAATTAAGAGATAATTATTAGATTAATCCTTATTTTAAATAAAAGATAAATATAATATATATCCCAAACAAATTAGGATAAATAATATTATTATCTAATATTTCATGAATTATCAATTAACAAATAAAAAATAAATCACATGTTAAATAATTATCCAAGAAAACTAATTTCCCAATATTTAAATAACTTACAAAAATCGTCCAACATAAACCCTAATAGGTTCACACGCATTTTCATCACGATGGGCGAGTCCACGAAAAATTTCTTTTCCATGTATTTAATTATCTAGTCCAACTAAACAATTAATCCACATATCAATTAAATAGTCAATCCAACTATTTAATTATAATTGAGTGAAGCGACAAGAAAGCGTATATATGCTATATTAGGAGCCACGTCGGGGACAATGGACCCATATTCAGTGCTACAATAAATTAAATAAAATTATTCATCGAGGCGGAACAATTATATTCAATCTATTAATTTTGATTACACCACCATAAACCCGGCGAATTGAGTTGAATATAGATATAAACTTACACTCAACTATGAGTCATAAGGTGTCACCGATATAATCATTACATCTTGATAAATCATCCTGCCATTTATTCACTTGATTCGGGATATCTCCGTAAACCCTTCTCGAAACATATTATCCTTATTTACCATTAACCCACTAGTGATCAATTAGTTCATAACTAATATAATATGAGCCCTGGGCCCGTCGATCGATTTATAGGGTTAACAAATAAGGGAACTATCTCTATCTACTTCCGAGGAAGGAATGGATTCCATATACGTGATAGCATAGACTACTCACTCATCTAGAATAGAGCCAACGAGAAGTGTTGGACCACATACTAAGAAGTGATCCTTACTAACACATCAAACCCTACCCTAGTCTACAGCGGTTGTATGTGATCACCTCAAGATTGAGATTAATCCATATATGATCATCTTGTGATTCGATAAGACTCTCGATTACGGAATTATATCGAGAACTCAAATCAAATCGGTCGATTACTATATGATTATCATATATATAAATGCCCCATTAGGTACCCTATTACCAGCGATCCGGATAAGACCGTCACACACAAAGTGTTGCGGGCCTAGAGGTTCTTTGGCCCTATTACCCTTTGATGTGAAGGGCGGCTTAGTCATTTTCCCTCCCAGGAAAGATTCGCGGACCGGCGGTGAGTCAAGCAGATAACTCACTTAAGGGACCGTCTTTGGCGATCTTTGATTCTTTCTAAGGAAATATGACCTAGCCTAAGGTGCCAAAGATATGTTTTATCTTCATGAGAAACTTTACGCCTTTTAGCGAGAACTTTGATGTGCTACTTTAAACATTTATGTATTAAGCGATGGAGTATCGGTTGGTTTAATGACATCTGATCCGTTTTCTAACATTCGCGGAGAACACAAGTTCGTCCATTTCTGGAAATAACAATCTTATTATACTCAATAGATAAAGAATACAATTATTCTTGCAAAGCGAAATAGAAATTAAATTTCTTCTAAAATGCGGAATATAAAAGACATGGTCAATTTAAGGACTTTATTTCCAAACATTAAGCGAACTACTCCATTGTGCTTTTGAAACAACTTGCCCGTTGCCAACTCTCGTCTCATGAGCCCCATCCTCACAGCTCCTCATCTGAACTAAGGATGCGCAAGAAGAACAAACATGGTTAGCGGCTCGAATCCAGTATCAAGTTGATACATCTTTAGCTACAACTTGTAGGATTCCAAGACAAGTAAATTACTGTCTTATCCTGCCCCCTTGTTTGCCTAGCCTTTCCTTCCTTCACCTCTTTGAGATATTTGGGCAATGCTTGCGCCAATGCCCTACTTCTCCTGAGTGAAAGCACTTACCCTTAGGTTTGGAAGGAGTTGCCTTTTCCCTTTCTTCTTCATGGGCTTGATTTACTGTTCTTTCTGAGTTTGACCTTCGACTTTCCCTTTGTTCCAGAGGTTGTGATTTGGCCTCGGCCCACGTTGGCTTCGACCTTCTTTTCCCCTTCTCGGGTTCTACTGTTAGAGTAGACACCCTTGAACACCTCTGACTCATTTATCAATCGTGTCAAGTCAAACTTAAGCTTGTTCATAACATAATTGGTCTTGAGCGGAGGAAATCAGGTGAAAGTGATTCGAGAATCATGCTCTTGATTCACTTAAATCAAACTTAGAACCGTGAGTCTCGGCATCGGTAAAGTAATTTATCATGTTCATCACATGACCCGTCACCGGTGACCATTCATCATCTTGGCGTTAACGACCATCGGCGACCGTGTCGGGCTTGATCGAGAGTCGCCAAACATGGAGGTAAGGCTCTGCATGATTTCTCTAGCAGTTGGAAAACCTTCACATTTGGTCCTCAACATCGAGGCTAGCATGATGACCCACGCCATGTTATCGGACTCGGTCCATACGCCAATTTTCTTTTGTCGGCTTTTGAGGTGGGCGTGTAAATCTTTGGAATGTTGAGGTGAACATGTTGAACATTTTCGAAGAAGAGCACAACGTTTAAGTTACTTTTCCACTTAGAAAAATTGGTTTTGGTCAACTTATCATTCAACAGTAAAGAAAATTTGCGACGAATCAGTGCTAGGGGAGCTCCGTTGAGCGTAGTTGCTCGTCGGATAGCTCGACCTTGCCGAACCCGTGCAAGCGCCACATGGAGGTTAAGTCGATCGAGCCGTGGCTCAGTTGACCACCCAACCATGGTTTGACCATTTTCGAACCACATTCGCCCATAATTGTTCAATCCCTTAACATCAAATTTTCCGTAGACACTACGGACAAAAACACAATCTCGTCGAGGTTTGAGGATTTTACTCCCTATTCTTTCGTAAGGTGGGATTCACGAGAATCCATCAACTAACCATGACGATTGACAAAACCCGGAATCCTCGGTTTCCCTAATTAGTTTCTAATTAATATCATACAATTAATTAAAACTAATTAGTTTGTAATTATTCCCGCATGAAGGAATGGATTCCATGTCTGTGAAAAATAGAACTACTCACTCATCAGGGAATAGTGCCAACGAGAAGTGACTTGGATCACATATCAAAGTGATCCGTAACTAACACATCAAACACTACCCCGAGACAAGCAGCATCCTGTGATCACCTCAGGATTAAGGTCAATCCATATATGATCATCTAATGATTTAATTAGATTTCTTGATTACGGAATTATATCAAGAAATGCAGATTAAATCGGTCCAGTCCTATATGAATGCCATCATATATAAATGCCCCACTTAGGTACCTTCTACCAACAGTCCGGATAAGACTATCACACCCTAAGGTGTTCTAGGCGCATTATTTGTGTTTTAATCATGAGACCCTAAACTCTGATTAAGTTCACCACGGACTAACAGTTCAAGTATATCACCACTAACTCAATCCTCACGTGCATGACATACACTGGGTTAAGTGGTTACATACTGATATACTTAGGGTTTGCAGTAGTGTACACTTTATAAACACATAGCAAATAATAAGATGAATAATAAAATCTGTCATAAAAAACAATTACATAAATTGTCTTTCGGGCACTACATCTAACAATTTCTTGGGTTTAGCATTCATATCCTTGGAATATTTACGATTTTTACCCTTTGTGGTCCACGGACTTTGCGGCAGTGTCTGCTGTCGGCCAGTCTCTGAGGGTCAGCGATCCTACCTTTGGATGTACCCTTTTTGTTAGGTGATGATGTCCTTTGGACTTCGATTTTGCTTTTTGGAAAATTCTCGGCGAGTTTCTTGCCTCGGCAACCTTTTGAGGAGTTGGATCTTATGCTAGTACAAACTTAGGACCAGTGCAGTACTAGGTTGATGAGCCTTCTTGGGTCCACCCTTAGAAGATTGTTGAGTTTCAAATCAAGAACTGTTTTATCACCATAAGGCTTTCAGATTTGAATCTTTGTTGTGGAACTAGATTGTGCGGTGATTCGATTTGCCCTTCTTTGGTGTAGCAGACTTACTGCGATTTCATTCATAATCCTTTTCCTTGCCTTTGAGAGTTCTTAATTCAGCATTTAATCTTTGAATTTCTGCTTGAAGTGCTTCTCTTTCAGCCTTCACAGTCTCATAACCAGATTGTATTATCCTTGGTTGATTAAGGAGGGCATCTAGAGGCTCTTCATTGTTAGAAATTTTTGGATTGAAACCACTAGTAGACTCACAATCACTTTCAGCAGAAGTGTTCATAGATACAGAGTTGTATACCTCCTCAGTTTCATCCTTATGAGACATGAAAGCATAATCATCCATATGTGCTATGAGTGTAGTGTCATCTGAATCATTTCCTTTTTATGATTCTACTTCATAGCCAGATTCATCATCAGCAACCAATGCTTTTCTACCAGATCTTCTCTGCTGACCATTATTCTTCAGCAGTGCAGGACGATCGGTCTAAAATGTCGAGGCTTCTTGCGGTTAAAGCATAGGTAGTCAGGATCCTTCTTTTGTTTTAAATCGGGGCGGTCGAGTTTGAAGTGTCACGGTTTCTTTACAATTGAAGCCTGAAAGTCATGATCCTTATTTGATTCATCTTTCTTCTCAGTTGTTTTCTTGCTAGAATTCCTTGGAGATGCTTCTCCATATTTCATCATTATGATTCTTTTAGTCAGAATGGCTATTTGCTCTTGCATTTCATCCAGCACATCATCTTGAATATTTGAAGATTCTTCTTTATAAGCGGCGACCAATCTTTGTTGTTTTTGTTACTTCTTTTTGACACTTGCAACAAGGTCCTTCTTTGAATTCATAAGCTTTACGATCGAAAATAGTTTGAAGGTGTCTTCCTCATGTAGTCTCTGGACTCTTCCATGTGAGTAACCTTCATTTCCCAAACTTCTTTTGTAGGTAAATCTTTGAGAATTGCGGTGTTGATCTCTTCTTTTGTGTAAACAACATTCAACGAGGGTGAGTTCATCAGTGCATTGAACCTAGACTCCATCTGTTCAATGGTCTAATTTGATTCAGTTTAAACTCACGAAATTTTGCTTAGCCCTGCTGATCTTGTTCTTTTGGATTGCATCGGTGCCTTCACAAATAAGTTGCAATCTTTCCTATAATTCTTTGGCAGTTTTGCAATCTTTCACCTTCATGTACATATTTCTATCTAAAGTTCTGTAGATAATATCAATAGAAATATTGTTCAGGTTTGCCCTTTTCCTATCTTCAGCACCCCATTCACTTTTTGCCTTTGGGACTATCTGATTTTGACCATCCACAGTTATGACTTTGGTGACTTCTAATGGTCCATCAGTCAGCACATCCATCATCTCATCATGAGTTGCAGCTAGATAAGCTTGCATGCGACGCTTATACTCATCAAAACGATTTAGAGAGCACATCAACATTGTCCTAGCATACTGGTTGTTATCCATGATGCAAAAACTTGAAAACAGAAACATGAAAAGTTTTCAAAGATTTTTCACAAGCACAACAAGTAGGATTACTTCAGAACAGAAACTCCGCTCCGATACCAATTGTTGGTCCCTTGAAAAGGCTTTGGTTAAGTTTAGAAGGGGGGTTGAATAAACTTAACACTTAAAACTTTTTATAGTTGACAAACTCAGTAGGGATCAATAGTCTGCTGACCTTCAGCAGTCTGCTGACTATTGAAGCTATTGAATTTGTTGCAGCGGAATAAATTAAATTAAGCCTTGTTACTTTTTGTTTAAAAGATGATACTAAGTATTGGATTCTCATTGAGTGCAAGTGGTGTGATTGTGACTAGTTCGATGAGATTGATGTGATGAGTATCTTGATAAAAGTGCATCTGATAAAATAAAGTAGGCGAGGTTTTATAGTGGTTCTAGGTGGTGTAATCATATACATCCACTCTTCTCATATGTTGTTGGAGGAAATTCACTAGAGATTCTAGAGTATCGATTACAAAAATCCCTAAACTATTTGTCCTTGACCAATGACTATGGCTTCACAAACTAAACACAAGAAAGCAGGTAGGATTCTTTGCTTCAAAGTATTCCCACTGGTCCTTGAAGGGTAGGATTGCCTCTTCTGACTCCACCATAAACACACTTGAGTCCTTGACAGCTGCAGCGGTGCTTCACTTGTCTTGAGTTCTTCTTGAAAAGAAGGGGTTAAATCAAGAAAGTGATTCTACTTTCACGGCAAGCTTTTGATCGAGGATGATAAGATCAGCGACTTGTAGTCTTCAAGTGTGTATCTTTGGATGTAACTTGATTGCGAGAAAACACTTGAAGAAAATTCTTGAACGATGAATTAAAGCTCTGTAGGTATCAACATGGTAAGATTGCACTTTGATCAATTTCTTGCTCAAAAACTTGGTTAACCTTCGTATGTATTCTTGTTGTTGTTATTGTTTTGCAATCCCGAATCGAGTCCTCTATTTATAGGTGTGAATCACTGTGATTTGATTTAATTTCAAATATAGCCGTTTGGAAATTGTCTTTATCTTGACTAAATTTTCATCGATGTATCATCGACCTTTATCGGTGTTCCTTTTGTGATCGATCTGTCAACCATTACTTAATCCCATTGGATACGGCTCTGAATGCTAAAAACGTTCTTTTCATCTTGGCCATTGATTGACTAATTAATCGAAGGCATATTTCATCCTTATTCATATAATCTTTCGAGAAAAACTTGGATTAATTCAACTTTTTCATTAATTGACACACATTGCATAGAGTCTGTGATGTCCATACATGTCGACTCACTTTTAGTCTGCTGTGTTTTACAAACACCTCAGCTGACTGCTTCTCATCTGACTTTTTATTAAGAAGTTAGTGTACACCATTTTGATTATAACCAAGTTCCAATCACCACTTTACTTTATATGGAACTTGGACCTTCTTCACAAGGTATATGTGATCAGTTTAGGTCATCACAGACTTCCCTAAATTTTGATCCCATATCCTTGACTTTTAAATACTAAGTTTGATCCCTTAGCCTTTATAACCGAGTTTGAACCCCCAGCCTTCAACCATGAGCAGGTCCTAGACACTCTACTGACCTAGATAGGTCTGCTGATCAAGTCAGCTGACCTCTTTATAGTGCTTATTTGATCAAACCTATACAAAGATCAAACTCTAGTAAACCTATACATTGAATCTAGACATCTTTTTGACTTTCTCTATAACGGCTAGTCGGCACTCATCATTAAAACTAAAATATGTCTAACATTCTCACCTTGGTCACCTCGGCTATATCGGCTTCCGCCTACCGACCTTGATTGGATTATGGATACAAGGGCCACTCATCATCTCGCTCCGGGATCTTCACCATCTCACTCTTTTCGTCTACACTTATGCCGGGCCCGACCAAGTTCATATAGGCGACGGTTGAGTTTACCTATTACTCATTATGGTTCTTCTTCTCTATATTCCCCTTCCCAACCATTTCATTTATCTAATATTCTTATTCGCCTTCCATTTCGAGAAACCTCTATCTATACATAAATTTGCTTTGGATAATTCCATTATATTTTGAATTTCATAGGTCTTACTTCCTTGTCAAAGATTACTCGGTCACACCCACCGTAGGGGATTCGTAAAAGATGGTCTATATCACTTCTCTACCCCACTTCACCCTCCCTCTTCTCATGCTCAAGCTCTAGCCTCCTCCCTAATCTTATCCACCACGTGGCATCGGCGTCTCGGTCATTGTTCTTATTCGTACTCCGTCAAGCCTTAAAGCGCATCATCGTACCTTCACTCCTCTGAAGTTAGTTGCCTTTCATACGTGCCTCGTCGGGTTGGCTAAAGTCACGCTTCTCGTTATACACTTCTAAATTCACCTCTACTACTCATTTGGACTGATCTACTCCAATGTTTGGGCCTTTAGTTATGAACCCTCGATTTACGGTTCCCGTTATTATGTCGACTTTTCTGGATGACTTCACAAAGTACCTAAGGCTCATCCTTGAAACATAAATATGATGTTTAATCTACCTTCTCACGACTTTCTTGCTATGATTGAATGCCGGTTTAATACCAAACAAAAATCCATCCAAATTGACCGGGGTGGTGAGTACCGTTGCGTTCTACTCTTCTACCACTCTTGGCATTTGGCATCGCTTTCATGTCCCCACACCCCATGAATAAGTGGGTTCCATTGAGTGCCAACACCGCCAAATTATT